>OY720427.1:40948963-41537030 GCA_963082815.1 Melanotus villosus
AGTTTCCAGTTTTGTGAAATATTTATAAATAATTCCCAAATACATACTTTAAAATATATTCTTAGTGTTTTTAAAACAAACGTCAACTAATTTGTGAAGTTTAAGAATTTTTGGGTTTGAAATCAAATTTGTGGTTTATTTCTTACTAAAATTTGGCTTAAAATTGTTTTATACCTAAAAAAATAAATTAAAAGAAATAAAGGTAAAGCTAAGATTAGAAATCTTCCTGCTGGAAAATAGGAGGTTTCTTGTTAGTTTCAGTGAGTATAAACATTATTCGGTATTTATTTTTAAAATAATAAAAATTAGATCAAACTCCACGAATCGTTCTAAAGTAGGAACGTTAAATAAACTTAACACGCATTATCTCAGAAAACAAACGCTGCTTATCCAAAATTATACCGTCAAAGTAATGATAACGATAGGCAAAGACGAAATTTAAAACTTTCCGTTCTGTTTAACGCTAGGTTTTATAAATTTTTACCTTTGAACTTCTTTAAGCTCGAAAGTATAAAATTAATAAACTCGGGCATTACAACAATTAATAAAAAAAAATAAAATAGTAAAAGCGCAATTTAACTAAAGCCAAAATACGTGGAGCTTATTCGAGTAAAGCACGATAGTTTCAGGAATATATTCGTTCCAGTTTGATAAGGCAAAATTTGGACATTAATAATGACTGCTACATATAACAACCTATGTAGATTAATTCGGAAACTTCACGAAACCATTAATCATTTTGAAATGGTATATTAGGAATGAAAGTTTCTGTGAATCAATGAATCAATGAGAAAAAAATAGTTCTAGAAACCTCTCGTTTTATTTTTGGTGTTATGTTGGAGAAAACAGCGGCTATTAATATGTTATTATCTTATCAGAACAGGACCTATGTATGTATTGTAATTCTCTTCATTTTGTTGTGTTTAAGATATTTAAAAATAAATTTTATTTAAAACGAAAATTGCCGCTTTGTAAACAAAAATAGTGATTTCGATAATACAAGCGACAAACAAAGCGCGGCATCCTTGTTTTTATAAAAAGATTACGAAATTATATTGTTCTTAACTTCAAGAATTTGGTACTGTTAATGCAAAATAGGTACTTAAAATAATTCGTTTTTTACGTAAGTAACAATGTGTAACAGAAACGATAACGAGAATCTTTTGGAGTGGAATAGTTTTAATTATGTTTTAATGTTGTCTTTTTTGTTCGGCCTTCGACAAGAATCTAGCCAGTCGCAAATTAACCTTTGGAAATGGGTTTTTATGCATCATTCTAGTGTAACCACTACGGTATCGTTTAGAATTTTATGTATTATGTAAAGCGGGAATTTTAATATAAAACTAAGCAACAAGTAGACGTCACTTTCGATAGATAATGGCACATTTAATACCGTTTTTCGCAAGGTGGACTCGATTGCACAATCTCCAAATTAATATGCCGTTGTTAAGAAGGCAATTACAGCCAATCAAATCACAACTGCAAATACAAGAGGATCGTTTGGTTCTAAAACCAACGTCACGGTTGCGTCGATTTATTTTTTAAGATGATTTAATGGAATTTTTTTTTGAAGAAATTGCCTCGATTTTCTGTGTTGTTAAATTATTTTATGTGGCTCCGTTACCTTTGGTTATACATTCGTTTCTAAGCAGTGATGAGATAATTTTACCTCGTGACATTTCTACGGAACAAGGACGTGCCCATACTCTCACATACGTCCAAAATTTTGATTAAAAACTGTTGTTAGTAAAGGCCGGAATTTGTCGTGCATAAAATTCGTAACGAAAATGCGAGTATTCAGATTCGATTGCTGAAAAATAAATATTTCGTAAAAGTCGGTGGTATTAATTGTGATCAGAGGTCAACGGCTCGAGTTCGAGAAAATATATGTAAATGGGTTAAGTACGACAATTTTTTCTGATTGCTATTTGAAAAATAACTATTTGACAAGAGTACAGGCGTTTGTTGGAATACTAAACAGAAATATTACAGTTCCATTGCAGTGTCGCTTCGCATACCAAAATACATGTGCTGCATTCCGTAGCCGAGGGAGAAAATAAAATAGTAAGTCACGCTCATCCTGCAGTGCAGCAGGGCCGGCTGACCGCGAAAGCGGAAAAGCGAATCCAGTTCCCCGGAGAAAGGGGACTGCAGTTTCGTTTTCATACCGCGAAGAAAGAGAAAGGCCTCGAGCTAGTTGTAAACTTGAACAAACTCATCTCTCACCTGGATCACGTCAGTGGCACGTTTGGAAAATGCCATGGCCGTTTTTCTCGCGAATTCTCTAAGTTAACTCCGAGGAGTACACCGACTTCGTTGGAGAACTTCGACTGCGAAAGCGACCACTTTCTCCGCGTAACACCCTCAGAAGTCCGCCAAACACTGCAGGCCCGCGGACAGCGTCTCAGCTTCGCGGGCCTGATTAGCATAACCGAATGCTACAAGTCGTATCTGACCCGGCCCGAAAGGATGTAGGTTATCTCTTGCATTGTTCTTGTTTCAACAGTCGCCTAAGATTAGGTCCAATTAAAAACAACCATCTCCCCGACTGCATTGATATACCAATTCACTGCGACAGACTCCTCTATAATTTAAGACCTCCGCGACATCCTAACAATACGCATTGTTATTCTCGTACACTTCGTTTCATCTTTCATTTATTATACTTATCGAAACGTTTACGATCTTATTAACTAAGCTTCGATTCGTGTTTTTCAAATTTTCAATTATATAATAACCAAAACCAGACGCATTTTTCCGTTAAGAAAACTTCTCAAACTTCACCACAATCCGGTTATCATTTGCCATTCGAACGATGATAATTTTTAAAAGTATTGTGTAACTTGTACTTGAAAGTGAAACAGTTGAATCTAGCACACGGTTGAATAATAAAAAAATATAGTGTGGTTTAGATGATACTGATATGCACGATGCACGACATAATAAGCTTTATTTTATTTTATTTGTTAAAGTTAAACAATCAAACCGTAACTGTTGCTAAAGCCCAACACTATTGTGAAAATAAACTAAAAAATTACGAAACCAAACTTGATCAAATGGAATCTCAATAGAAATTTTAAGAAACAAAGCTTTCACAAAAATTTCATTATTTGACGGAACTTAATTTCTTCGACTTAAAAACGCATGTTTGTGGTATTACAATAACAAACCTTTAGGAAACCTTAGACCGATTTATATAAGTAACTTTGCTTATTGTAACCAAATTCTCAAAGAAAAAATATGAAGGTAAAGCTGAAAACTCCAGAAAATACCAAATGATGAAGGAAGGCAAATAATGCTTTAAAAATCTACAAATAAGAATCATAATCCTTCAAAATCAAAAATTCCTGCATGGTAGGTAGCTCGGGAATATGCGAATAAAATAGAAAATAATCAAATAATCATTAAAATGTGAAACAAATTTAAGAAAAAAAAATATTTCAAAGCTTTAACTACTTATTCAATAAAATCATAACTGATTAACTTCAAAATAAAATTCAAGAAGCTTCATATTCCAAGGCTTTTAACTAATCAATAAAATACGAATTAATTTTTTATTAATAAATATTCAAAGCCACTTTGAGGGTAGATCAATTTCAGGGTTAAATTAATTAACTTCACAATTTTAATTTTCACTAAACTAAGATGAGGCATCTTTTAAATATAAAAAAAGCATTTTATCCAAATTCTGCAAGAAACATGTTGACATTATGGCTAAAAATTCACAAAAAATAAGCATAAAATGGTGGATAATGATGGAAGGCAAATGAAGCTTAAAAATCTCCAAAGAATTAAAAAAACTCCAGAAATTGCTGTATCAACAGTTCATTAAAATATGAAACAAAATTCAAGATGAAGAATTTTCAAATTATTTTCATTTTCCAATTTTCAAAAGCTACGATTTAATTAAATTACTTCAAACTTCAAAATTTGAATTTTAACTAAATTATCTACTACTAATGAGATATGCAGGTTTTAAATATACCAAAGTTTCAGTGCCAAAAGCATTTTATCCAAATTCTTGCAGAAAAAATACGGGGTTTCAAAGTGTTGACGTCACGACTGAGAACATTAGCAAAATTAAATATTAATAAAATTTAAATTCAATAAAATATTGAATGGCAAATGATGGGAGGCAAATAAAAATGAAAAATATTTAAAGATAAGAATCAGAATACATGAAAATCCATCAATTTCTGCAGGACTGCCTACGAATACGCGAATAAAGTAGAAAGTTTATTAAAATTTGTCACTTTAAAACAAAATTCAATAAGTACAAATTTTAAATTCATTTATTTTTATATTTCCGGGTTTCAATAAAATATGCATTAAATAAATAAACTAACTAATAAAAACCAATTTTGTGGATGAGATAAATTGGTTTTTATTAAGAAATATTCAAATTCACTTTGAAGATAGATCAATTACATGGTTAAATTACTTAACTTTAAAATTTTACTTTAACTAAATTAAAATAAGCTAGGCTTTAAATTATAAAAAAATCAGTCGCCTTACAAAAGTTTTTTTATCCAAATTTTTGATGAAAAAATATGAGGTTTTAGAGTGTTAACGTCACAACTGAAACTCAAGCAAAATAAACATAAATTCAATAAAACATTACATGGAAAATAATGATGAAGGTCAAACAACACTTTAAAAATCTGAAAATAAGAATCAATCAGAATAAATCTCAACAGCAGTCAGAATCTACCCACAAATATGCGAATAAAATAGAAAGTAATCGACAAATATGAAGAAAACATTTGAAATTACTTTTTTTTTATTTCAAGGCTTTAAATAAAATACAAAGTAATTCAATTAATTAACTTCAAAATTTTATTTTTAACTAAACTAAGATGAGACAGGCTTTCAACATAAAAAAAATCAGCTACATTACAAAAGCAATTTATCCACAAAAGCAAACAAAATAAACATAAATTCAATGAAACATTGAATGGAAAATAATAATGAAAGGCAAATAACACTTAAAACCTGAAAAAATAAGGACTAATCAGAATAACTCGATATCAATTGGAATCCATACATTTCTGCAGGATATGCGATTAAAGTATTAAACAAAATTCAAAAAATAAAATATCAAATTTATTTATTTTTACAATCCAAAGCTTTAGCTGTTCAACAAAATACAAATTACCTCAATTAACTTCAAAATTTTAATGTCAACTAAGCTGAGGTAAGCTTTAAATATAAAAAAAAAATCAGTCGCTTACAAAAGCAATACATCCAAATTCTCAAAGAAAAAATATGGGGTTGCAAGGTGTTGACGTTACAGCTGAGAACACAAGTAAAATAAACACAAATCCAATCAAATATTAAATGGAAAATAATAATGAAAGGCAAATAGCACTTAAAAAACTGAAAATAAGGACCAATCAGAATAAAACTCGACATCAATCTGAATCCTCGAAAATCCATAAGTTGCGCAGGATAACTCACGAACAAAATAAATATGCGTTACTTAAATTACTCAAAATTTTATTTTTACTCGATAAAATACGAATTAATTAACTTCAAAATTTTACTAATTTAATTGACCCAGGTTTTCATTACAAAAGAAGCAGTCTTATAAAAGCATTTTGTCCGAATTCTCGAAGTGAATAAGGCAATTGAAGACACAAGCAAAATAAATATCAGTCCAATAAAACCAAAAGGTGTTGCATATCACTGTTAACGACCAAGGACGAGGGAAGCCTAATATCAATTTTAAAAAAATTAAAATGGCCATTAACTGGAATATTATTATCAACCAAAATAAAATGGAATTTCATATGCCAACGCTTTGACAATTTAATAAAACACGAAACAGCCCAATTAACTAAATTAACAAACATCGAATGTTTAACTTTAATTAAACGTAACAAGCCCAAAAATATTTAAAAAATGAGTCTCAAACGCTTCACAAAAGCATTTTTCAATATCAAAACAAAAGTAAAGCATCCAAGAAAAATAAAATCAGTGCCATAAAGACGGTTCTATTTTGCGATTTTTCATTTTCAAACATTTAAAAATACACAGAGTGTTCCATTTGGTTTTAGTTTATCAACACAAAAATGTCAGTTTTCTTCTATATTTAACCCTGTAAGTTGCATTTTTCAGCGCTTAAAATAGTAACGAGGAAAGGGGCAAGCCTCTTTCCGTTTCCGTTGCTGTTTTCTATGTTGGTGTACATAAAACCTCCATTTTGATTTTTTATTATAGTCGGCTGTTTTTACGTTTGATTTATTGGATTTGTAATTTATTTGTTTACCCTGACATGCCAAATGTATTTGTATAGTAAAACAAAAAAGCCTAAACATAAAAAATTCAATTAAACAAAATAAGCGCAAGCAGAAATTATTTTCGTTTGGAATAAACAAAAACCAAAACCAGTAAAAGCCTGGGCTAATTTTGGAACTTGGGAAATATTTATAAATCACAAGATTAAACGTTCTTTTCTGTACGTCAGCCTTCTGCAAATTATTTTCAGCAAAAATGGAAACCATGCAAAACAATACTTGAAGAAACAAATACAAACTTCAATAAATTTGTTTTTAGAAATCTCATTAATAAAAGATGTGTCGCTTTAATTTTTCTCGACATATTGACAAATGTTTCGACTTTTTTATTTTGAGTTTTCACTTGGCACACACATCTCCGATGTTTGAAATGTCATTTTTCAGCGTACTATTTTTAGTTTCGGGATTATATTTAAATTTAAAGCTTTTGTAAACAAACATACTTCCACGATATCAATTTTCTTTAAAATAACAAACGAATTGAAAATAAATTCTTTGCAGTTCTCAAAATGTTATGCTAATAATAATAATAATAAAATACTTATTAGCTCATTGGAAAAAAAATGTAGAGAAAATGGACGTAAAAAGAGTTTCAGCATAATTTGCTTTTACTGATAGAATTGTCACACATTCTACAAGTAGGTACAATTGATAATTACGTCAGCTTCAAAATGAATGGAACAATTTAAATTCAATAATAGCTATCGTTTTATGTAGAGGTCATTATCGATAGTTTAATAAATTGGTTTTATTACAATCTTGTAGTGTTATATCAACATATGGGTACCTTCTTCATTGTTACGTGACGTTCATCTTGATCTCCCTATAAAAATAGTTTGGGGTATCGGAGACCTTCATTGTTACAAAAGAAAAACAATTATTGTTTATTTTCGAATGATGTCCCACTGCTCAAGATTTATTCTACAAGAACAAACCTATAACTGTCTTTAATAAAATTCACAACAGTTTATGAACGGTATTTAATAGAAAATACAACACGGATATATCCAAGTGGTGTCAAACACAATAAATAAATTCAATATCATAGTCTTTGTAGTATCACTCGAACAAAAAAAGGGTGGTAAATACTTCAATTTCTCACTCTAATCACACGCTTTTATAAAAATGCAAAATGTTGAGAACCACTGAAACAATGCAACATCTCCCTTATCGATTTGTTACGAATACTTTCTCAGTCGATGTTTTCGGAATATTATTTTCTGGGTATACAGTGGAAGTATCGATAATTTTCCGCAAATTTACCTAAATAATTTGGCTTTCGCCCAATTCACTCAGTTGAAAGCAAGGTAAATATTTCCCAAGTTCTTATAAATGCAGAAATACACTTGTAAAAATTGAATAACATCCTCTGGGGTATCATGTCACGTTTTCACGGACGAAAGCAGAATGTTGAACGTAACGGTGAATTCGCTTTCCGAAGAAAAATGAGGAAAACGAGTGTTATTTTTCAATTTGTGCATTTTCTGCATTAACCAAGTTTATTTTCGAAATGCTTGGTTAATTAACCACATTAGATGAAGGTTTCATTAAACACTTTTAGGGGCAAATATGACCAATTAACAAAAACTCCTAGAGAAAGGTAGATGTTTCTACCTCTGTCCTGTTGATTGAATTACATACAATCTGTCTTATTTTAATATCTTTTAAAAGAAACTATTTTAGTTATTTGGCTATTTTATTTTATTAAAAAGCCTTAATGAAAGTTTAATCGATTGGTATACAGATGAATAAATGGAGAAGCAGAAATGCCAACTTAAAAAAAAATTAATCTACGTCCTTTCGATTGTATTCCATGCAACCTGTCTTATTTTAATATTTTTTAAAAGGCACGATTTTGGTTATTTGTCTAAGTTTTTGTTAAAAATGCCTTAATGAAAGTTTAATCGATTGATATACAGATGAATAAACAGAGAAACAGATATGCCAACTTCAAATAAAAATTCCATCTCTGACCTTTCGACTGTATTCCATACAACCTGTCTTATTTTAATATATTTTAAAGGACACGATTTTGGTTATTTGTCTAAGTTTTCGTTAAACATGCCTTAATGAATGTTTAATCGATTGATATACAGATGAATAAATGACGAAACTCAGGTGGCTGGATATATAAAACTAGAATTTTTATTAACGTTTGGACGAAAATCACAGCTCAGTCCAAGAAAGCCTAGAGAAACGTATATCGCTCCGTCTCTCTTTTTCTACACGAATTTTGTGTATAAACGCCCCAATGTTTAACTTAAAAATTAGTCACTAAACAAATTGGTAAGCAAACCCATGAAGACGAACACATAGACAGATGTACAGTTGCGTAGTTTTTAATGATTTCCAAAGAAATTATGAAATTTATGAATTTAACGCAGGCAACTAAATAAAACCACGATTTTTGGATGTAAACTGGAACATTTCTGAAGCTCAGTAAAATTACAACCAAATTCCCCCCTTCTGGCTATTTCAAAAGATAATTAATTAATAGCCAACTTACTGATTTCTGTAACAAAAGTATTCGTGGAAGTTCCTCACTTACCTACATTCATTTCCGAGAACAAAAACGTAACCCTAACCACTAACAATAAGGAAGTTATTAGTTGGGAAATTTTGGAGATTTTTTGCTCCTCAAGGACTAAACGATTATAAAGTCGAAATAAATGGCTAGTTATTTACCACTAATTTACCGAAATTTTGTGATAAAAATAAGCCTGAAACCACGCGATTTAACAGAAATGGCGGACTTTTCTTCGAAAAGAACAACCTCGTACTATAAAATCTTAAATGAGCTCCTTGAAACAATTTATGCGCTAAATGGTGGGGTGCATCAGTACGGAAATGCCACGGTACAGGATTAGCAACAAAAAATTACTACCTGAAGAACAAAAATTGACATGTTTAAGACTCGAAAAGGAAACTGGAACATTTATCTTCATCAGCGATTTTATTAGCAGGGAATTTAGTTATACCAACCATGCTTAAAGCAAATTCAACACAAGTAAAACCTTTGGTTAAAGGAAATTTACCTTTTATTTATTTAACCAATCTTCAACTTATCTACAACGTATTTTATAAATTTAGCAGTTCTATCTACTTTAGGACGTAATGAATTCTACTGATGACCGATTTAACAAAGAACCGGAAAGTTGCTGTGTAACTAAATTGGTCAAAGTTGGTGAAGCGAATAAACGCATCTATTTTATTATTAAGGTATCAAAGGAAATAAAATGTAGTTCAAATGATAAGCCACATTTTAATTTCCGTCTACGCACTATGAAACTTAAAGACGAACAAACCATTTTGATTTAGTTTGTTAAAAACGCAATTTTGCTGGGTTAACAAGCTAAACTAAAGGATCTTAAATGCCCAATCAACAAAAGCTTGTAAAATTCCGAATATTCTTTGAAGAAAAACTTAGTTTTAGTTTTTAGTTGAGTTGGTGCTTTTTATATTTAACTTTATGCAACACCTTTAAAAAATAAAGTGTTGAGAGCTAGAATCAAACCATGGCAAGTTAGCGTTTTAATGAAGCAATTAGGAATTCCGTATTATTCTTAATAATAACCAACATTAATATGTGCATCCTTATATTAAATTAAGACAAAATCAAGATTTTTATGCTTACATTAAGAAACAAGAGTCACATATACACACCTTAATTTTTTACTTCACTAAAATTTCTACTTTTTCTGCGATATTATGAGTAAATAATACATCTGTTTGAATATTCAAGGCCACCCAAACATGTTAAAATTCGCTAGTCAGCATGGTTTTATTTAATTTACTGTATAATAATAGTAGCACAAACCGAGAGAAACACAAAAGAGAGTGAAGCGCGGCTCTGTATAGAAAATGAAACTGATGTAAACCGTAATTACGGTTATCGTTAGAAAATAAAATTAAATAAAAATACGGAGCATTAAAAGTAGGTTGTTTTAGATGTTTTTCTTACAGTCACATATTTACTTTTACTTTGCTCTTTAAAAGTCGACCTCCGTTATTCGCCGAAATTGAACGTGATATAAAATTTACGCGAAAATTCATAAATTATCTCATTACAACCGGTAAAAAATATAATAGAACAATCGCTCTGTCTGGGTATAAATATACGTAAGCAAATGCTGTAAACTGGTTTGCGAACAATTAAACACGAACATGATAACTCATATAATTATTCTTCGATGTTATCAGCTCCTATCTGAAGCTCCGCTATATAAGAAAAACAAAGGAACCCATTAACTCATACAGAAATTTTAAACAGTTTTCCAAACACAAATTTCAAACTGAGCACAATTAAAAATGTTATTTTAAGTAATTCATAAGAAGGCTGTTTGTTATATTTGCAAATGTAAATATTTTAGAAAAGAAACAAGCAGTAAAAATAAGCTTTTCGCTTTTTTAATTAATTTCCGCAAAAATTCACAATTCAAATACAAAATTATTTCCTGCCGAATTTTTTCCAAATTTGAAATATCAGATACAAGCAAAGTTCAGGAAATAAAAATAAAAATGTAATTTTCCCTTTCTTTTTGCAGGTTTGAAACATAAAGGTTTAAATACAACAACAAAATTAAACAAATTATTTGAAAGTTCAAAAACTATCAAAATAAAAATTCTGGGCGTCTTTTTTCCAAGTTTGAAATATCAATCTGCAAACACAACAACAATGTAGAAGAAAATATTTTGTGGAAAATATGCTTTTTGGCCTTCTTTTTTTCAAAGTTGCAGTGACAGTCTTCAAATACAATAAAGTAAAAAATATGCTTTGAAAACACAAGAAATTTCACAATAAAAATGCGATTTTGGTCTTGTTTTTTTTTCAGATTTGAAATACGAATCTTCAAACACAACAACAAAGCAGAAAAATTTATTTTGAAAGCTCAAAATATTTAGCAATAAAAATATGATTTTTGGCCTTCATTTTCCAAGTTTGAAGCACCAGTCTTCAAATACAACAACAAAAATGTCGTAATAGTTCAAGAAACCTCACAATAAAAATGTGATTTTAGTCTTGTTTTTTTCTGAAATATAAATCTTCACAAACAACAAGAAACTAGAACAAATACTTCGAAAATCCAATTAATTAAAAAAAACGCAATCTTGGCTTTCTTTTTCCGAAGAATGAAATACCAATTTTCAAATACAACAATCAAATAAAAAAAATTATTTGCAAGTAGTATTTGGAAAAATAATTTCAAAATAAAAATATGATTTTGGTGTTCCTTTTTCCAGGTTTGAATTGTTTGTTAATCTTTAAATGCAACAAAATAAATAGAAAAAATATTTTGAAAATGTAACAAATTTCAAAATAAAAATGTGTTTTTGTTGATCTTCTTTTTTCCAGATTTAAAATATGAATCTTCAAACACAACAACATAGTAAAAAATTTATTTTAAAAGTTCAAGAACTTTCACAATAAAATGTAATGTTCGCCTTATCTTTTCCAGGTTTGAAATAAAAATTCTCCAACACAACAGCAAAGCAACATTTTGGAGAAATTTAAAAAAGAAAGTAAGCAATTTAATTTGTAGAAATCCAAAATTTGAAAACAAAAATGTGACTTTGGCCTTTTTTTTCAGGTTTAAATACAAATCTTCAAAGACAACAAGAAAGGTGAAGAAATATTTTGAAAATTCAATCAAAAAATGTGATTTTGGGCTTTTCTTTTCCAGAGTCAAAATATAAATATTCAAAAACAACAAGAAAGTAGAAATATTTTGAAAATTCAATTAATTAGAAAGCAATGTAGTTCTGGGCTTCTTTTTTCCAGGTTTGAAATATCAAACTTCAGATAGAACAAAATAAGAAAATTAATTTAGAATTTCAACAAATTTCAAAATAAAAATGAGATTGTGGCCTTTTCTTTTTGCAGGTTTGAAATATTAATCTTCAAACACAACAAAACAAAAAATATATATTATGAGAAGAAATTCCACAATAAAAATATGATTTTAGTCTTCTTTTTCCAGGTTTGAAATATAAATCTGTAAAAAACAGCAAGAAAGTAGACGAAATATTTTGAAAATTTAATTAATTTTAAAAATGTGATTTTGGCTTTCATTTTTCCAGATTCGAAATCTCAATCTTCAGACACAACAACAAATAAAAAAATTAAATAGAAGTTCAAACAAATTTCAAAAGAAAAGTTTTGGAAATTCAAGAAATTAAACAAAGGATTTTGATCTTCGTTTTTTCAAGTTTGAAATATAGTCTTTAACTACAGCAACAAGGTAAAAAATTTAATTAGAAAGTTTCAAATTTTCAACATACAATTATTACAATTTTAGCCCTTTTTTCAGGTTCGAATTTTCAAATAACTATAACACCAGAGAAATCAAAAACTCTCACAATAAGATCTGATTTTAGCCTTATCGTTTTTCAAGTTTTACATATCAATCTTTAGATACAGCAACTTCAGGTTCGCACAATGAATCTTCAAGCACAACAACAAAGTAGAAGGAATGGTTTGAAAATTCGAGAACATGAAAAACACGATTTTGACTTTTTTTTTCCAAATCTGAAGTATGAAGCTCCAAATACAACAACGAAATAAAGATTTGCTTTTGGCCTTCCTTTTTCCAGGGTTGAAATATGAATCTTCAATCACAATAACAAACAAGAAGAAATTGTTTGGAAATTCAAGAACAAAAAACAATGTGATTTAGGCCTTGTTTTCCAAGTTTGAAAATATCAATTTTCAGATGCAACAAGAAAATCAAAAAGTTAATTTGAAAGCTCAAAAAATACCATTTCAAAATAAAACTGTGATCTTGGTGTTCTTCTTTCGAAATCTGAAATATCAGTCTTCAAATATAACAACAAAACAAAAAAAAATTATGTGTAAGTTTAAGAAATATCAAATAAAAGATTCATTTTGACCTTCTTTTTTCCAGATGTGAAATTCTCGTGTTGCTTTGAAGATGTAAAATCACATTTTTCGTTTGAATTTTTGAACTTTCCAATTAAATTTTTACTTTGTTTTTATTTGAAGATACTTAAAATTCGGATTTCTTGCACATTGAAAATAGATTTTCCACCTTCTTGTTGTGTAAGAAGATTCATATTTTGAACCAGAAGAAAAAAGGCTAAAGTCATATTTTGAATATGAAACTTGTTGATCTTCCAAAATCAAATTCCTAGTTCCAAAGTCATATTTTCTTTCTGTTGTACCCTCTTATACCTTTACAGTGTCGAGGGGGTCGGACACACCGAGCCGCAGAGTGGTCACTCATTCTTGTTCAGACCAAACAGGCTTCTGCTTAACTTTCTATATGTCAGTATTACGTGCACTCCCACTCTGCCGTATTGCCGGTCAGTCATATTTTAAACCTGAAAAAATGAAGGCCAAAATCACATTTTTATTGCGAAATTTCCTGAACTTTCACAATAAATTTTCTACCTCATTGTATCTGAAAATAGATATGTTAAACTTGCAAAAGGAAAGACCAAAAAAACATTTCTTTTTCTTAAACTTGCAATTTTGAAAACACCAGAAAACTCAAATTTTGAGTCAGTAGTTTCGATTTCTTAAACATTTATGCTGGCATATGTTTGATGATTTATTTGTGTACCCGAAGTGATGTAAATGATTGTTTTTATTTATGATACAAACAGAAAAGGTGTTAGATTTGAATAATTTTTAATCCATTTACCGAGCGTATGACGTCATTATAGTAGGAACTGAATTTTTATTCTTGAATTCAATAAATCACGCGTTTAATTTTTTTCTCTCGTTTTAGAATCTCTTTATATTTTTCACGTGTACTTAGCTTGTTTTAATAATTTTTTACTTGATTTAACACGCTGTATGCAAAGTACATTACAGATAACAAAAGAAATCAATCAAACTCGGCCATAGAAAATGCCTAGTCATGTAGTTTCTTAATGCATGGACGTAAACCAGCGCTTCAAGAGTTGTCTTTTTATTAGTTAGTAGGTAACTATTTTTAGTGAATACAGTGGTTGTAATTGTAACTAAGACTGGCAATTTATTGCTGCTAGGATTTATTATAATTCTATCGCTTTTTCTATGTCGGCTTTGGTATATTTTTGAATTGTTTTTAATTTGCAATTACGGCTTAATAAATGATAAGTAATTAATAAAATACCTTTATAATTAAATTTAGTGGCCTATTTTCTTGTATAAAAAAATGAATTTCAAGCAAGTTCAAATAAACAGAGTTGTTGTTAATTGGCTTTTGATCAAATGATCTTTTTCTTACTTTTCGTTTTCCCCAATTTTCTAAAGCGTAGTATTAGATAGGTACTTCTGAAAGTATTTCTCCCGGTTTTTGTTGTTTTAAACACCGTCTTCTTAAACGTATCTTCTGAAAACTGGAATTCTGGATTTTTTATTACAAATATTTAATTTTTTTTTATCAATTTGAGGAATTTTACATTCTAAAATACACGTTTTTGATCTGCAAACTTACAGATGTAGATTTAGGTTAAATAACATAGAAAGAAGGTTATTTAAAAAGCTGTGGTTTTATTTAAATATGCCTGAAAGTATTTTTGGGTTTGAATTGGGGACTTTTATTGAAATTTAAAAAAATATTATTTATTTTGTTGCAGCTTGATATTTCAGATTGGGAAAAAAGTGAGCCTTCTTTTTCAAAACCATATTTTAAACGTGGACGAAAGAAGGCTCAAATCGCATTTTTATTTTCAAATTTCTTGAACTTTCAAAATAAATTTTCTGCTTCGTTGTTGTGTTTGAAGATTTACGCTTTAAACCTGGAAAAAAGAAGGCCAAAATCACATTTTTATTTTGAAATTTTTTTCAAATTTGAAATATGGGTCGTCAAACACAACAAGAAAGGAGAAGAAATATTTTTAATATTCAATTAATTATCAAAATATGGTTTTGGCCTTATTTTTCAAGGTTTAAAATAAGAACCTTCAACCGTAACAACAAAGTGAAAGAAGTCTTTTTTAAATCCAAGAAATTAATAAAACAGCTATTTTGTCCTTTCTTTCCAAGTTTGAAAATTAACCTTTAGGTTCACTAACAAAATAAAAAATGTAATGTGAATTTGGCCTTTTTTGATTTGAAATATAAATCTTCAAACACAACAAGAAAATAGAAGAAATATCTTGAAAATTAAAAAAATTGTGATTTTTTTTCTTTTTTCTAAGAAAGATCAAAGTTCAGATACAACAACAAAGTAAACAATTTAAATTTTAAAGAAAAAATGTAGCTTAAAATTTCGTTTTTCAAGGCTCGAAATCTGGATTTTCAAATACAACAAAGTCAAAAATTTAATTTGGCCTTCTTTTTTCCAGATTTGAAAATTGAACATGTTTTTAAAGAAATTTTTCAAATCTTTGAGTTTGAAATATGTATCTTTCCAAACATAACTCCAGATTACAATTTATTTCAGCCTAACTATTCCTGCTCGTCTTTAAAGTTACCGGCAGATAAAGTTCATTTCGGCGTGAAAATTTAAACTTAATATTTTTATTTGTTATTATAAGGATATACTCACGAATAAAGCTTAATAAAATTCTGTATTTTATGGTAAGACAAATTTTTAAATATTAATTCAGAAGTAAATTAAAATCTTGGTGTTCATCACGACATAATAAAGGTTTTGGAATTAAACTAAATTTAGAAGGTGCGCTGAAACCACCCGAAATTATCTAATTTAAAACTTTTGAGGTTTAAGGTTTGGTTAAAATTGTTGAAATTCAGTCATCATCAAGTAGTTTATTCGGTTTCACAATAAGGCATTAATTTTGAGACAAAAGCTTGTAACTGCAGCAATGAACGTTCTAAAAGTCCACTTTTTGTTCAACAAGCTTCAAATATTGTTAAGTTAAACAAACTTACATGTAAATGAATTATTTATATTGAATGCTGGCATTGCTGGCAAAACTTAAAATTTCAGAACAATTTTTGACCAAGCAATTTTTGCAGTGTTAAGAGTAATAACAACGACTTTTTGAGTTAATTACAAAGGCCAATAGGTTTTGATTACTCTCTATAAAACAACACACACTGAAAATTACATGTATGGTAGATAACTGTATAAAATGCGCAGCCGTTTAATTTCTGCATTTTCCGCCGCCATATAATTAATAAATAACTGCAGGATCGTGTGGGAATTTCTGTTCTGCTTCTCTCACAGAAAATGTTCCTATCATGATAATATAGGTGTCAATGGGTAACATAAAATAAATCTTTTGTTTTGTTAATATTTAACTGTCATATCTCCTTTAAAATTTAATCGAAAATTTATATTTAGCTTATTCATCATTCGCACAAAAAACTTATTAATTTCTTTCTAAATAAAAGCTATTTGTTGCTAAATAATGATTAAACCATTTTTGTTATTGCCGAAGAAAGTCGATAATAATAATAGATTTATACACGTGCTAAGTTAACTTTTGATGCCCTAACGAACTTAACCCCTGCTAGTTTCTTATTATTAAAAATATGCCTGATATTATTCAACATGGTTTATTTATATACGTTATCTGTTTACTAATGAAACATGTTGAAGATAATTCCCGTCTGGTATAATTATTTAAAAAATAAATATACAGGGAAGTTACGAAATAATTTTACCAAGCTTTGTGAATTTTATTGCTTTTATATAGGCTGTTAAATATGGAGAGAAATATTTATTTTGGTCATTTTTTAATGCAAATTATTCAACAAAATAAAGTCACAAACCACCTTCAGGTTTTCTACTTCTACTTAAAGAGAGCTGACTGATTTTTCTTTAATTTTATAATGGTTTTATTGTACATATTTAAATCTTTTGCGTTATTTCCAAACTTTTGTTATTTCCAAACGTTTTATTTTTACAAATTTTTAATTTGGGTCTTACTGATGTTATTTCATAAAACGATTGCTTATCAATTACTTAATAGAAAAATAAGTAAAAAACTCAGACTGAATCGAAGTAGTCCTTTCATCAGTTCAATTTTTTATAGAACTCACGATAAGCTTTTGATCACGAAACTAAAACACCACTCAAAAAACTATCAACCATGGAACGAAGATAAGCCAAGTTGTTAATTAAGTAAGTCTGAACTAATCAAATTTCCACAAATATCATGTGGTTTTGATTGTCTAATAGTTAGATGCTTGCTTTGTTATTTAAGGAACACGGGTTCGAATCCCAGTTACGGCCGATTTTTTTAAAGTATGAATGCTTTGACGCCCATAAATACTTCGACAACTGTGAATTTTTAAAAAATCTGGGCACTGATATGAACAGCAGACAAAATTTACCAAATTACTATAAAAAAATCATTATTTGGCCTTTTTATTTTTTTATTATTTTTGTTATTAATTAATTGTTCCATTATTGTTAATTACTTCGATAAAAAATATATCAAAAAGTCTCATAGCCTATTCCAACACCAAACATGTAATAAATAACAAATTGCTGTTTGCATCTTTATTCAAATTTGGTAAAACAAACAAAAAATGAATTATTCTAGAGTGGAAAGTTCCTATGACCCAACAAGATAAAATTTGTGGACAGCTATGCTGAGGCAAGTATTAAAAATAATTTACAACCAGAAGATAAGCCTTTTTAATTTATCGGCCTTAATGAAAAAAATGTGTTACATAGAACTTTTAATATTCCTAATTTTTAGCTTTTTAATTCAATTTGTCCCTTTTCAACAATTCCAAACATTTTTGGTAATTTGAAGAGTTACATTTTATTATGGCGTTCTTTAAAACGTTTCATTTTAATTAAACGAACTCATTAATAGCCTTAGCAACACTTTACGATGAAAATAAAATTTTATATACTCATTGTAAGTTTACAACCTATTATTTTAAACAATGCAAGTGCCACACACTACAAAGCTGTTACAAAGGACTTATGTTAGATCTTAATAATTTCGAATTTTTCCATTTGTTTAAATTTCCATAATTTCAAGGAAAATAATTTTTCTGGTTTTATCACCGAGTTGCCTGAACTATTCAAGATTTGTCCTACTTTGACGATTGTATAACTATATCATTGCTGTCCCCAATCTACAATTCAATTAATGTGCAACTTTACGAAATATGGATAAAACCAGCACTTTGTAATTCCCATAAGTAAATGTAAAACCTAATAAAATTCTGTAGAGAATGTAAATGGTTATAATTTATAATGCCAGACAAGCTCTGTTGGTTTACAACAAATTAGATGATAAAATTTTAATCACTACCAAGACGAAGATTTAAGAAACAGATACGACTTTACGACTTTACGCTAACCGCAATCTTCTTTAAATGTTTAAAACCTGAATGATGCAAAAGACGTACGAACTATCCTGCAGAAACTATTACAAAATAATGCAAAAAATTTATGTATTTGTTCAGAAAGGCCTGCTTTGCCCTTTTTGGCTTTGGGCTTTCGTTCATGCAGCTCAAAACCAAATCACAAGGTTGCCTAAGAATATATGTTTAAAAATAAGGTATTATTTGATCAAAATAAAAAAGGAAAGTCTGAAACAATTCTGTATTTCTGCCTAATCTAAATATAATAAAATCAATATTCACACACGCGAAACTGTAAAGACACGTAATAAATAAACCGAAAGCGTCGGCAAAATTTTAAATAAATAAATCAATACGTGAACTTGCAATGTCATCTCGTCAATTCAATAAATATCAGTCGATAAAAAAAGAAATGATTCAAATACGACACTTACACCGACTTCCGACGTCACGTTGTCTTAATATTTGTAAAGTAAACACAGGATTTACAATCAAAAATGCTATATTTATTAATCGATTATAAATTTCGAAACGCACAAGTGAAAAATTGTTCCGAGTATCAAAAGCTCTTCACTTTGGTATTCTTTAACGCATAAGTGTTACCATTTATTTCTACTTTAAATTAATTGATACAGACATATGGCTTATTAAAAAACAACCTTGTCATTCGATTGATGACACAGAAACATATGTGGACCTTTGAACGTTTAAAAAATGAGGTGAAAGGCATACATTATTGGGAAAAAATGTGACTTTTGACCACGAAAATTTGTCAAATTTGATAAAAAACAAAATGTCTACACTTTCCCAAAAACCGGGCTCGTTTTTTAGTTTTTAAAGTGCAAAAATGGCATTCTTTTTACCAATTTTAATCTTCTAACTATCTAACACAACAACAAAGTAAAAAATTTCAGAACAAAAATGTGATTTGGCCTTTTTTCCCAAGTTTGAAATATCATTTTTCAGATACAAAAACAAAGCAAAAATGTATTTTGAAGGCTCCAGAAATTTCACAACAAAAATGCGATTTTGCACTTCTTGTTTCCAGGTTTGAAATAAAAATTTTCAAATACAACGAGAAAGCAGAAGAAATAATTTTAAAATTCAACGACAAAAATGTGACTTGGGCCTCCCTTTTTCGAAGTCTGAAATATCAATCTTCGGATATAAAAAATTTAATTTTAAAGTTTAAAAAAATTTTAAAACAAAAATGTTGTTTGGGGCTTCTTTTTCCAAGTTTGAAATATCAATTTTCAAACACAAGAAATGGCAAAAAATGTAAAAAAGCTCCAAGAAATCTCACGAATTTGGCCTTCTTTTTTTCAGATCTGAAATACAAATTTTCAAAGGCAGCAACAAAGTTGAAGAAATATTTTGGAAGTTCAAGAAATTAAGAAAAGTGATTTTAGCCTTCTTTTTCCAAACTCGAAATATTAATCTTGAAACACAACAACAAATATGTATTTTGAAAGCTCAAGAAATTTTACAATTATAATAATAATAATAATATTCTTTTTCTTTTTTCCAAGTCTGAAATATCGATCTTCAAACACAACAACAAAGAAAAAGAAATTATTTTGAAAGCTCAAGAAATGCGATTTTGGCTTTCTTTTTGTCAGGTTTGAAAACCGAAAACTAAACAAATATTTTTAAAATTAAATTAATTTTTTAACTATCTGATTTTGGTCTTCCTTTTTCCAAGTTTGAAACGACAATCTTCAGACACAACAACAAAGCGAAAATGTATTTTCCACGTTTGAAATATAAATCTTCAAACACAAGTATAAATAAACAATAAATTAAAAAACTGATTTGGACCATCTTTTTTCCAATTTGAATTATCAGTCGTTAACCTCAACAACAAAACAAACAATATATTTGGAAAATTCAAGAAATTACACAATAAAAATATGATTTCGACCCGCATTTTTCTAGATTTATAGTAAGAATCTTCAAACACAACAACAAAGTAGAAGAAATATTTTGGAAATTCGAGAAATAAAAAAGTGATTTTGGATTTCTTTTTTCCAAAGTTCAATCTTCAAAAAAAAAAACAAAGCAAAATATATTTAATTTGAAAGTTCCGATAAAAATGTCAATTGGCCTTTTCTTTTCCAGATTTGAAATAAGAATCTTTAAACTCAGCAACAAAGCAGAAGGAACATTTGCAATATATTGCAGGATTGATCAGAATCCACTATTCAAACCTTGAATTTGGACTGATTTACAGCTAAAATATAAATCTGACAAAGATTTGAATCTTAACTTAAAAATAAAAAATAAATGTCGATCCGAATTTTCAAATCCAAACACGTTTTTCGTTTTGAAAGCGATTTTACTAATTTTGCCTCGAACTGACGACAACTGACAAATCACCCTTCTGATACAAAATTCCTAAGAGTTACGTCTTTGATTTGATAACTAAAAAATGAAAATTCTAATCCGAAATTCTAAAGATTTAGAACACGAATCAGGAGTCGATAATCGAAGCTTGAATTTTGACTGATTTACAGTTACAATTCGGATCTCTGAGTTTGAACTCTAACTTCATAAAAACATGGAATTTCCATTAAGATTTTGAAAACCATTTTATCGTGCCATGTTAAAATCTCATAACCAACAAATCAATTTTCGGATCCAAAATCTACAAATCTTCGAAGGTCAAAGTTGGACTGATATTACGGCCGAAATTAAGATTCGAACAAAATTCGATCCTACATTTATTTCGCTTAGAAATTTCTTTTGATTTTTTGATTCCAAAATCAGATCGTTTATTTCTAATCTGAAACGATAAGAAATAGAATGTAGTTGTGATTGACAAAATTTGAAATTCTAATCCGAGATTTCAAATTTCATTCCGTATTTATTATTAATAAAAATAGGCTTAAAGCCTAAATAAAAGAGTAAGAAGAAAACAAATAACACTAAGGATTTAAAATTGGACTGACATTATAAGCGAAATCTGAAATTAATCTATTTCGAATCAGAACACCAACCTTTGAATCCAAATTGGCGATTTGCAATCGCGATATTAATTTAAAATTTTCATGTGATTAAAATCCCGATTAAGGCCCTAATTTAAAATTTCAAATCTCGCAAATGAAATTCAAATCTTCCAGTTTGGAATCTGCTTTCTTGCATTACAGAAGATTGGAGTGCGTATTTTAGATTCGATTTAAATTAGAACTATAAAATGTATCTAACATTTCAAAATTTATAATAAAAATAACCCTCGATTTATTGCAGATTCCAAGCTCCATTCTGTACTAAAGATTTCAAACCTGGATTCGATATTCAAAGGTCTAAACTAAGACTGAAACTGACATCCAATCTAAAGTTTAGATTTTAAATTGGAAGTGCAAATTGTGAGTCGCGAGTTGCGATATCAAAAATCACTGTACAAAAGATTCGAAATCTGAATTTAATATTCGAAGATCTGAACTAAGACTGAACCTGATAAACGGATCGAATTCCAAATTGTAAGCCAAATTTTCAAATACCAAACTCGCGAATCGCAATACTGAAATTATTTGACTCGAACTTGATATTCGATTCTATATTCCATAAATCAAATTTGAATACTAAATTCCGAAGTGAAATCTTAAACCTACTTACTGGCTTAATTTTAAGCCGATTGTAATTTCCAGTAACAAATATTTGATAGTTCAAACACAACTTAAAACAAAATAAACAGATTTCGATTCTAGTCTAAAGTTTGATGCTAAAATTCTAAATCCACAGACTCGCGAATCGTAATCTTGAAGCCGATTTAATTATTTTTACAGATTTTCGATCCAATATTTGTTATCTGCTTATACTTAGCCAAGCTTAAAGTTGAAGTAAATAGAAACCAACTTAAACATGTTAAAAGCTGTAAAAAGTATTTGATAAATTGGTAATGATATGGAACAGGAATAGGCTGGCCCAAATTGTCGGGATTTTCCCTGATGGGCCCTTGTACATTCGATAAAGGGTAAAGTAGCCCGATGATTCGTTTCAAACTCACAATTTTTCACAAATAGGAATTTATGTAAAATTAAAACAAATCAAATAAGATGTTCTGATGATGACACATGAAACCTCAGAGGTTTGAGTGCTTTTTTAGCCTTGTATACGGGTGCCTCACGAAAAGAAAAAGTGTTTGGTTCGCATGGAAAAAACCTAACCTAATTTGACTGACCCAGCATTAATTGTTAATTAATTAAACTTGTGAAAGTTAATTCATTGTTTTAATTAAGCCCAAAATATACCTAATAAAAGGTTGGAACATTACAAAGGCATTAACATCTACCACCGGAATTTATTTATACATACTACACTCTTCCTACATTTTCAAAACTGATTGTGGTATTGCATAGCTCTTCGGAAGTAGAACTTCTTAAACGCAGATGTAACACTTGTACATCATAGTACAAGGTCAATATCACGCGTTTCGACAAAAAATGAATAAATAGAATGAAAAATGACGTAACCATGGTAAATCATTTGTTCGTCAGACCTTACTGTATGTTTTTAAACGTTGTGGTTTTTACACGCGCAGAGTTTGCTTGCAAATATTGTTTTAATACCCTTAAAAAACACGCGTTTTTTGGGTTGATTTTCAAAATTAGAAGAACTTAAAATTGTCACCATGGTTAAAATAATGCGGGCACAATATGAATGATTTCTTTTGTTTTTCAGTTTTCGCCTAGCTCTGATGTTTAAATCGGTTTTGAGTCACTTTCGACTATATATTTTTTCAGATTCAAAAATATACACCTCGATGTTTTGAAACCACGAGTTAAACCAGAAATTTGATTTTTTTGTTTGTTTAAAAAAAGCATACGGTTTCCCACTGCTTGGTAACTTCATTGGCTTGTTTAAACACTGAGTTTTAGAAAATTTGGAAATTAAAAAATTCTTAATGAAGGCAAATTCCCTTAACCCAGCAACCCAGCTTTACAGTATTAGTTGTTTGTTTTTAAGAACCTAAATAAATGAACTTTTGGTTCTTTAAGTTACTCCAGCAAATAGAATTTTTTACATTTTTCTTATTTTTTTTTTTTGCTGAAATTGTTGAATATGACTTACGTAATTAATTGTTTGAATAAAAGAATCTAGGACAATTAACTAACTGCCTATCTAACTAGAAAGGCAGTTAATCAATTAATTTTTTAAAAATCTGATTTTGTTCTGGACTTTTAAACATCAATCTTCAAACACAACAACAAAACAAAAAGCTCAAAAAATTTCGCAATAAAAATGCAATTGGGGTTTTCTTTTTCATATTTGAAATATAAATATTCAAACATAGCAACAAAGCAGAAGAAATATTTTGGAAATTCAAGAAATTAAAAAAAGAGATTTTGGCCCTCTTTTTTTGAAATATGAATGTTAAAACATAACAACAAAGCAAATGTATTTTGAAACTTCAAGAAATTTCACAATAAAAATGGTATTTTGGCATTCTTTCAGGTTTGAAATAAGAATCTTCAAACGCAGAAAGAAAGCAGAAGAAATACATATTCTTAAATCATATAAATTTTAAAAATTGTGCTTTTGGCCTTCGCTTTTTCAGGTTTGAAGCATAGATCTTCAAACCCAGATTTGAGCTATAAATCTTCAAACAACAAAACAGAAGAAATATTTTGTAAATTCAAGAAATTAAAAAAAAGTGAAAACGAAGTTTGAAATGTGAATGTTGAAACGCAACAACAAACCAAAATATACATTTTGAAAGTTCAAGAAATTTCAAATACAAATGGAATTTTGGCATTCTTTTCTTCAGGTTTGAAATAAGAATCTTCAAACGCAGCAAAAAAGCAGAAGAAATATTTTTTAATTTAAAATTGTGATTTTGGTCTTCCTTTTTCCAGGTTCGAAATATCAATCTTCAAACACAACAAAGTAGAAGAAAAATTCAGTTCATAAAAAATACAATTTTGGCATTCTTTTTTCCAAATTTGAAATATCACTCTCCAAACACAACAAAGCAAAAAATGTAATTTGAAAGCTCTAGAAATACGAGTTTCGCCTTCTTTTTTCCATGTTTGAAATATAAACCTCCAAACACAACAAGAATAGAAGAAATATTTTAAAAATTCAAGAAGAAAAAACAATAATTTTGGTCTTCTTTTTCCCAAGTTTTAAATATCAATCTTCAAATACATAAACAAACTAACAAATTTAATTCGAAAGTTCAAATATTTTCAAAACAAAAATGTGATTTTGGCCTGCTATTTTCCAGATTTAAAATACATATGTTTAAAATATACTAATTCGGGAAATCTCAAAATAAGAATATGATTTCGGCTATTTTTTCGATTTAAAATACGAATCTTCAAACAAAATCATAAAGGAATATTTTAAAAATTAAATAAATTTTAAAATAATATCATGATTTTGGTCTTCTTTTTTCAGGTTTGAAACATATAGATCTTCAAACGCACTAACAATGGAAATAAATGTTTTGAAAATTCAATTAATTTTCTTTATATCTGATTTTAGTATTCTTTTTGGAAGCTTGATATATGTACTTAGCATTCTTCAAACGCAACAACAAACCAGAAGAATTCAAGAAATTTCACAATAAATATACGACTTTGGCCTTATTTTTACCAGGTTTGAAATACAAATCTTCAAACACAACAAAAAAGTAGCAGAAATATATTAAAAATTCAAGAAAAAAGTGATTTTGGTGTTCTTTTTTCCAAATTTGAAATATTAATCTTGAGATACAAAAACAATGTAAAAAACGTAATTTGAAAGTTCGAAAAATTTTACAATAAAAGTATGATTTTGGTCTTCTTTTTCTCCAAATGTTCAAATACAACAACCAAGCCGAAGAAATATTTTGAAAATCATATAAATTGAAAGTTCAAATTCAAATGCAATGTAGTTTTTTAAAAATTTTGGTCTTCTTTTCCAAGTTTGAAATATCATTCTTCAAACACAACAAGAAAGCAAAAAACCAAGTCCAAGAATTTTCACAATAAAAATGCGATTTTGGTCTTATTTTTTCCGAAAACACTATTTGTAAAATTTGAAAATTTCGAAACTAAAAATTCTTCATGAAGGCAAATTTCATTAACTGGGCTACTTTAGTAGAAATTGTTTAAATTTTTTCAACCTAAATAAACGAACTTTTGTGTCTTTTTAAGTTAGTGGATTCTTTTACATTTTTCTACATTTTTAAGTAAGCAAATTGCTGAATTTCTTGAACCTAACTTGCGTAATTAATGGCTTGAATAAAACAACCAAGAACAATTAGTTAGATACGCGTAACCATTTAATTAAATATTAAACAAATAGAGCAGGGACTAACTAGTTATCTTCAAAATTGTCACTTTTATTCAGTCAAGATTAAATATTTAGGTTTTCGAACGTTCTAAACACGCTTCTTAATTTTGCCTTTTAAATATCAGATTATTATTACTATCTATGTACTCCGAAATCGCCAATTAAATTAATTAATTAATATCTATTGCCACACCACTTATGATGTAACCATAGCTGGGCTTTCAACTGCAGTTTAATTAATTAATTAATTACAAAAATGATAATCGTAGAATTTAGGAAAATTACGTTCCTTATTTGCAAGAATTTAAACAGTGGAAGAGCTAAATATTTCATCCATACTAGGACAAAAGGTTGTTTATGTATAATCACAACCCTTATAGCATGTTTTATAAATAGTAAAGTAATAATTACCGGTGGTTTATAATACAATTAATATTAAGTTCATGTTGTTGAAATCTGATATACAATAATTTTATTTTCCCAATGATTTGTTGTTTTTTTAACCATGTTTAAGCACTCATTCTGGCATACATAATAATACAGAAGTAGTAGGTGTGCCGAGTGCTCGAATTAAACGCGCAGGATAATAGGGCAAAAGGATCCAAAATATTTGCGTTTCACAAAATAAAATAAAAATAATACGTATAATTAAAATAATTAACGAAATCCGTTCTTATTTTTCGAAGTGTTGGCTGGCTTAATTAATTTTTAGTATGAATAAATACTGTTACATTCTAGGACAAACCACTACCGCTAACAAAATATTTTATATATGTTATATAACAAAACCACATAAAAACTTTCTCGGTGTATCAGTTTCCGGTACTTATCAACCACTACATCGAAATCACGTATTTCATTCATTATAAATAAATAACCTTTATTATAATTGTGGTATTTACCGTCGCCTCAATTTAGAATTTATCTACATTTCGTTTATTTTTCAAGTTCATCCTTTCATCCTTGTCATGACGTAATCATTTCGTTAATCGAAATAATTAAATAAATTAGCTATTTAAACACAAAACCATATTTTATTACTGATTTTCGGAGAATTTTTTTAAAACCAAGCCAATAATTGCAAGCAAGCACAAGCGCGTTAAATGCTTAAAATAAGTTTGGCCAAAACTGTGGTGCCTAATACAATTAATTACAACCATATTTTTTTGTGATAGCAAATGCTAATTCGTTCTCGTACGCATTCATTCATGCCATTTTCTAGTTTTTACAGCAGCTTTTTATATAGTAACCCGAATGAAAACCGTGGCAACAAAGGTTAAATTCAACACGCGAAAATCAACGTTTAAATTAAATGAAACGTCGTAGAAACAGGAAGACGTAATTTTATAAACGTTCATTTAACCAAGAAGTCAAATTGATGCCGTCCTTAGTTATAAATAACTTTACCACATACTGATGTGCATTAACATCAAAAAAAGGTATGCAGGTCGTATATAAATAGGACGCCTTCACAATAAAAAGTGAACACTCTCGAAACTTTGTTTGAACGGATTTTCCTAGTATTACCAAACAGAAGTTGGTTAACTAAAAATAAATGCGTGGCTAAAGGGAAATGCAGGACACATGCCAAAATTCAATTTTTTTTTGACGAACAAAAGGTATTATTTTAGACGACAGCTGTAACTGACGTTGACATTTCTTTCATTGCTTCCTCAGAAACGATTTATTTTTTGACCACTTAACAAACTCTTTTTATAATTTTGGAAAAACATCAAATTAATGACAGGCTGAAAAACTATTTTTAAAATTACACTTGGAATATATTTAATGGTTCTCTAAATACGAGAAAATTTATCTGATAAGAAAAGAAAAATGTTTAATGTTTATTGTAAATAGTGGCTAAGTACAATCAAAAACCAATATTTGGAGATTTTGTATAATTATGAAAGAAATTAAATCCTCAAAACTAAAATCTTCAAATCTAGACTCATAACTCGCATCTTCTAAGTAAAATTTTAGAAAATTCCGTGCTATTGCTTTTAGTTTGAGACTCAAATCAACTTAGATTTGATTATTAGAACTCCTCGAATTTCCAGATTAAAAAAGGCGTTCCAAGTGTTTCAGATACTAAAAAATTATGTTTCTATCCAGGATTCGGTCTTTTAAAGTCGAATTCGGATTGGGAAATCTAAGATCTGAATTCGTGATTTCAATCTTAATACGAAATTTCAGAGAGTACAAAAACTGGATCGGAAAAAATTGAGAAAACTCAAGTTTGGTTACAAGATTTTATTTATCTTATTCCAAATTTGAGAGCACCGACAGGAGGGATTCGGGATTTAATTCGTTTTTAGGCCAAGATCTAAGAAAACTGGAGGTTCAATTCGAGATTAAATTCAATCTTCGTGAAAGATTTAAGAAAACTGCAATTTGGATTCAGGGTTTAATTATTTTAGTATGAAATTTGAACCAATCTGGATTCGATACTTAATTCTATTTCAGAAAACTGGAAATTGAATTCGTGATTTAATTTCATCTTAGCAAAAGGTTTGAGAAAACTGGGATCTGGATTTCAGATTTAATCTACGTTAAAGATTTGATAGCACCAAAAAGATGAACTTGATATTCAATCCTTAGTTCGATGTTTAAGAAAAATAAGACCTGAATTCGAGATCCAATTCCATTTTAGTCCAAGATTTGAGAAAACTAAAGAAATGAAATATGGATTCAAAATTGAATTCTCTTAATCCAAGATATGAGAGCTCCGAAAAATAGAATTCGATATTTGAGTCTGTCCTGCTCCGAGATTTAAGAAAAATAAGACCTGAATTCGAGATTTAATTCTATTTCTATTATTCGAATGACTAAGAATTAATTATTATTAATGTGCCATTTTTTTAATTTAAATCTGAGGCGGTTGCAAATTCGTAAAGATGTTCCTTCGGGTGCAAATTTATATTGAATTTGCTGTTATTAATTTTGGCCGAACTTTTTGAGGTACAACCTGTACAGCAGTACGTTGAGTTGACCATAATATTGCTTCTTTGCTTTTATATTTATTTCACCAGGAAAGGCTTTGTTAATCCTAATTGCAATAAATTTCTCAATTTTTTTCAAAGAAAATAAAGTTTAATTTAAGCTAACGCGAAATGCAGTTAGCAGTCTTGAAGTGAATGAAAATTAAAGCCATAAATAATTCACATTCACACAAACTGTAATTGAAAAATAAGTAATAAATTTAAGCTTCTAAAACTTTTCAGTTTAACAAGAAACTCGAATTTTTCTAGAGTAATGCGAATTCTTAATGTGTAAAATGTGATTAGTAAATGCTTAAGCCAGGGCTTGCTGGTCTTAGTAAAGAACCAGTGGGGCGCAGCGAATTTTCATGGTAACAATTGTGAAAAATTTTATGAAATCCTGGCCTGTTTGACAGATCCAGCACGGCCCCTACCTTAAGTCATTTGGGCAATTTTTAAAAATAAAAATAAGCAAGAAAAAATGGGAAAAGTCGGTGGAGCCTAACAAAAATAAGTTCCAAGTTCTGGGGGAAATTAATCAGCAAAATTATGGCCTGGTTGCTTTCCATGCAAATACGTAGCAAAAAATAAGTAAATTTTTTAGGTCGAAATCTATTTAAATCCGCTGGAATGATTTATCACAAAATGAATTACTACTTCAGCAATTATAATAATTAATTAGACATTTTAAATTCCCTCAAGTTTATAAAGAAACATACAAAAATCACTTGCACTTAATTACTTGTTTCATTGTAGAATGCTGCTTATTCTAGTTTCACTAGTAGAAGTGATAAATTAAGGTCAAATTCTCTTTAAAAGTGTTACTTTAATGTGGTGCCGAAAGTATCTGATTAGGTGTTGTAGTTTTATAGATCAAATTTTTTTAATGGCAGATTGACACTTCCGGCAGAAAACAGTATTCCAAAGCAAATATAAAATGTCTATACTTTCTAGGCGATTAAGCTATTACGCATTTGTGACGTCAGTTTTAAATTCTATTTGAATAAATTCGTTTGGGAATTTCCAGTCCGTTCACTTGTTCGATTGCTTTATTCGGAACATCAAATCGTATCGAAACTGCAGATTCGCCCAAAAATTGAATTCGGTAAATTGGTTCGTTTTATTCGAGTGTACCAATTAAACCGAAGCAAAGGAAAAAGCGATACTTTCACAAATTTTAACAAAACGAGTTTGTCGTTTTTGTCTTTTGTCGGGTGACATATTCACAAATAACAAAAAAAATCAAAGGAACCTTCCCGCCGGTGTCACGCTTCTCTCCCAATTTACGCAGTTTTCCTGAAATAATTAGGAGCACGAGCGAACAAAAACCGGCATTTAAGCGTTACACATCTTAAGAGATTATATCTGGTAACAATAATTAACCAGTCACAATTACCAAAAATAAATTTTCAAGTTCTGACCTACTACGGGGCCACTCAACTTTCGCTACTTTGTCATTATAAATGGAAAGCATTCGTCATAAAAAATACGGTTACGCGAAATTTTATGCCCTCCGGACAAAAAATAAATTAAAACGCTAATAACGAACTTCTGCGTGAACACGCGTTTATAAAATCTGAAAAAGAAGCGATTGGCGTTGGAGTTAACTTTCAGTTTTACGCTGCCCTGAAAAATTTAACCTAAAATTGAAATTCGCGACCGCTGAAAATGAAAACTAGAACAGATGGTCGGCGCAAAATTAGAAAGAATTAGAAACGATATTGCGGCACAGCGAGTTCATGAAATATTCTGCACTTTTACACCTTTGTGTAGTGATTAAGTCATCGTGCTATGTGGGTCAAATAGTCTAGTGTCAGGTTCGGCCAACGCCAATTCTAGCAAGCAGGTGTAGAACTGCAATCCTACTGCTTTACAGATTTTTACGGCGTAACTTCCAATGGAAGATCAAGTTCGTTCGCTTTAATTTTACGTTCTTCACGTTTACTCTCGATTTTTTTATAACACGTGCACGTTCCAGCATATTAACCTAAATATCGAGATGCTACTTGACTTTTCAATTCCAAAGGTCAAATTTATTCTACCAAATCAGAACCGATGAGAATGCGTATCAACGCATCGTTAAATGCTACAAACAAGCCGATGATTACATTTTTGAACGGTATTTGATAATTTCTAATAATATTCAATTATATCAACTTGATATTTATTAAAGTTAATCGAACGAATTGATCCTGCTTTATTAAACTCTCTTAGTAATTAATTTTTTAAGTTTAACCAACTCTACTTCGATAACACGTTTTCAGAAAACTAAATCGCTCTACCCAGCCAATCACCCTTTTCTAGATTTTACAGAAAATTTCAAAAATTCCAGTCTGATCCTTAAAGAAAATTCCAAAAAGTATTTACGATTGTTTCGAGGATTGTTTCTAATTCGCTATTAAATCTAAAAAAGTTGACTTACAAACCTTCAAAATTTCACATCAATTTTTTGAGTCGTCTCATTTTCAAGAAAATTCCTAAAGTTCTAGTCTGGCTCCTAAAGAAAATTCGTAAAATTTAGTCTCGGTTGTTCTTAATTTACACTGAAATCTGAAGCAAATTTTTAAGTCATTCAAACTCAAAGTTCCTAAAAAACTTACTCAGGGTTGTTTTTAATTCACTCTAAAATATGAAGATAATCAGCTCATAAATAAACATACCAATTTTCCACAGAGTTTTTTCAAGTGTTAAAGAAAATTCCTAAACTTCTAGTCTGGTCCTTAAAGAAAATTCCAGAAACTTACTCAACTCAATATTGCTTTTACTCTACTCTGAAATCTGAAGAAAATCAGTTTTTAAAGCTTGAAATTTTCCCAAAATTATTTTTTAAGTCGTTCCAACTTAAATTCATAACATCATAAGTAATAAATTGTTCGTATTTAAAAGTTAAAAAAAATTGTAAAATTCTAGTTTGGTACTTAAAGAAGGAAAATTCCTTAAGAAATATAGCATACGCTCCTTCCAATTTTCCCAGAACTTTAAAAAAATTCCCAAACTTCTAGTCTGCCTCTTAAAGAAAATTCTTTAAAAATTAACTCAGGGTTATTGTTAATTTACTCCCAAATCTAAGAAGAAAGAATCAGCTTTGCATAGTATTTTTTCAGTCGTTCAAACTAAAATTTAAAACTGATGCATCGTGCTTATTTTCAGTTTTTAAGAAAATTCGTGAAAATTGGTTCTAGTCTGGGCCTTAAAGAAAATTCCTAAAATTCTAGTCTGGTCCTTAAAGAAAATTCCAAAATCTTACTGATATTGTTTTTACTCTACTCTTAAATCTGAAGAAAATAAGCTGTTAAAGCTTCCAATTTTTCACAGAAGTCGACCCAAACTAAAATTCATAACCGACGAATCGTTCTTATTTCCAGGTTTTTAAGAAAATACCTAAAATTCTAGCTTGGCTGTTAAAGAAAATAATAAAACTCCTAAAACTCAGGGTTGCTTTTAATTTTAATTGACTCTGAAATCTGATAAAAACAGCTTACAATACAAACCTTCCAATTTTCACAGAATTCATTTTTGTTTAAAAAATTCCAAAAATTCTAGTTTGGCCCTCAAAGAAAATTCTAAAAACTAACTAACTCAGGGTTATTTTTAATTTACACTGAAATCTAAAAAATCGGTTTACAAACTTTTAAATCTTCACAGATGTTTTTCCAGTCGTTCAAACTAAAATTTAAATCTGAACGTGTTATTTCAAGTTTTTAAGAAAATTCCTAAGATTCTAGTCTTGCCCTAAACGAAAATTCCTAAAACTTAGAATTGTTTTTAATTTACTTTGAAATCTAAATAAAATCAGCTTCCAATTTTTACAAAATTTTGTAGTCGTATAAGCTCAAATTTAACTTAAAATAAAAAGAAAATTCCCAGTCTAACCTTTACAGAAAATTCTCAAAATTTACTTAATTTGCTTTGAAATTTGAAGAAACTTGAAAAACTTTTCACAGAATTATTTAGTCGTCCAAATTCAAATTAAACACAAATTTTTATGAAATTTCTTAAAATTCCCAACCTGGTCTTTAAAGAAAATTCCTAAAATTGACTTACGAGTTGTTAATTTATTCTGAAATTTGAAGAAAATCGGCCTAAAATCTTGCAATTTTCACAGAATTTTTTCAGTGGTGCAAGCAAGTTCAAATTTAAATTCAAATTTTAAAGAAAATCCCTAAAATTCCCAAGCTGAACTTTAAAGTAAATTGCCAAATTTTACTTAGAATTGCTTTTAATTTATTCTGAAATTTGAAAAAAGTCACTTTAAAAACTTCCAATTTTCACAGAATTTTTTTAGTGATCCAAACTCAAATTTAAAGCCAAATTTTAAAGATAATTTCTAGTCTAGTCTTCAAAGAAAATTCTGAAAATATCCTCAGGGTTGCTTTAAATTTACTTTGAAATTTAAAAAAAAATCAGTTTAAAATCAATTTTTTACAGAATATTTTTAGTTAAGCTCAAGTTTAAAGCCAAATTTCTAAAATTCCCAGTCCGGCTTTTACAGAAAATTCCTAAAATTTACTTAGGGTTTTTTTTAGTCTGAAATTTAAAGTAAATTTGTTTAAGAACTTAGAATTTTCATGGAATTTTTTAGTCATTCAAGCTCAGATTTAAAGTTAAAGTTCGTAAAATTTACAACTTAGCCTTTAAAGGAAATTCCTAAAATTTACTTAAGTTGTTTTTAATTTACTCTGACATCTGCAAAAAATCAGCTTAGAAACTTCAAATTGTCACCGAAAAAAAAATCCTAAAGTTCCCAGCCTAATCTTTAAAGAAAATTTCAGAAGATTTCTTAGAGCTGTTTTTTTTTAATCTACTCTGGAATTTGAAGATAGCCTTCGAATATTTAGAGCAAGTTTGGATCGTTCAGGCTCAAACTTAACACTAATGCAGCAGGGATTTTCCTAAAAAATTTTACAAAGATTACATTAGACTTAGTCACCGGAACACAAACTAACCTAATTTCCAAATTTGCAATTTCCGTATCGTACTTTAAACGTCATATTTGTTTTACTAGAGTAAACAAATTATTATTAATCCTTTGTTAGTTTAGTTACGTGCTAAAACTAATAATTAAGAAAAGCTTTCTTTTTTAACATTTCGTTGCCTTAACTAAATTTAAGTACGTAAATTAACCTCCTTCTGTTTTGTTTAGTTGGTAAAAACTTCTTACAAGAAAAGAAACTTCAGTACTGGTTTTCGCCTAAAAATTTTCCATATTTTTTGAAATTCCAAAGGGAAAAATATTTAAAATTTGACATAAATCTACCGAAAATTAGATCTCAAAGTTAAATCAAAACGTACAAATTTAACCGTCAAAGAAGGTCAGAAATATTTTTAAATTTGTTTGGTTTCCATAAAAAACGAAAACCAACCTTTGTTTTTTTTTAACTTTGAAAAGCTGCACAGTGAAAGGTTTAATCAAACCGAGAATTTAAGGCTTGGAAAGCTTTTTTCTAAAATTTAAAAAATCTAGGTAACAGCAGGAATTTCAAAACCAAAACCCAGTTTCAAATATTTGTTCACAAAGTTCGGCAAGAATTTAAGTTAACTCTCAGCACAGCTGCAATAACTAAGTTCACAGAAATGTTTTATACTAGAATAAGTATTTTTGTATCAGCAAATATAAACATTGCTATAAATACAGTTCGAAATAAAAACGGTAAGCTTACAAACCCTAATAACATTACAGGTTTGTTTGGATTACAAACAAAAAATATTTTTGGAAAACTATACAAAAACATAAATTATGGAAAATCGACATTCACTTAACCAAACAAATCCACGGTGTTTGACTAAATTACTTACTTAATCTAAATCGTATCTTTAAAATTAATCTTCAAACTTCTCAAAACCTGTTTTTCTAAGTTTTTCGGCAGTCCAGAAACCAGTTCTTCCACTAGTCTTTTTTTAAGATGTACAGTCACATTTTCAAAATTTGCATTTCTCATTTCCATGTTTTCCGGAACGTTTTCTCTGTATTTTCGTCGGTGATTGGGTTATTTTTTTAAGAACTACCTTGGTTGGATTTGTTGTTGATAACTAAACTGAATAGTTTTTTTAATAGCCTGGCATATTTTTTTAAATTATGTAGATTCTGATTTATCACAAAGAAAATATTTGTCCGGTTTGTTATCCCAAATAAAATTAACAAACCAATTTACGAAGCTTCAAAATTCCAAATAAAAAGCGAGGTATTTTTTCACATTTCAATATTGAGAAGTTGTTTGCACTGAGAGTATCCTCGAATTTCAATACGTTCATTAGTAGTTATGGAAACCCTCAATAAGTCTGAATAACATCAAAGCGCAAAGGTTTCCTATATTTATGAGTGGAAATTGAAACCGTTGAAAGTGAAAAACATCATCTTGGAACTTTCCATTTATTTCTTTTGAACGCAACTCGGTGTTAATTTTAAAAACCTTTGTCGATTATACTTAGAATAAAAAGGCATAATAAACTACCAGTTGCTTGTTGGAACTTCCTTGGAACTCATCCTTACAACCCAAATACAAACAAAAGGAAGGAAAATGCTTTAACAAGGCTGAAATTTGTTTTCAGAAGCTCGTGGAGTGCCTGGAATTTTATTTACTGGTATTTGGGTAAGAACCATGAAGTAAAACCAAAATTTTGTTCTAATAATTGGCCGAATAACTATTTCAATCAGTGCCAGAATAAAAATAAATTAACCGCCAATAATAATAATTAATTGCAAGCTTTGTTTCAGAATGATCAGGGATAAATTTATTTAGTTTATAATTATTTATTTAGGTAATTTCTTTATATTATTATACGTCAGTGTCTCCCGAATTAATTTTAGGGAGCAAACGTAGCGCAGCACATCAAAAATATTCTCGATAATTTATTTTTTGTCAGTTGTTGGCAGGCAACGAATACCTAAAAAACATTCTCTCAAACCCGCAAAACTTTTTGCAATTTTTCGGGTTAAATAAACCTGAACTGAGCTTGGGCCAAAACAGCCTCCACACAAATAACCTTGCTAACAATTTCCAAGCCAAAATGGCTGTAGAATACTTTCAAAGTTTTGTCTAACATACCTTTAAAAATTTACCTGTATTTACATACAATTTTTAGTAATTTGTTTAATTCACTTTTAATGGTTTTTATCTTGTTATGTAACTAACCGACTGGCAAGGTCTTAGTTCGTGTCTGGATTTTTCAATGTTTGGTCACGTCCACGTAAAAATGTCTTTAAGAAATACAGTCCGAACCTAAATACTTCTGAATTTTTTTTATTAATTTGACTGAACCTAAATACTTCTGAATTTTTTTTATTAATTTGACTAAGTGCAAATTAGCAACGTTTTATATTTCGTTAATTACGTAATTAGCGGATATTTTCAAGTTTTAAAAATCCGGTGTGCAGTCATTTTGCGTTATTTACGTTTTAAAAATTGCCTTATTTTAATTTAAAGATAGTTTGAACGTCATGGTAGGTACTGCAAATTAACAAGGTTATTATTTCATTAATTACGCCAGCTGTTTTTAAATAAACTTGATTTATTATGTTGTAAAAATGTCATTTTTGACTTTCGTTAATTATTTAACCCAAAATGAATTTTGTTAAGAAAGGAAAATCCTGATTTTTGTAGCAAGTGATGCCTTTTCAAAAACTAATTTAAAAGAATTTCAGCAGGAAAATTTAAAGGAAAACGCGCGCGTTTGTGAACTTATGTGTGGAGCTCCCAGGGGATCCTGACCACTCACGTTTAATAGACGTTTATAGCTTTTACAACATGCTCATTTATATACAAGCAAATTGAAATAATACGTCATAAACTACATTTATAAGTAGCAACAATGCTTACTAAAAGGACTGCCACGAACAACCACTAAACTACTTTTAATACGCTGTAAATTTAAGTTTCAGTGCAGATTACTCTTTACAGAGTCATTGTTAATTATTTTAAATTTTGTTTAGTATTCTAACCTGCATTAAGACCAACGTATTTGTGGTTGTAATTTGGACGCCTATTAAAATTTGTATTTGTCAAACCTTTTAATTATTCTGGGACAGTTTGCACAAGTCGCAACAATGCGTGAATAAATTCAAGCAGAATTATGTATAATTGTAAATTATTTGAATACAAGATGGAATTCAAATTGGGACATTATATCTAAGGCAAGCTTTACGAATCACTGATGCCAATAATCATTTCTAACAAACAATAATTTGCATAAATTATTACAGCCTACGCTTGAAATTTTTTGATGTATTTATTTATCCGTTCAACAAAATATCCAGACTACTTTTATAAACCTAACTTTTTTTGTTTAGAGACGAGTTCAAAATAAACAAAAGAATAATTTGAAAATTTTTAAATACTATTATTAATCACAAAAACCGAAGTTAAAAACAAAATAAATTATACGGTGTTTTCGAATAATTCCACATTCACTACGGGAAAAGCAACACTTTAACGTCAGAAATAATTAAAATTGCAAAAATAAAACAATTTACAAGGTTTTAACCCTGAAGCAATTATTGACGGGAAATTATTGAAAATAAAATGATAAATACGAAACAAGCATGATATTGGAATGTTGGTTTACACGAGATCTGACAGCTGTTTTTAAAACTCGTAGTGGTTTTACAATTACACTTGTTTGCACTTGAAGTACATGCAATCAAAAATGTTTATAATATGAGGTGGTTCAGAAAAAAGTGGCACCTGTTAGTTCCACATTTAAAAAAAGAGACGGTCTTTTCGAACTTATATTTTACGTAAGAAAAATATACCATATTATTTATTAAATTGGAGTAAATAAACAAAATGAAATCACCCATGCGAAAAATATCGAACTTTTGCTTTTACCCTCTTCATCAAAGTTTGAACATGAACATTACTGATTTGTTGAGCTTGTTTTCTCCACTTTTTTCAAAAATCATTAATGTCTGCAGCCTTATTAGATTTTGTATTTTTAAGTTGCTTTTCATGTGAGCCCAGTAGCGCTCAATTGGTCGGAGTTCGGGACAATTGGGCAGGTTTGCTTCCTTTGGTATGACGATTACATTATTCTTTGCATAGAAATCTGTTGCCTTTTTGCTGCAATGACATATGGCCAAATCCGGCCAAAAGAAAACAGAATTTTTATGTGGATGTATTAGTGGCAATAAACGTTTTTCCAGACATTCCCGTACATAAATTTCTCCATTTATAGAGCCAGTTGTAACAAATTCTTCACTTTTTAAGCCACATGTAAATATCGCTTGCCAAATCATACATTTTTGGGGGAATTTACTTGCCATCCTATGCTTATATTTTAGAGCTATATTGTCCTTGGATGTTGCAGGCATTTGGCTAAAATCAGCAACAAAAATTTTTGCCAACTTAACTTGACTCCAGAGACGATTTTCAAGGTGGGTGTTCACAATCAGCTTGCTACGAATAACTTCATTCATTGGCATGACGCTTTTTTATCAAGATTTTACCACAAAACTTGCGCTGGAGATACTCAAAGATGTAATTTGAAAGGTGTAATACATATACCAATTTTATTTTCCAGCGCCTGCCTAGATGATAAAGTTCCTTGCTGCTACTTATTTTCTGAACCACCTCTTAGTATTTAACCTGTTTGAAATTCAGAACAAGTTGGATGAAACTTTCGAGACGTACAGCTTTCAAACTTAGGTTACGATTACGGATATTGACTTACTTGAAATTTAGCTTAAATTTTAGTAATTAATTTATTTTACTTAAAAAATAAAATCTCCTAAGCTGAAAACCTAAAATTTTTCACAACGTTTTGGTCGATATTTAGGTATTGGATGAAAATCCTTGTTTATTTTAGATTAAATCAAATCCTTCAATTAACAAAACACTTAAGATATTGATTCATGGCAATGATGTAAATCGCCTACGAAACTACCAAAGTTTAAGTAACTCCATATAATAAAAAACGCACAGTAGTTTTTAAGATTGTTCATTTTGTACAATTCTCAAAACATTAATTTTCCTTGCATGTAAATCGTCTACGAAATAACAATAGTAGAGAAGAAAATTACTTCAGAAATAATTTTAAAAAATTGTTTAATTAACTCAAAATAATAAGAAACTCAGAGAGATGTTTAAGAATGCTGCGTTTTATTAAACTTTTTCAAAATATTGCTTTTCGTTAAAAGGATATAAATTGCTGATGAAATAATCCAACAAAGGTTGTTCCCATAACTCCAACTAATAAGAACAACTACTTAATAAGAAACGCTAAAGATTTTTAAGACTGTTCAGTTTTGTTAAAAATTCTCAAAATACTGACTTTCTAGTAAAGAAGAAAATTACTTAAGAAATGATCAAAAAAGATTGTTTAAATAACTCGAAATAACAAGAAACGCACCAAGAAATGTTTGAGATTGTTCAGTTTTACTACAAATTTTCAAAATATTTATTTTCCCAGCAAAGATGAAAAGTACTTATGAAATAATCAAAGCAACTCAGAATTTCTTTTTAAATAATTCTTAAAAATGCGTAACTTCGAATCCATTTAAGTTTCAAATTTGAAAATATTTGAAAAAGCTTGATATCTCAAATTTTTAAACTTTGAACGTTAAAATTTGAAAAAGTATAATATTCCGAAATTCAAAACTTATATTTGAAAAATAGAAATCTCAGTTTTTTAACGTTGGATTATAATCCTTAATTCTGCAGCTTTTGATACCCAAAATTTTTATTTCTTTTAAACTTCAAACATTGAATATTCTACGAACAATCAGGTTTTAAGTATGAATCAATTTAAAAAGTCCTGATATTTCAAATTATTAAGCTTTAAGTATTTAGATTTGAATATGAGAGATTTGGAAAAATCTGAAACCCCAATTTTTCAACCTTTGAATTAGAAAGGAAATTAAGATTTCACTCGTTTCATCTTCCAATTTCAAATTTAACAAAAAGCTAACAAATTAAAATTCATCGATTATGTTCAAAATACTGATTTTCCTAGCAAAAAAGAAAACTACTTACGAAATAATCAAAAAAAGGCTGATTGAATAATTCAAAATAATAAGAAATGCACAAGTTTTTTCAGATTGTTCAGTTTTATTAAAATTCTCAAAATCTTGATTTTCCTAGCAAAGAAAATTGCATCAGAAATAATCCAACAAAGGTTGTTTGAATAAATCAAAAATTCTCAAAATATTGATTTCCCAGTAAATGTTGGAAATAACTCAATAAGAAAATCACAAAAAATTTTTAAGATTGTTCAGTTTTATTAGAAATTTTCAAAATACTAATTTTCTGAGCAAAGGAGAAAGTTGCTTACAAAAAGGTTAAAAGAAGATTGTACAATAATTTAGAATAATAAGAAACGCACAGAAAATTTCAAGATTGATTAATTTTATTAAAAATTCCCAAAATTTTGATTTTCGTTGTAAAGACGTAAACCGCCTAAGAAATAACAAAAAAGGCCTGTTTAAGTAACTAAAAATACCTTTAAAAAAGATTTTTTAAATTGTTAAGTTTAATAAAAAATGTCAACTTTCTGTAATTTGATTTTTAAAATTTAATTTTATAAAAACTTTTGCACTGTAATGAACCTGACGCTTATCTAATAAACTCGATAATAATCACTAATCTGTTTTTCACAGCTGCTGAATATTAAGCAAACACAGACAAACAAAGGAAAATTTTCATGGAAAAGCTGCTCTGTTTTTACGAAAACTAGTTATTAAGAGCTTGTTATTAAGCTTCTTATATGTTCTCAGCTGACAAAATAAATTGAAAATTTTCAAAAAAAATCCAAACTTCGTCAAGCCTAAAAATAATTCAAAGCTGAAAGATAAAAACTTCTGTCTGTAATATTAAAACAAGCCCAACAGATATTGTCCTATTTAATTCATAATAATCTAAACTAATTAATTATTTTTAAATTCCCAACTTAATTTTAATAATTCCAGAGGCTAAAGAAGTTTCTAAACAATCAAAAAATTCCTATTTAATCTTTTCAAAATTCAATTTTTTTAATTTCGTGTTAAGGTGTTAATCGTCACTTTCAAATTTTAAGTTCAAAAATCGAACGTATGTTATTGAAACCAAACCATTTAAAATTTCCAACCGACCGAAATTAAAATATGCTCGCATTAAGCGGTAACTCCTGCATTTAGACAAGACTATAATCAAGAAAGAATTTCAAACATCTGTTTCCGGTTCAATGTCTGATACTTTTATACTTTAAATGTCATCTTAAAACTGAATACGGTTTGTTCTACATATTCACACAGTCTAAACTAACACGAACATTTATATTTACCTATAGACATGCATTAAAATAATTTAAATCTTGAATATCTTGACCTTATTTTTTTAGAATATTAAAACCAGTATGAATGACGACCTAAGCAAGATCAATGAATTTCTACAGTATTTTTAAAAAGTTAAGAAGCTGTAACCTGGAGATATCAACATTTTGTTAACAACCTTCTATTTTTTTGCTACTTAACTTACAATTTACACTAACGTGATAATTATTTTACTGCGATAATGAGACAACTTGAGGTATAATTATGATAAATTAAAATTTCTTAAAAATACCAAACTGGGCATTTTTGACGGTTGCCATATTTATTTATTTGATAACCAAATAATTACAAATTTGTATTTTTGTTAAATTAGAAAAAAAAGGTTATTTCTGTTAAATTAGAAATAAATTGCTATTTTTGTTAATTTAGAAAACAAATTTATTTTGTTAAATACGAAAGTCTTTATAACATACTAAAATTTCTTGGTATAATTTGCTTATATTTACGAATATCTTTTAACAATTGGAACAAATCTGATTGTGGAATTTCAAATTTCAAAATCAATATTTGTCCTTAAATCAATCAAATTGATTTCAAAGACAATCTTGGTTTTACTTTTTTGGGTTCTATCCGAACTATAATACTTTCCAACTTGTTTGGTAATTGAAACATTTTCAAGCATCTTAAATATTTCTGGAGAGTGAATTTAAATCTTCCATAAAAATTTAGTGAGGGATATTCTACAAGATTAAAAATATATGCGAGATTTTATGTAAGACGATGATAAAGTTAGATAATTCTGACTAATTAATTAAGATACTCTGAATTGAAAACCTGTTTGAATTTTAAAAATCCTCTGGCGTTTTATATAAACTTGTCTATTTTAAAATTAGGTGTAAGTCAGAAAATTCCGACTTAATTTTAATTTTAGTTTAAATCGGAAAGCATTTGTATCGTTCTTACTTCAGGTAATTGGAATTATCACATCTTTCTACTTACTGTTTAGCATAATTTTAAACAAAAGTCAGAAAATTCTGACTAATTTGAATCATTTTGTAAAGCAATAATTGACTTGAAAATCTGCCCAAAAACCCTTTTCTCCTTCTACGTGTTATATATTGATTGGACAGTTTTTTTTAATTATCTTGAAGTTAGGAGATTCTGACTTGTCTAAAATTAAAAAAAATCGAGAAAATTCGGACTACTGCTTGATTTGCGTTTAAATATTTAGGTTGAAGTTAGAAAATTCTGGCTTTTCACAATACAATTTAGGGAAAATTAAAAAAAAAACTTTATAATTGTTTCCAACGACATTTATAGAATTTTAAGCCCTGAACTTGCTTGAAGACGATTAAGTGCTTTACCAAGTTGTTTGTATAACTTTGCTTTTGAAAAATTCCAGTCGAAATCAGAAAATTCTGACTGTTCAAAATACAATTTATGGAAAATTCCATTTGATAATTTCTTCAAATGGAATTCATGGGGTTTTTAAGATTTAAGCTTATACTTTAAGTCAAGTCAATTAGATCTTTCGTAAATTTTTTTATAACTTAATTTTTAAAAAATTCGAACTGAAATCAGAAAATTCTGACTATTCTTAGGTATCTTGTTGTTGCAGGTAAAAATCTCCGGCTTGGAATTGAATAATTTTTTAAATAATTTCTTGAATCTTAAATTATTGTTGATTAACCAAAATTCCATGAGTCGTGGCTTCACTTCTTTTTAAACTTGTTACCCCAACTATGGAGTACATATTTAGAATTAAATAATAACAAACAGCAAGAATAAAATAAAATAATAAATTATGTTTAACATAATCCAATTCATCTATTTTTTGATATTGATATAAAATGGCTTTATTTTAAAAACGTCAAAAAAACTGAAGAGCTTGAAGGTTGCCAATTTCTGTAGAATTTATTCGGTATATTTTTATTTATCGTATAAATATTGGCTTTCAAATAGACAGACAAAAGTTGACCTTTTAAACATGGAACGTCTTTGTATTTTCGACAGAAAAACATCGCCGTCAACGGAATACTTAATTTTTGGGTCCACTTTACGTATGTAAAGCAGTTTCCTGTTGAAGTTTGTTAAAAAAAATAACATTACACACTAAAGATTTGTATTTTAAACGCGCACTAAGCGAAGGTAATAAACGAAGAGGACGTTTAAGAACTAAAAGTGAAAAATTTTAGAATGGTTTGTCATTAATTCATACGGCATAGGACTTGTAATAAATACAGCAAATGTCAAGGATTTCTCGAAACGCTTTATTTTTGTGTAAGCGTCATATTTTTAAACCCAAAATATATTTAGTATCGGGCCAGGTTGTGTTCGATACACTTTTTTTTAGTGTAATTTGCGTAGTTATTGGTCTTATAAATCACATGCACTTAGTTTATTACTAGGTTATGAATTGTTTGATTAATATTAATGAGAATTTGATGTTATTTATTTTTAGCGCCCTGGGACAAAGTTCGTTCAATTAAATATTAACATCCTTGTATGCAAACATCTGTCGAAGGTTTTGTTCGAAATTTTCTGTGGACGCTCGGAAGATCGAATTGTATATACAAGAGCGTCTTAATCCGATGCATTATTTATAATACACGATAAACAATGAATATTAAGCAATGTTATGTAAACGCTAAACAGAGATGCATTGCGAAATATAAACACATAAATCCTCAATTCTGAAAAGTTAATATTTATACGACGCTAGAAATAAAACAATTTTTGTAATACAAAAACAGGATTTTTATTTTTATTTGGCGCGATGTGTACCGTGCAATCCTGTTTTATCCTATCGTATCGTAATTACGACGATGTAACGAGGTTATTCCAAATATAAAAATTTAATTTACTTCTCTTCGTCGCTGCATTAGAAACTAGCAACGGTGTAACATCAGAGATGACCTGCAAAAATATTAGCGATTTTATCGCGAAAAATTATACATTTTCATTCGTCGATACTCCTACTTTACAACTAGCGAAACTGACTTTCATTTTCACGTACATAATCTAAATACAATGCCTTGTTCGTAAACGATAGAGACACAAATACCAACGTTTTTGTATATCATTAATTCTGATAAACTGCATTCATTACATTATCGTTTAAGTAAATAACAGAACTGACTATCTTTTAAAAATTATTTTAGAACAAACAAACAAACGTGACCTCGACTGTTTGTTTTTCTTTAAGGACGATTTATTCTACGTAAAAACACTTCGATATCCTTCAAAACCCTATTCAAATTTTTTTTAAAATAATTTAAATACGACGAATTACTTTCAAAAAAAAACATTCCTCCGAGAAAATACTTTTTTAGGATAAAACTAATTTGGCTCCAATTGAAGTTTTTGAACAGTTTCAAAGGATTTGTTCAATGTTAAGTACAACAGAAAAGATTAAAATTTTTCAAGAAAATACACTTTTGCGTTGTATTTTCCCAAGTTTGATTTAGCTTTGGAAAAAGGGAAAACCCCTAAACAGGGACAAAAAATTACTAATAATCCGTAATGCAAGGATCTGAATCCTGATTTTCCTCAGAATATTCCTTTAAAATTATTGTTTAAAACGAGAACATATTCTAAACGTTAACCAAGGAAGGCAATTTACACAAAAGATTAATTAATTCCACAAGCAAGCGTCCATTTATTTTTCATTTGAAACATAATTTTCCCTTTTAAATTTCTTAAAAATTATTTTTTAAAACAAGAAAAATTCTAAACGTTAACCACTGAATGAAATTTATAGCAATTAACTAACGCCTGAGAATCAAATGATCCTGATTTTTAAGCAGAAGGAATTTTAAAGTGAAACAGTGAAATATTTTTCTGGGGATTTTTCCAGAGGAATGAGAAAAATTATAAATATTAACCACTGAAGGACATTTACAGAAAAAAACGACGAACCACAGCTGAGAGTCCAAGAATAACGAATCCTGAATTCATTTTTCGTTTAGTGAAAACGAAATTTGAAGCTTTAAACAATGAAATAAAATTTGCATCTGGGAATTTTCTTAAAATTAATTTTGTAATTAAAAAAATATATAAATGTTAGACGCTGCAGCAAATTTACAAAATAAATCAACGAAGGATGTGAGTTCTGATTTTTAAGCAGAAAAGAAAATTAAACCTTTCGCTTTGGAAATGTTCCCAAAATTTTTTCGAAACGAGAAAAATTGTTTATGTTACCCAATGAAGGAAATTTACGGCAAAAAAATAAACGAATCACAGCTGACTTAGAATTTTCCTCTGAAGAAATTACACCAGGATACGAATCCTAAATTTCTAAGTAAAAGAAACTAAAGCTTTTGACAGTAAAGTAGAATTTTCATCTTGGAATTTTTCTAGAATTATTTTTTGAAACAGGAAAAATTATAAATATTAAGCAATGAAGTAAATTTACTGAAAAACTTACTCCACTTTTCATTTAAACGCAAAAGAAATTTCAAAATTTTTAACACGGAGTAGAATTTTCCACCGGGGATTTTCTCAAAATTATCTTTCGAAAGGAGAACAATCATAAATGTTAACCAATGAAGGAAATTTACGCAAGAAAACAACGAATCAGAGCGGCGATTTAAAGAATTTGAATTTATTTTTCGTTTAGTGAAAAAGAAATTTTAAGTTTTAAATAATGAAGTTTCCTGAAGGGATTTTTCCAAAATTATTTTTTGAAACTGGAAAAATTGTAAATGTTGAGCACTAAAGCAAATTTACAGAAGAAATCAACGAATTACACCAAGGATTCGAGCCTCGATTTTTAAGCAGAAAAGAAAAATCTTAACAGTGAGGTAGAACTTTCGTCTGAGGATTTTTCCAAAACTATTTTTCGAAACGAGAAAAATTAAATAATAAATAATGAAGGAAATTTACTGACAAAACTAACGAATCCAATAACACGAATCCTGATTCTATTTTTCATTTAAGTGGAAAATAAATCTGGAACCTTTTACACTGAAGCAACGTTTTCCGCTGAGATTTTTCCCAAAATTATTTTTCGGATCCAGCAAAGTCGTAAATGTTAAATATTGAAGGAAACTTACTGACAAATTAACGAATCCAAGAGCACAAATCTTGATTCTATTTTACATTAAAGTGCAAAAATATTTGGACACATTTTTGGTGCTAAATTTTCCGCCGAGGATTTTCCAAGATTATTTTTTGAAATGAGAAAAGTTATAAATATTAAGCAACGGAGCAAGTTTATTGAAAGCATTTAAGTGAATAAGAAATTTCAAAACTTTTAACACTGAATTTTCCATCGGGGATTTTCTAAAATTATTTTCTGGAACGGAAAAAAGCAAATTTATTGAAAACATTGATGAATCTAAGAACAAGAATCTCGATTCTACCTTTCATTTAAGTAGAAAATAAATTTGAAACCTTTTAACACTAAATCAGAATTTTCCGCCAGGGATTTTCCCAAAATTATTTTTCGAAACTAGAAAAATCATAAATGTTAAACAACGAAAGAAATTTACTGAAAAAATCGACGAATCCAAGGACAGGAATGTGAAACATTTAACACTGAAGTTTTCTAAAATTATTTTCAAAAAGAGAAAAATTAGAAACGTTAACTAAACAAGCAAATTTTTACAAAAATCCTTAACCTAATTTTGTTTTGAATGACAAGGAAGTATGGAACTTTACCAGTCAGTTTGAGTTTTCCTGAGTAGATTTGATTATTTTTTTAAATATTTTCGATTTAAGAAATTATAAAATTTGAAACTTCTGTTAAGATTTTTTTAAATTCCTTTAGATATTTATTTCTCCTAACTTTTGGTTTAAAACCAAAAAATCAAAGCGGAAAATTTATAAAAAAAAGGTATTTTAACCAAAGCTTAGAATGATTGCTTGCATTTTTAATTTAAGAAGAAACGAAACAAATTCCGATTTTATTTTTCACTAAACAGATGAACTTCTATTAATTTTCGAAAATCCCTGTATTATTTTTCCCACATTATTTTTTACAGCCAAAAACAGTATGCAAAGAGGAAATTTTATAGAAAAAATTATACTAATTGAAACAGATTCTGACTTTATATTTCATTTCACAGGCGAACTTCTATTATTGAAAAGAAATTTCCTAAATTTTCCAAAATTCTTTTGGATATTGATCCTAACTTGTTTTAAAGCCATAAAATATTTCAGGTTCATTTTTGAAAAATCAAAAAACGTGATCAACAATCCGCCAGCAGACAGCTGTTTATTGCTAAGTAACCAAAGATTACTCTTCAAATATTTGAAATTCATGTTTGTTCTTGAACGTCCATTTTACATTTTTCAGTATTTTTTACATAAATTTGTTTTAGGGAACTCTTTACTATTAACTGCTGATTTCTTTCTTATTTTTACTTAAAACGTTTTAGTTAATCAAAGTGTTATCTGAAAACCTTGTTGCAGGTTGCAGGAACGAAAGAACAAGAATACTAACTTGTTCCGTTCTTGAGACCATCTGCTTGTGAGGAATTACTTTCAGGAACAGGAAAAATTCCTCTTCAACTAACAAAGTAAATTTCAGTCTGGAATTAAAAAAATTCCGTATCAAATAATAAAATGTAAGGATATGAATTTAGAAAATCAAGCATCGTTCCTTTGTAAAACCACAACATATTTCACACTTCTTTCACTAAGTGCAGTTGCAGAACCATAAATTATCATTATGCTCTTTAAGAAATAATTAATCTGTGAGTTTAAAGCCGTATTTTAACCTTGCTTATTCAGTTCTGAATGCCTTTAGAATGTGTGAGAGCGGTCGGGCAAAGAGGAGGACTCGCTAGACAGGATCGCATGCCTACCTGTAAAGCTACTTCACTTGTCTACCTAGATAAGGGTGGATTTTATATTACCAGAACCAGACTGCATTATTATATAGAAATACTATGTTCTATTCTGGTTTATTCTCTATTAGTTTGTCAAAACCGGTACGCACAAATTTTATTTTATTTATTTTGTTTTATATTTGAAAATCCAACTTTTTGAAGAGTTTGACTTAATTTATTTCAAGAAAAATTTATAATCACATTGAATATTTTAGAGTAGTTCGGAATTTACGAGAAATAACAGGGTTTACTTGAAATTTTCCTGAAAATAATTAACAAGACTGATACGAAAAATGTCTACAAAAAGAAAATTGCCAGAGTTATCCTTGCAACAGGTTAATAAAATAACAACCAACACGGCAAAAGGAAATTTGGAAAATGAAATATTATTTAAAATTATCTATTTTAACTGTTTTAAAGGCTAGTTTGTGTTGTTCTTGATTTTTACCTTAATTTTTAATTATTTGGGAATACTTTCTTGAACTGTATGCAAATATTAATTTCAGTAAGCCATTACAAGACTAAAACCAAGTCAAAAACTATAGGAAAATTCCTGAAAGAATTCTCAAGCTTCCTACCTGAATTTTTCGTATGAAATGAATCACTTCATCCTCGTAGATTCAATCCTTTTAAGAGCTAAATAAGTTTAAAAATAGTATTAACTTTTCCTGGCTTTCAGTGCACTACTTTATTTTTAATTTTGCAGTTGCAGATAATTTAAATACGACTTTTCCGCCCTTTACAATCGTATTTTTTTGTTAGGCTCAGCCAATCCTGCAATTTTTAGTAAATTTCTTACTTAAGTGTGGCTTTTCAGAAGCCAAAAATATGCTGTCTTTTTTTTAAATATTAACTCCTTTACACTTTTAACAATAACTGTTAAAATACGCCTTAGAAAAATTTCAAAAACTTAAAACCTGATTATTAACAAATTTCTGGTCTGTTTGTTTAGTTTTTATGTCAAATTTTAAAAATGTTCCGTGTAGTAAAGTATTTTAATTTTGAATTTCAGTTCACAAAGAATTATTTTTATGTTTGAGACTTTTACAGATCCCAAAAATCTACCAATTTACTTAAGTATTAATTATTCCTTTACACTTTCAAAAATTACTGTCAAAATAGCCTTACAAAAATTATGATCCTTTTGGTTGATTCAAACAAAGGCTTAGTCTTAGTATCCAAAGTTTGAAAAATATTTTGTTGGGCAAAATATTGTAATTCTGAATATAGTTCACAAAGAATTATTTTTAAAGAATTTTTGAGATTTTTTTTCAGCACTGAACAAATAAATAACGTAAGTATTTGTTATTTATGAAAATTAAACCATGCAGATTTTTGTTTTTTTCTTATTAATTTGCATCAGAAAAAATTGCCAAACCCAATTAAAAAATTTCTTGTCTCAGTGTGGCTTTATAGACACCAAATATTTTGCTAATTTATGCAAATATTAAATATCATCATCTTAATAATAACTGCCAAAATACGCCTTACAGAAACCCCAAAAATTCAAAATCTGTTTTTTTATGAATTTACGTCAGAAAGATTTGTCAAACCCTGAATATTTTAGTAAATTCCTTGCCTTAGTATGACACCACAGAGCCCAAAAATTTGCCAGTTTCTCTAATTATTAATTATCCCTCTATATTCTTAATAATACTTGACAAAGCTTAGAAAAATTAAAAACCTAATGCTTACAAAATTTCTGGCTTCTTCGGTTGATCAAAGTAAAAACTTAATTTTCTGTGCAAATTTTAAAAATATTCTGTGCAGAAAAATATTTTAACTCTGAATTTCAATTCACAAAAAATTGTTTTTAACCTTTAAAGCTTTTTGAAACTGAGGAAATAAACAAGTATGTATTTCCTTTTCTGAAAATTAAAACCAAGCAATTTTGAATTTTTTTTATTAATTTGCGCCAGTAAAATCTGCCAAAGCTGATTTCGCAGTCCTGAATTTTATAGTGAATTTCTTGTTCCATTGTCACCCTAAAAAACCAAAAAAATTGCTAATTTATTTAAATTTTTAACTTTTACTAATAACTGCCAAAATAAGTCTTACAAAAATCACAAAAATTCTGGTCTCTTTGGTTGATTCAGATAAAAGCTGTTTGCGAAAATTGAAAAATATTCTTTGAATTTCAGTGCACAAGGAATTGTTTTTAAATTGTTTTTAAGATTATTCAAAACTGAAAAATAAAGAAAGTATTTTTGAAAATTAAAATCGTGCAAAGATTTTTCTGTTTTTTATTAACTTGCGTCCTAGCCCAATTGCAACCCTGAAATTTTTGCTTTAGTGGAACTCTACAGTGGCCTAAAATTTGGCAATTTATTTAAATATTTACTCTTAATACACTCTTTATAATAACTGTTAAAAAATGCCTTACAAAAATACAAAAATTCAAAATCGAATTCGTACAAATTTTTAGTCTTTTTGGTTGTTTAAATCCAAAATTTGAAAACATCCTTTGAAGCTGAATTTCTGTAAATAATTTTAGAAATATGTATTCTCAAAACCAAAGGAAATAAAAAGCGTATTTTTGAGAGTTAAAGAGAAAGGCATTTTTCATTTTCTTTATTAATTTTGCCAATATTTTCCTTATTGATCTAAGTCAGTTAATTAAAATTTTCAAAAAAAAATCCAAACTAACGTCTTGCATTCATTTTTTTTTTAATTCCCAATACACAATAGTTTCTAATTTTATTACGAAAGCGCTTTAGCATAGCAAAATCTGTCGATGATTTTTATCGAGTTGCATGGCAACAAACTAATTTTATAAAATTTGTTGTTTGCTTAGATTTTCAACATAAACTTAAAACAATAAGCCGGTTTAAACTGTTTAAATTTTAAGTAAAACCTAAAATGCTAGTAACTGCTAAAATTGTTTGTATAAAAAAACCATATGTCGTAAGCAAATTACGAATATTACGGAGCATATACATAAAGAAAATTTGAATTATCCCACGCTATTACATAACAATTTTATAGAGGCTGAGCACGCAAAATGCGAAGTTAAAAATAAAATCGAACATTTAATAAACCTATTAAAAAGTCCCACCTTTTATATCTAATTTATTATTACTCGTTTAACTATATTCGCTCTATTAAGGGTTATTTGGTAGCTTCAGACTCCGTTCGTTAAAGAACGTTTACTATTTCGCGAGCCAAATTTTTAATAATAATTGTTCCATTATTTTAACCTTGTCCTCTACGGCTAAATTGAAGTCCAGTCTGGTAGGGTCACCTTGGCCCTCAAATCAAAAGTATTCCGAGTAATTATTCGCAGTATTCTAATACGAAAAACTTCGTATGCTCATTTCAATTCAGCCTTTAAAGTTTTATAACGCATTGCGTGTCGATTTAAAATTAATTCGTTTAATTGCGGAAAATAAGCTTCGGATTGTTCTGGTATTCTGTTGGCTTTCCAGATTATTATAACTACAACAGATCGTTTTTTAATGAGTTATGTATTTTTTTTTGACATACTTAACGACAAAGTGAATGCCATTGAAATATTTTGTTTATGTTACTTTAAGCTGCTTAAATGTTCGCCTGAATTGGTGTTATCTTTCTTTAATAACAGCAAAAGTTTTAATTAATTAACGCATGCGTGCAGATGGATATTAAGGTTAATAAATACTAATAAAATTTTCTTAATAATCCGAAATAGAATTATGTTCCTCCAGAAATGCCTGCTGCTTTAATTTAAAACGACACGATTTCAAGTGCAGAAATATTTTCCTGCCGAAATTTTTTAATGTGGCATATTTTAAATTTGGCCGGATATTAATTATACAAAAATTACGAAAATCAGAATTAAAAATTTGTTTTTGCTGCCATTTTATAGCATTTATGTTACCTTAAAATACTACAGATTTGGAAGCTAAATTCAAAATTTTGTTCAGTCTGCGAAACAAAACTAATCCAAAAGCCGTTTCCAAAACACTTATTCATCGTAATTAATAATAATTTTTGAAAGGAAATTAACAAAGCAATTTCGATTAAACTACGGAAAAATCATCGCAACTGACTGAGCAGATTTGACAAACTTCTTTTATTTGCTCACAATTTATTTACTAATAAAAAAGCTGCAAAAACTGCCACCGAAAGTAAATAAATAAAACACGACAAAATGAAATAATTGGCTTTTCATTTGCTTCTAGTTTTTTATTTCGTCCAATTACTTTTATCTGTGGCTTTTCCTAACTGATATTAAGGTTTTCCCAGCATTTTTTTATTAATTTACCTCTCGAAAAGAAGGTTCTGCGATTTAAAAAATATTTAAGTTATTTCTTACAAAAAACAAATGGACAAAATATAATTTACATGTAAAAAATGCTGTAAATATTTATTTTTATATTTTTCAAAGTTTGTTTTTCAACAATTAGGTGGTAATATTTGTTTTGGATTTCGATGTTAGTTCACCTTGTGGGGCTGCAAACTTTTACTCAAACTTGATTGGGAAATCAGAAAAATTCGAAAAATACAAACAGATTAGGAAGGTTAAAAACTATTAAAAAATCCATATTATTTCTAAATTTCGCTTTTTTCTAAAAGGAACAAGAAACATCTGTTTAAAATCTTTAACTTTAAAGAAAAACCAGATACAAAGATTTAAAAAAAAACAAGGCTTTCAAACGGAATGCTTCAATTTCAAGCTTCAAACATTCTGTTCTGAAAATTACAGTAAAGAGGAGGAAAAGCGAAAGAAAACCAGAAATACAGAAACTAAAATGACAAAATTGAAAAAACAAGGCTTTTAAGCTGAATACTTCTAAAAATTACAGTGAAAAAGTTCTAAAAGTTTCAGGAAGGTTTCAATAATTTTCTCTTTGAGGTTTTTCCCGTATAGCTTTCCAACCAAAAAAAAACTGAAAATCGTGGGAGCTGGAGAAAATGTTTGAAGTCTTAAAAACAGCTGTCATAAAATTTTGAAAAGGCCTAATTTAAAGGAAGAACAAGGTTCCCAACCAAATTAATAGGTAAAAGAAACGAAGTAAAATTCTTCAGAAGATATCCAAAATTCATGATCATTTTTACCATGTTAACACAGAGAAAACAATTTTTTAATCTATAATTTTATGTATAAATACAAAGACCAAGGCTCAAAATTTTTATAACAAACTTAAAATTTCATGTAATCAAAAAATAAAAACCCTGAGCATCCAGATTAAGCTGAAATTTAATTTAAAAAAATGTAGTCGTTAAGGTTAGTTATTCAACACACACAAAATTTATATTCAGATTGTTATCACCAAAATAAAAAAAAAATCCAAACTTTGCATTTCTTATCTTATCAAGCCCAAAAAGTGTGAGGTAAATTCAGTTACCAAGGCAGAGTGAAACGTACATACCTAAATTAAACATCGTAAAATTAACCAAACCTAATCTTTCTGATCTTTGTTGTCTACAATTACGGTTTCTTAATATTTTAAATTATAGTTATTCATAATAACAGTTCTGAAGTTTAAAAAAAAGTCAGGAGTTAACATTTGAACCCATTTGCATTTTAAAGGTGGATAAATATATATCCAAAAAAATGGGATTTTGTTAGAAGTATATTAAGAGAATCTGGTCGATTTTTTTAAATAAATTTTAAAGCATCTCTGTCGATAAAATGCGCTAATTAAGGTTGCCCCGCTTGTACCATAAACATAATTACTAGTGAGTCAAACCTGTTCAGATATAGCCGCTGCATCTGCAAAAATAAAAGGAAAGAGACTCGCAAAGGACTATCAAAAACAAAAAGATATTAAATGTAATAGTTCGACAAATCAGCTGCGCTTTTAAATTTAAATTATTAGAGCGACAAAGCAAAGAGGAATTTTATTAAAATTCTGGTTAGTTTCCCAAGATAAAATTATTTAATATTCTAATATTCGTATACGTTTTGTATTTTTGTGAAATTATATTTGGCATACAATAGAATCTGTATTCTCATCTTGGTTTCACTTATGAATAGGAATGTTATACTTTACGACAAAACTTTTAATTTTGTTGGAAATTAGATAAAATCTTCTTTTGTTTCTCCAAATTAAATGCAGAGTGGGGCTCATCAAAGGGGCTGCTTAAACCAAAAATTTGAACAGAAAATTACTTGCTTTCTTAATAATAATAATATTTTCTTTCGGCCAGATTAATAAGATTTGGTTGTACCGAATAGGAATTTTAATTAGTACTGATTAACTTTGAGAAACACCGTGCTAAAATTAATTTTTACGGACGAAATTTCAAAATTATTAAGCTTAGTTGATGTTTAACACTTTTTGCCTGAATTTAGTGGAATTTTGCCACACTTTTTATTATTGCTTTGAATGCAGGTTTATTAAAATTCGCAAATAAAAAATTACCTGTACAAAATTCTAAATACGTTTCGTTTCACAATTTCACAAATAATCAAAAACTGTGTCCTTCCACCAATAAAAACAGATACAAAAGCTTACCCATTTTCTCTCCCTAAAATGGCTGAAATGAAGGTGTTCTAGGACTTGGAAAAATTGCTATTTTAAAATGTAAGATAATCACGAGTCGCCACTGTTAAAATATAGCAAATATAAACTGCAAAAAATTAAAAGGTGTCACGGTTTGTATAAAATATTTTAACGGGTACCTAGTATATATAGTACATCGTTCACGGTTAATGCCGATAGTTGACCAACAGGATTAGATACCCGTATAGTCGTTTAGGTACTGAATCCAACACTACTTGATTTATAGACTAATAATTTTTGCAAAATTGACCTTACAAACTGGTCAATTTAGATAACGTTTTAATATTTCACTTTATAATTAATATCGTAATTTATTTCGCTTTATATTAACGCTTGTATTGATAAGAAAACATACTATTTGGATAATGCAAAACATATGCATGGCTGTTAACAATGTACTTTATAATTAGTAAAAAGATAAATAAATAAATACATAAATAAATAAAACAGCAAGCGCGAAGTTGAACCATGAAACTTTTTGGAAACGTTCTGGATTGGCTGAGAGACCATCAGCAACATGTTTTTTCCCTACAAATTCACAGAATGATTTGGTCAGAACTACCAACGAAAGTTAATTTTTAATTTTATTTTCTTGCTTTTCATTTAACTCGAACGGACTTGATGTGCGGATAAGCGAGACTGTCACCTTAATATTGTGTTAAAGATTAATATTAAGCTCAATTTAAGGGCTTCGCCGTTCAATTAAATGTAAAAAACTGCCAAATATTTGAAACATTTCTTTTATTAAATTTTTTCAGTTATCAGTCTTCAGTGATAAACTCTATTTGAGATGCTTCAAATCATAAATTTAAGCAAATAAGGTAGATGAGCAAATATTTGCACTGCTCTCTGTTACAATTTAACTAATTTAACTTGGATTAAATTAATATTTTCCTTATTAACTGAGATAATTGATTTTTAAAAATGGGGTTTTACTTTCAGTTCAAGCGGTTTCATTTACATTTCAGAACCTGAATTTTCTTCTTTACTTTTCAAAGTAATTAACCGAAATTTGCTATTAAAAAAATCACACCCCTTTTGTCGATTTGACCAAAAGTTTCGAACATTTCCTTTTCTTGTGAAAACACTCTCTTAATAACATTTTTAATATAATTTACGTTCCTTAATAACCAATTAATAAGCCTTGGAAACAGTCTTATAAATTGATCATCAATATTCTCGAAATTGCCAATTAATGAGTGTTTCCCAAGACAATAAGTCTTATTGGTTATCGATATGTATTTCCAAAATTAAACAAGGATCTAATTCGAAGCACATTTTCCTTGGCCTCCTACGTGGATTCCAATATTTTCTGTTCTGATAGCATTAAAGTAGTCTTTCCCTATCTAAACTAAACAAACACGTTAAAAACAACGAATATTATTGTTTCTCTAACCGATTAAAATATGTTTTTTACGTATCGGACTCGTCGTGATGTGAAAATGCACGTAGCATATACTGAAAATGTCAATGCCACTTGAAGTGTTTTTGATGGTGACGCTGTCTCGGAGTGAAATTCATATCTATATTGATTTTATTGTTGACGAAGTACATCGATTGCAATTATTTACACGAGGGATAATAAACGGTTGATTGTTTCCTTTAAACTATTTCCACGATTTGTGCGATAACCTGATAAAAATATCGGAAAAACCTTATACAATTTGAGATTGGTCAGTGAAACTCGTGTAATTCTTACGTTTGTAGTTTGTAAAAATAGATGCAAAGACTTCCACAATTTTAATAACAAATCTAGATTTGCTTATGCCCTTTTCCTGTTATAACAAACCCCACCATAACAAATCCCCAGCATAACAAACCTCACCGTAACAAACTCCACCATGACAAACAACACAAAATGTTTGCGGCATAAAGTTATTAAAATCCCCGACTGAATTTCACCCATTTTAGAGTTTCGACCTTCGTTTCAGTAATTTCAACGTTTTAAAAACTAAAAAGCAATAGGTCAGTCAACTATTTTTGGAATATTAATTATACACAAAACAATAAATTTAAGTCTCCTCAAAGGTCAGACGTTTATAAAATAGGTTGTTATTTTAAATAATCTGAAAAAATAAAGCTGCGATGGATGATGGGTTGTGTAATACCGTAAGATATACCAGAGGTTTGTTGCTACGTGATGTTGAGCAATATTATACAAAAAAACCTTGAATACGTTTTCCTTAAACTAGAATTTTTTATATTATTTTATTGGGGGTATCATATTTTGTCTTTGGAATTCTAGGGTGTCTGGGATTAGCTACTACTGGGGTTTCCCATATGATTAATAAAAATTAGAATTAAAACCTAAAACAATAAGAAAAATGGGCCTCAAAATAAACAGTAAAAACAACACCGAAATTCAAATATGCTTTTTAAAAAACAAACCGAAATCCCTTTTGCATACTTAACATATTCATAACCCTGAGAAAACCACCGCAGGTTTACAAAATGATAAGGGACAAGTATCTAAATTAACGCCTGTAATATAGTAGAGTAGGCCCACTATTACGAAAATGGAAGGGAATCGCTTAGATGACTCACCCTATCATAACAAGCAGTGCCATTAATTAATATACAACATTTTCGATAAAAACATCTCGGCTAACCAAATTAATACTTCGTTTATTTAGGAATAAAACTGGGTATTACGAATTTTACAGAAAATTGGTACACACACCTTACAGGTGTATTCGGGCATTAATATTAATATCATCTTCATTAGGTAGAATGATTCATCAACTTCCGCATTATCAGCATGCAAATAAATATGTAAAATATTATTAACTATCCCGTTTTTATTACAAGAAAATTGAGGATGATGATTTTGAGTCTTTCAAGTCCTCTTTGGTGTTAGTTGGTTAGCCGATAATGCGTAATTAATTTCATCTTTATTATGTATAATAACAATAATAATAAAACGAACATAAAAGGAAACAGATGCGTTTACATACAATATAAATTCAGGAAGAGTTTGATACATGTTAAATTCATCGCAGAAGTCTTGCCATCAATCAAAACTAACCTAATTCATTGGGTTTCGCAGAGGTAACCTGGTTAAACTTTTGAATTTCACAACATAAATATGATTAACATATGTTAAAAGCTTAAGGCTGCAAGGGTGTTTTATTGAATGGGGAAGTGTCAGGGGGGCTTTACTATCTTTGGCTGCCGATACAGAAGGTTCTCTTGGAGAACTTTCGAACATGTGTTACTAAAAATAAGTTTACTGGTACATACAAGTAAAAAAGAGGCCAAAAATAAATGTACCGCTTTTTTAAAGTAGGTGCGGAGTGCACGGTTCTCGTTATATGTAGAAAATATGGAAAAATGTACCTTTCCCAGACGTAGATAAGAAACGAGTTGTTTGTTAACTCACGACAATGTCCGGAGTGTGGATGTGTTTTAGATGTTTACGTTCTCCCAAGTAAACAGTTAGTAATCGGAATGGTTAAATTATCGAAACGAACTAATTACGTGGTATCACGAAAACTTAATGGCAAACGACAAGAACATAATAGCATCAATAACAACAATCAAAACAATAACCAACCACTCGTTTCTGCGAAATAGTATTTGTAAAACCCGAAAAAGTAGCTATTTATTGTTGGTCAACAATGAAAAATAACGAGTAACAATAGCGTCGTGACATTCGTATTTAGGGGTCGAGACGGCATTCTCGAGTTAACGTAGTTAACTAGAGAACCCCGTCGTGCATGATTCGCCCCTTCGTACGCAATGTTTTGGCAGGTGCCAAGGTGTACAGGTACATACGTTCATGCTGCGTGTCGTGTTTGTTGACATCGATTTGTTCGTATAAACAAGCAGAAAATGAAAGCACGAACTACATGGATTTTACGCAAACAAAAATGGTTTACAGTTAAATTGAAAAAACTGGTACGCGAACACCTTCGAAATAAGTCAGTTTTTCGCGATGAACATGAACATCATCGCATGAATGACGAAATTGTGATCACATCACTAAAAACAAGCAAACGGATCCGCGGCCAGACAGGCAACAGACTACTCGACTAGTCGCTCATTCAGTACAATCGGTCGGATTCCATCCAAACGAAAGCGAAGGGAGAGCGAACGAACGATCCGGGCTAAAAGTATATCCGAGAACGGCGGGGATCGCGCAAACGTACGTCGGTCTAGACGCTGAACTCTGTTCATTAAAAGGAGCTATACTAAAATAGTTACTACAGGCCAGCAGGCGTGCGCACGGAATAAAACGGCATGACTGGAATGGCAACTAATGGATCGATCATATATACTTATTACATAACACAGTATGCCTATCTTGCCGCGTGTGTACACTCCAAGACGCAAATGTCACGCACTTTTCCTTTCCAGCTGTTAACACTACGATCTACGTATCTACGAACGCTTTTATTACTTCTATTGTTACGCCGGCGATCCTCCTGACGGCGCTACCGTGACTCTTCTTCCTATTATAATCTATATTCGAACCTTCTTGAGAAGAAAGCGCCCTATGGACCTATAGATATCATACATCTAACAAATGACAATCGATATGTTAAATTCCCCTACAATTACCCTACCGTTTCTCTTCTCCTTAACCACCTCTTCTTCTTTATCATTATCTTCTGCTACTACTTAATCCTTATCATCATCCTTTATCAACACATTTTTTTTATTCTTCATCGTCATCATTAACTTCTTCCTCTTCTTCGTCATAAGTACTACTTAAACATCATCCTTAATCAACACATTCCCTTCGTCCTACTACATTGTCATCATCGTTAACTTTCGTCTCTTCTTGGTCATCATTATTTTCTGTTACCACTTAATCTTCATCATCATCCTCCTTCCTTTTCATCGACATCATTATCTTCTACAGCTGGTTGGTTAATCATCACCATTGATGCATTTTTTGGTAAGTTTTGACCATATTGACCACTGTGTTTCTATAACTTAAGATCACTAATAACTAGAACAAGAGGAAGACCAACAGCCAGATGGTGCAGTAATATAATGAAAGATCCGGAGGGAAATGGCAGTTTCAAACAGGAGAAACAAGTAGGAAAGTATGGAAACTTTCAACCTTCAAGAAAGAAGAAGAGAAAGGTAACCTAATCAATCACAAACACATTTTTGAAAATCCACACTATGAAATGTTCCAGCCTGGAAGAAGAAGAAGTTGCCACCACATAGAACACATTTTCCAAGTAGTTTAAACATGTGGCTTTGACCCTCTACCTAAACTTATTTTATTTTATTAATATGCTATTCAATGACGTACAAAATGATAAATAAATAGAACATCCTCAGAGAACAATGGCAGGATAAGAAAAATAAACCAAAGATCAGCAATAATATCATCATCCCATCCTTTGGGGGTTGCTTTCTTTGCTCTACTTACTTATTCATCTTTCAATTTCGTTAATATTCCATATAAGCGTCCCAACCATCCGATTCCTATTTTTGATTATAAATATCGTACCAGTATTTACCAGAACCAAAAACTACCATTCTTGATGGAAATTTTTTTTTCCTTTGATGAGTAAGGTTAGCCCCCTTATAAGCATACAACATGCTAAGAGAGCTGAAAGAACTTGTACTTATGGTTTAATAATTAATAAGAAGAAGAAAAAGAAGGAAGAAAACATGAATTTTGCTAAACGGTAAAAAAAGCAGATACAGATATTAATAAAAAGAAGACATTTAAAGCCAATTAAAAATGCCAGAAGTTACAGGTGGGCAGATGTGGACTACGGCCAACTTTTGGTCTTAGCAAAAATAAACCAAAAGAAAGGGTCTAAGAAGGCATAATGTATCAGCATTAAAAGAAGAGAAAACAAATGACAGTTTTATTAGAAGAACGGGCAACTGGAAAACGTCACAATTGCAAACACTCAAATTGGAAAAATCACAGTGTTGGGGCAAAACAATGACAAACGGGAAAAGATACGAGGAAGAGTGCAAGGTGGCAAAAACCGAGAAAGATTTAGAAAGAATTCAAGAAAAAAGGGACCTTTCCAAACAAATATGTGGGAAAAACAAAGAGATTAAATGGGGAAAACGGCTTCTTCTCAAAGAAAAATACGTTAATAAAGAAATTAAGAATTTCTATTACGCAGTTAGGTGACTAAATAAAGACCGAAGAGATCAACAGTGTATTGTAGGCACAAGCTGTGCTCATAAACGAAAGTAAGAAGAGGAAGAGAAGAAGGCCTGAATCCGCCAAGTAGAAGAAGGCTTGGAAAAATAAAGAGGAAGCATGAAAGCCAAAATATACTGTGCGGATGTTGGAAATGGTGAAAAGTTGACATATAAAGGAGATACCGATGAAAGACAAACGGGAAAAGAAGAAAACTTGAAGATAAAAATAAAAGCAAATGTTTTTAACTTATTTTCTTCGGCTTTAGTTTAGGCTTGCTTTTTTCTCTCAAATTCAAATTCCCTGAGCCCTCTTTGCACGTTCGTTGGTCAAAAGGCTAAACTTGCCCATTGAAGATTGAAGAGAAGATAATCCTTCATCGAAAGGATTTACCATTCCATCATTAATGGAGCAGCCTAGAAACAGGCAAACTAAAGATGTGAACAAAAAGAGACCATTTGTACATTAGTTGGACAAAAGGCTAAACTTGCCCATTGATTGAGGAGAAAATTATTATCCTTCATCAAAAGAATAAATCATTAACGGAGCATGCTAAAAACAGGCAAACTAAATATGTGGGCAAAAAAGAGAGCACTCTTTGCTCATTTGTTGGTCAACAGGACCAATCATCAACGGAACAGTCTAGAAACAGGCAAACTAAAGACGCAAACCAAAAACTATTTAAAAGTTCGGTTGATAATTTGGGAAACTCTTTCCATTTGAAGTTTAACAAAAGGAATATCTTCTCTTCGCACGTCTTTTACTATTTTTTAAATTATTTATTAATTATTTTAATTTTAGGATTTTACTGGAAACCAAAGGAAGGTGATTGGCGAAAGCCAAAACGCATTTATAACCTTAGTTGCTCCATACCAGAATGATTTGGGGAAAACCTGACTTCATTTGGATATTTCCGGTTTTTATTTTACTTCTACTTATAAGAATTCGTAAAGTTCGTGTCCTTCATTTAGCCTATTTTGCATACAATTTCAATTAACACAGTTGTATTTAAATCAAATCACTCTAATATTTATTATTTACTGCTGGAAGGGGCCCTTAATTTTTATTGGGAGCTGATTGTGCAATAAAACTAAATTTTAAAAATATGAGAAGTTGGATAACACATTTAAATTTCCATCATGCATTATAAATTATGAAACTTTTGGAAACAGCAATAACAAAAATTCATTTATTCATGGTCACATTTAAACAGAAAATCCCGCACGTTGCAGGGTCACCTTTATTGACAGTTTAATAAATTTCGTGTTACACGCTGACCTAATTCCATTAATTTTAGTTTAAAATATATTCCTGGAGACTCGTATTATCATACATACATAGATACATACATACAAATATCTTTTATTTATTCATCAGCGTCGTGTAAAATCTGTTAGACTTATTTATCTTGTTTTACATTTTTTGCTTTTTTTACAAAATTTTCCCTTCAAATTATTCTTGACGGATATAAAAGGAATTTTTATTTATTTTAATTTCAGATTAAGAGATTAAATTTTAGATAGTAAAGGTGAACATTCGCTAGTTTGCTCGATTTTTAATTTACGTTACTCCTTACTCGTTACTAATCCTTGCACCTTCGTACCATAAAAGTTATTTTCAATGTTAAAATATTTCCCCACAGGAGTGAATTCTACAAAAATTTAATTTCTAAAAAATAAATTTGGCATTTGACAATTTAATAAATACATATAATAAATAAGACTTACCTATTGTTTTAATAGCTTAATTTAATTGGTACAAAATCAAGGGGCACTCACTGTTCATATAATTCATTGCAAATAAAAAAGCTATATCTAATTATTTAATACAAACTAAAGTTCACATCTCTATCATTTAGCGGTGAGAGGTAAGTTAGCTAAGTAAAATTATCTCTCACGCACGTATATGTAATCATCTTATTCATATAGAAGAGCATGAAATGCAAAAGTTACAATACGTCGATAAGCTTGCAAAAACATAATTTTTGAAATCCGGTAGTCGTACTACGTATGACAATATACACCGGATACAAATAATTTCAAACAAAATTAGTTTTAAGGGAAGCCGGTCTGCTTCGCGACTGGTTGACATGGGTTTTAGGCCGGTGGCATTCCTGCAGCGCCACTACTTTTGTAACACACGGCTTTGCATGTGAGATGTTACACTACTTGCGGCTCGGTCGCAACATGTAGCGACTGCGCCGCGCTAAGGCTAGGCGCAAATTGAGCCGTGTGTGAGGCGACACAGGTTCTTTTGTAACCAAAGGAAATTAATAGGACAGCGTAAATTGGTAACCCGACGCTACACAGCGCTACTGGAGTCTGTTTACAGACGCGTGGCGCTGTGTCCCACGTGCACGACTGCAAGTTCTTCTTCAGTACCAATCGGCTTTCCATGCGGAAGTATGTAATTGGCAAAAACATCGTCAGGAAACTCGGCTGTCTTTTTAAATTGTCCAATGCTTTTCCTTTTAGATAAATAAATGTTATTCGGCGATTTAAATGTTTTGCCCATCAAAGAATAGAGCAAAACCCTCTTCTTCAGCATCACCATCTGACTCGGAACTTATGAAATTTAAATAAATATGTGTTCTTTGCGAATCATTCATTTCTACACCTGGGGCTTCGTCGAGAGTTCACTACTAACTGCGTCGCAATATGCGTGGGGCGTGTTCGCGTCAGGTCGTTTCACACGCGTCAAAAGTTTTTGCAGCTCTACCGCAGCGGCAGAGCTGCATGTATATCGCCAGCCTTAATCTCAGCTTCTGCTTCTGCTAAGGTGATTTCCCCTAAATAGTTTTTTTTTTAATATGGTGGTTAATTGTTGGTCTTTCTAATTAGTATTTAGCAATACTTTCGTTGTGTAATTAATTATTTTAAACATGATTGGATTTTGAAATAGCCCTCTGAAAAATTCTGCTTAATAAATTCTTCCCCCATTTTATTTGTCTTGCTTTTGCACTTGGACCCTTAAAAATCTTCTTGAAATCTTGAAAATCGAAATAAAATTACTTAAATCCTGAATACTTTTAATTTAATTAATTTCAAATATTAATTACTCATTTAATAATAGTTTCGTTGTACTTACGCCTTGATTTTGCATTAATTTAAAAAAATCAGTTCTTATGTTTTCCCCAAACCACTAAATCTTTATATAAATATATATTTAATTGAATTAAAAAATTGGTTAAAATATGTGGTCACAAACTCTGCAGAAGGCAACGGGAAACCATTGCAGAGAACACATTTCCCTAGTATAAGGGGGGTATAACAAAATTCACGCCGCCAAGTCGTTTAAAAAATGTGGCTTTGACCCCCTTGCCAACGTCCTTAGAAAGGATAAAGCACAGAAAGAAGAAGTTAAAATTTTGTTTATTTTTAACTTGATTAACACCAAATAATAATTATGTATTTAATAATAGTTTCATTGTGCTTACGCCATGATTTTGCAGTAGTTTTAAAAATACGTTCTATTTTTCCTATGCTTCCCCAAACAAAAGAATCTTTAAAAATCAATCTGGCGATTTTGAAAATCGACTTATAAAATTAGTTAAAATCCTGCATATTTTTAATTTAACTACATAATTCCAAATATTAATTAAGTATTTAATAATAGTTACGTTAAGCTTACGCTTTGTCACCAATTTAAGAAATTAACTCTAATTTAGTTCCCCAAACCAATAAATCTTTAACAAATGATTTTGAAATCCTGAAAATCAAAATGAAATTAGTTAAACTCCTGCATTTTTTAACTTAATTAATTCAAAATAATAATAGTTTCGTTGTGCTTACACCTTGATTGTGTACTAATTTAAGAAATAAGTTCTAATGACTTTCTCCAAACTAAAGAATCCCAAAATCTTGAAAATCAAATTCTAAAATTATTTAAAATCCTGCATATTTTTAACACTGCGAATTATAAATATTAACAAAAGTAAATTTACATTCGACACGTTTTTGGTGTTACGCAAACCGACAAACAGTTAGATCAAAACACTTCTGGTAGGTATCAAACGAAGAAATATAGGTAAAATCATCGGTTTGCTCTTCGTTTTTCTATTCTGCCTCTTCATTTTCTTGTTCAATAGCAAAATAACAACCTTTGTGAATTTTAGCGTACTTTAGAGTCTTTTGCTGCTTTGTTCCATTATTGTAAATCTTCCTCCAATTGGTGATGCTCATCCTTTACAAATCTTCTTCAACTTTCACCAAATTAGCTACGTTTGGGCCTTCTTTGGAGAGCCAGTGACTCCAGTGAGTAATAATTAGATTTTAACTCTTTTGATAGGTATTTAAACGAAAAAGGAAAGCCATCTTTTGCGGAATGTTCTTCTATTTTTGCCATTTATTTATAATTTGTTTTTGGGCCTTCTTTTTAAAGAGCTAAGTTGATTAACCACTTAAACTCCCAGATAAATATACTTCTGGCAGGTATTAAACAAAGACGGAGCAACAAAAATTCTTTTTCTTCCGCGCTTTTTTTGCTTTCGTCTTCTTCGCCTTCTTCTGGTTCATCATCTCCTTGCTCAATCGGAATAACTACTTCACAGTCTTTTGTTACTTTCTTAAGTTATTACAAATCTTCATCCAACTGCCGATTCTCATATTTTGCAAAAATCTTCCATTTTTGTAATTTTTTTATGATTTACCACCCTCTTTTTAAAAGCCAGTGAGTAACAATTATTAAATTAAGTACTTAAACTTCCAAAACAGATACTTGTTGGTCAAAACACTTCTTCTTGGAGTTTAAAAAATAATAAACCAAAATTACAAAAGGGGTCAAGGTCAAATAACAAAGCTTGGCCCATATGTTACTGTTTTGTAAACATGTGATATTTATTTGCAGGTAATGCGTGTGCATTTTTAAGTTAAGTACTTGTTATGGCTAAGCTCTGTTCCTGTTTTTAAACACCTTTAAATTTAGTTACGGGGGAGCCACAGTAATTTTAAAAATAAGGCAGCTTTGTAAAGATACCTTCGATTTTTAACAGTGATGTTAAAGCCTATCAACACAATTTGTTAATTTAAATAATTAGAAGTAATTAAAATCTAGAAATAATAGAAACAGAAATAATTGAAACCCAGAAATATTTATCTTTTTGGGAATTGTAATTTTCTGCAAATTAAAACCGGGGATTAAAACAAAATAAGGATAAATGGTGAAAGCTTGCAATAGGATTAATAATGTTAGTTCTTATTCACCCTGTTAAGGATCCTTCAATAAAAACAAAAACTGTGAATTGCAGAAATTACACTGCGACTTCTAATTATCTCAAAATCATAATTCAGGAAACTCAAACGAATTACCTAAAGCAAAATATTTTTTTAAATTATTCAAAAGTTAGTTGTTAAAATTGCATTTTGCTCAAGCAAACACTTAAAAAGCTATTTTAAAGGTATTTCATATTAATTTTTTTTCTTTTCAGGAATTATTACGTCCGACTAACCTGCGTTTTTCGTTCATTTAGAAAAGTAATAATATTAAGCACACTTTTAATCAATCAATAAACTAATAAATAATAAAAGACTTTAAAAGTTAATTAAATGCTTGCGGATAATAAAAACTAAATAATAATTTAATTAAAGTTTCTGCAAATATTTGCCAGTGTACAATTTTTTAAATAAATAACAAGTTTAGAGAAATTGTAACAAAGACTTGGGCAAAGTAAAATGTTTGAAATTAACGTACCAGCGGAATTATTTCTGTTTGAATTTAATAAAGGCTTAGTTGCAACCCGAAACCAAACTTGTATTGCCTGAGCAGTTAGGCCACCAAGATCTCTTTTGTGTTTATTTTTCAACGAAGAAAACATATGTTCGAATCCCGATTGTAGCCAAATTTTTAATCACGCTGTAAAATAAATAAATAAATAATTAAAAATAAAAACGGACATTTCATGTTAAGCCTTAGTGTAGCAAACACATAAGGGGTGGTTGTATTGCCTACTAGGGTCGTTTGGCAAATAAAATGTCATCAGTACGAATTATCAGAAATGTAGCACTAACTATTAACGCAAGCGATTTCGTTTGTGCTTTCGCAAATAGCGTGAGGTCAGCACTCAGCACCACATAAGGGGGTGTGTTTATATTTGTGCTTTTAATATCGTGCACGAACCCTAAATTACCATCTACAAAAATTTGTAAATCAAATCAAATACATGTTCGCCATTTTAAAAGGCAAAGGGCAAAGCCAATATCTACTACTGTTGTACTGTTTGTGCCCCCTAAAGGGTAATGTTAACGTAGTTAACAGGGGGCGGATCTAAAATTTAAAACATTGGCAAGGTTATTTCATCGTTTGTAATTGTAATTGTATCTTGTATCTCTGAAACAATCTTACCAAGTGGTGATCTAAAATTTCCAGTACTATTGGAAATAATTTATGATAACCAAATGAATACATCACACGTGGGAAAAGAACGTACTACCATCTAACGGATTAGAAGCGTAACACAAGTTTTATAAACGAAAAATTCCCTATCAAGAAATAATGGTTATATCTTTGAATATAACTAAAAACCCAGGAAGGAGCATATGCAAGACAAATTGTGAACCGCGATGGGTTTTGCATATGGCGGATTTTCGTTTCCGGTTGCCAGTGGCATTAACTAAACTAACTTAATCTATGACACTATCCCTATTTACATCCCTTATTATCTACGATATTAGTTTATTTACGCACTATATACACCAGAATAATTATCAGCTCTCATAAGTATTTGTAACTAGCGTAATTGCTTATTTCAAAGTGAAAACCTAACCTAACTAACAGAATTGATCAGCAAATGGATTTTCAGAATGGGCGCTTCCATCGCAAATTTGAATACAGTCGCTAGATATTAGTACCTACTCCTTCCTGAGTTTTTATTTTATTTAGTTAGATTTATTTTTAAATAATTACATCTAGTGTATCCTAAGTATTAGCTAATTTGGTAAGCTTTAAGGCGTACCTACCTAGGCGTAGCCAGAATGATGATTAGGGCACAAAGTGATGTTATTCTGTTATTAATATGGTGTTCCTTCTCCCATTATTTTCCATATAAAACTTTTGTACTGCATCGTTTGACAGTTCGCGTACTAGTTTAGATATTTGCCGCTAGATGGCGGCACAAAATTTGATATTTTCATAATCATAACCTATTATAAAGCTACGCATTTTTATAAATTTTTGTCACTTTTCGCAGAAGATACACAATAACACATAAATATAATATAAACGCTGCAGCTTTAAGAACAAATCGATTTTGTCTAAGGTTTGCTGCAATGCTGCAAACAAAAACATTTTCATAAATTGTTCTCCCAAATGTTTTTTGGGGCATTTTCGAAAATCAGATAAAAAGCACGGGCAAAAAATAAATACTTTGTGTTCCCAAGAGTTGCGATAACATTCAATTAAATATTTTGACGGTTTTTGGTGTCAACATTCAACTGTCATTAGCGCCATCTTACAGCAATTGTTGGAACTAGTACGCGACTTGTCAAAGAATACAGTTCACAAACAATCGAAGGAGTGGAGACACCATATCTTAATAACATCACAGGGCACAACCAAGCAATTAATTGACATATTACGAAAGGAACAGTTTTTGAATATTTTTGGGGGACATCTTAAGCTGTACAAAACACATTTTGTTAATAATAAAGAGGACTATATTTCATTATGGGGGTCCAAAATCCCTCCCCATAATCGGCGCTTATGTGCATATGTAAAAGCAATAAATAACAACATTATTAAGGATTAAACTGAAAAGACCACAATTAAAAAAAAAATATATTTTATAGGACTTTTCCTCCTACTTAAAAGAGTTCCCTAATTTAAAAAAAAAATAAGAATTTTACACCTTTTCAAAGTTTGAAAAGACCCTAATGAATTTACCACTGACATTCATTTGCTTAAAATAAGCGCTCTTAACCCTCCATGTTGCCGGCCATGCTTCCTCGCACCCCGTTGGTGCCGATACCGTTACGTTACCTACGTTATTAATTTTACTGTAAACCAACATTTTACAAATACGGTTTTTTAAAATAAGTAATTTTATTATCAGATTTTGGTTATAATCGCTTTAAACAATTCAGAAATAACTAATAAAAAATCCAAAATCCATTAAGTAATTTTACTTTTAATTTAGCTTGTTTTATTTAATTTTGAGGTGATTAAATCAGGAACATTTTTACAATATTCCCGAGTGAAATGGCATTAAAAATCAAACCAAAATAACTCACATTTTTAAAAAGTGACTAAGTTTTTAGATTTGTAGGTATTGTCTTTATCATTTTTGTATGTTAACAGATGAGATATTTAATTGTCAATAGCGACAACGTTTTTTTTTTGTGAATATTGTCCGAACATTTTTTTTATTAATTGATTAATTCTTATTTTATTATTATTTATTAATTAGTCGAAATGTGTAACATTTTGATTGATACAACATTTTTACGTTTCCAGAAATTACCATTGGTCATTTCTAATTTTTAATTTTTTTATAGTAAAAATCAATTTTTTTAATTTAGAAAAGTAATAAACAAAATAAAAATAATAAAAAAGCCTTTGGCTGAAGAATGCAGCAATCTCATTTTCATATGTTTACAATTTGCATGTGAGAGATAATTTAGCTCAAAGTTATCTCTCACCACTAAATATTCAACAGATTACTTCAAATATAAAATAGAAATGCAATATAAGACACACTGCACTGCTACTGCACTGCGTAATTCGCACTGCCAATTTTTGTAGTCCGGTACTCACCGGATAAAAATGATATTACAGAAAGTGTTTTACGGGCCATTGTGGATTAACGTCTACTTTAGTACTTTGGCAACTAAGAGCATATAGGTTAGAATCCCAGCCGTTATAAAATTTGTAGGGGGTGGCGAAAAAAGGCGCCAGATAAAATGTATTAACTTGATAATTTATTTATTAATCAATTACAGAATTTATTAAATTTGTAACTGATATTCAGGCAATTTTTTTGTGCTTTAATCCAAAGCTCAATTAATTTTTTGTAAGTATTTTGCGCCTGAAAATTAAATAGCAAAATACGTAATTAACGCAATGTTTCGGAGAAAAATCTAAATAGCTTATTTGTTTAATTTTCAGAAAAGTAGCGAAATACCCACAAAAAAGTATAAAACTTGTCGCAGTTCATAAAATATTTACAGTAGAATTAAACAAATTTATTTTGTAGTGAAACTGAAAATAACAAAGCTTCAATGACAATCGCCAAGCACTTACAATATCATTGAACTTCTAATAAATTCCTTTTTTAATTATTTAATTTAATTGTTCTTCTTATGCAGTAGTAAAAGTAAATTATTTAAGACAATGCACTTCCATTTGATAGAAATTGCTATTCTTTAGATTACAATCTCTTTACAATCTCTTATATGCAATTCAATTACATATTTAAAACTGGACTAAATATGTATTCAGAAATAAATGCTTCAAACTAATTAATTTGTTTGTAAAGCAGGAAAAACTCCAAATGTTCGCTGAAAATTTTTCCGTTTTAAAGCCACTTCTCAGTTTACTTTTGGTGTCTTCCCAATAAATAAACAAACAAACAATCAATATTGGGGAACGGAAGCAGAAAATACTGAGTTGACCTTTACTGCTGAAAATAAATTATCACAAGTTTAAGCGCAGAGCTTCAAATTTCTAAAATTTTTAAAACTTAGAATTACAAACTTTCAACATTCTAATGTCTTCAAAATTTTGAGTCATTTTCAAAAGAGATTCTGTTAAAAATATTTGTCTTTTAAATTATATTATTTGTCATTTTCAAAAATTTCGTAACTTAAAAAATTAAAATATTTAACTAGAAAAACAGAACGAAAATTCATTCTGAAACTCGCAGATTTTCTTTCGAAATCTTAAATTACAAAAAAACTATGCAATACATTTAATTAAAAATCAGTTTTTTTTTTCAGACTTAAGCATAGAAATATGTAAGAACCTTGTTTAAAATTAGTGTCAAAAATTATTGTAAATTCCGGAACTTTGCAGATTCGCGAATTTTTAAACGGAAATAAATCGACAACGAAACCGGTCGTATCCTTTTCGTTATTATGACAAGTATCAAATTATATCAAGAAAAGTAGACTCTCAAGTTTCACTTTTAAAGATCAAACTGCCACCATAAGTTATGCAGCGTGTCCCAGATAACTTCCACTGCAGGAATTTTGAAAAAGGTATGAGATGAGATTTGATTGCTTAATTTGTTTTTATTTTAAGGGTTATTATTAATTATTTCAAAGTTATTCTTGGCCTATTGGATGTTTATAGATTTCAAGTACAAATTGCTTGATCTATTTTGATTGTAAAATATATCAAATTATTTGAATCGTAAATTTAATCAAAAAAAATCTCCACCAACAATGACGTTAGAAAACTTAGTTTATAAATACTTCCTTCTCTGATGTTATTTTAGCTCATATTTTTTTTACCTAACAACAGTTTACGTACTTGCATATTCAGCAACATAAAATTTAGAAAGCAATGGAAGGACTTTTAAGCCATTTAAAGCGTTTTAATTATTTTACAGATTTACCTCGAATATTTAATTGTAGAGAGCGAGACTCGTTGGTAATAACTAATAACCAAAGCCAAACTTTATATTTTTGAAATAAAATAATTAGTACTTCTTCCTTAATTAACTCTTTTTAATATGCAGAAAGCGCAATAAAAGGAATTTCAACAGTTCAAAAGGCTTTTCCTTTCTATCACCATCATCGAGAAATTTCTAAATTTAAAATCAGTTAACATACAGATTAAGATTAAATTTAAGCAAATCAGACCAATATCATGTGTTAGTTCTAACCACATACAAAACATACCAGAAGTGAACAATTTACAATGCATTCCGGCATACCATTATTGTACACTTGATGCACAACGAATTTAAAGTTGTTTGATTGTTTAGTTAATTGACCGCTGTCAGTTAAACAAAATGCTTTTTCAATAGTTGTTAACACGAATTTATTCGGAGAAGATTTATTAACAGTTATAATATGATGCACTTAAGTAGAACATTAGATTTTTTCAAGTGCATTTAATTGATGAATTTATAAAGATTAATATGAATCAATATTAATTAATAAAAAGTATGATGGTTGTTGAGAAATGCAAGCAAGTAGCCTTAGCAATTTATCAGTAAAGTAATAACTGTGACTTTTGGAATCTGCAATTTGCAATAAAAATAATTTCTGCTAAAGCCAAAGCAAATTTGGATAAATATTAATTTTGTTTACCATAATTTATTTATCGTTTACTTTTTCTTTTAGTAACCCTCGCCCTATTTTCAAAAAGCTTTTTGTCCTGAAACATACAATTTTAAATTAAATTATGTGGCAAAATACCCAAGAAAAAACATTCAGAGTATATTTAAATTATTTTATTATAATTTTTAAGAAATTACTCTTTTGGGGAATATCATTGGATGAAAGCCTTATTACGAATGTTAGATTTGCCCTGAATTTTTCGTGTAGAAAGGAATTCCGAAAAACTGATTTTTCGGTACTAAATCTAAGATATGTAAAATGTGTTCCTCTAAAAACACGTTAAATCAATTTTGGTATCTGAATAGTCAAACTATCACTCAGTTGAATTTATTTGACGAATGTTAAGTACCAAAATTTATAAAGATGTAACTAACACCAACACATGTTAAGTTTATTTAAAAACTAATAATACCGGTATTCGAAGAAAATGATATTATAATTAATACAAAAATTGGCAAACAACTTAATATACCTGTTACGAGATAAAGAAAGAGTAAAAGAAAGAAAATATAAGTGACTGAAAATCAAGTAATTTTTTATATTTTTAAAAGCAGTTAAATTATTGAGATTTATTTAAAAATTCTGCACGATTACCCCTTGAACCAGAACTCGTATTAACATACCTACTAATATAAATTATAAAAGAGTCGACACAAAAAAACACAAAGCAGATCAAGATCAATGTTAACAAAAGTGAAAATGGATTAACTCCAGATAATCTCAGTTAAAAGACGTTAGAAGGAAAGGAAAAGAAGAAGGCGAAATCTTGAAGGATAATCGCGATGAAGAAGCAAAGGACAGGAAAGATAGGAAAATAAGAAGAAAAGGTAAAAGGCAGTTGAAGAAGAAAATCCAAAGAAGGGATTCAGGAGGAAGAAGGAGCAGAACTGAACTGAACTGAAGGAAAAGAATTAAAGGGAAAAACAAAAGAAAAAAGAGAAGATGCGGAAGAAGGCAGAGCAGAAGAATTAAAGAAGAAACGGCAAGGAAACGAAGGAATTCAGGATGGGAAGGAGAAGAATAATTGGAGGAGAAATTGAAAGAAAAAGAGGAAAGAGGACAAACAAATTATTAATTCATTGAAGCCCACGATGCAGATATTCGAAGAAAATACAAAAAGAAAGAAAATGTTGATTATTAAAAAGGCAATAAAAAAATTATACATCAAATCAACGAGGCTGTGAGCAACAGTGACAATCGATTAACTTCAGTTACCTATCAAAATATTAGACAAAATAGAAGAGAAAAAGAGACTGAGAAGAAGAGATGAATAAACTAGAAGGAGAAGATTTGAGGGAAACGAATTGAAGAAGAAAGGAGCAGGAAAAGAATCGACGTAGAATGACTGAACAGGACAGCGAAAAAAGAAGGTGCGGAGGAGGGCGAAAAGAAAAGAATTAAAGAAAGAAGGGGCAGCACAAAATTGAAGAATAAAGGCAAAAGAAGAGCCGAACAAGAAAAAAGAAAAGATAGAGGAAGACCAAGCAGAAGAATTAAAGGAGAAACCCCAAGGATACGAAGAATATCAGGAGGAGGAAGGAGAAGAATTGTAACAGAAATGGTAAAGAAAAGAGGAAGAATTAAGTACAGAAGGAGACGAAGAATTAAATAAACTTAGAAAATCAATCTGCAAAAGTAGTTAGACCTAATTTCATGTAGCTTTAATTCGGACAAAGTTCAGAAAAACCAAAAATATATTTTACAAGCCAGACACTAAGTTTTTAGATTTTTTTTCTGGGTATTTTGCCACCAGTTAGTTACTGAAAATACAATTAAAGTAGTAAAATTTTTAAAACGCAATATCAAAAAAGTACGAAATACAAACTTTCAGAAAACAAATTCAATGGGGGAAGGAGAAAATTGGAGGCCAAATGGAAATTTGGCATAAGATCTCAAGTGAAACTTAGTAAAATCGTTACAAAGTTATATTTAACAACATTATAATGGTCGAAGCATTTTCCTACAAGATCATCATAGAAACTGCAAAAAGGAACAAACAGGAAGTACTTTAATATCTTAAAAACGTCCATCTATCATCCGTCAAACTATCAAAACGATATTGTGTTGTCACAAGTCGTAACATGCACACACCCTCATTTGATTGTTATGATGAGGAAGTAAAAGTAAGCGAACACAGTACACGTACTCGTAACCTGTCATAAAATCGCACGCATAATACATATCTACACATCATCTATCTAGGAACATTGTTCATTCGCCAACGGAGAACGGACGTATGGAATGTAAAATGACAATAAATCATCGGATGTTTGTTGCTGGAATTAAAACTCGTTCTGAGTGTTTCTGATAATTTTTATTTTTTCTTCTTTTTAAAATGCATATTTATTGCAGGATTTTATTAGAACAGGAAAATAGAGTTTCTTCAAGAGGTTAAACTTGATTATTGATATTAAAAATGAAAATGAAAAAAATAAAGAACCTAAGGAAATGTCAAAAATATTTTCAGTTGCTTATAATATGATAGACTGATATCAATACTTTAAAAGGGAAAATATACAGGGGGTCTATATTAAAACGTCGAATCTGAAAGTTTTGAAGCAGAAATGTCCCAAAGGTGTACGTTTTTAACAATTTGACTTTGGTTAAATTCCACTTTAGTGTTTAAGTAGTAACACATTAGCTAACACACTGGTTAAGATCATAATCAATTTTTAAAATTAATAATTTTTAAAATTAAATAACTTTTAAAATTTTGAAATCGTTCCTTCTGAGTCAAGTATGTTGCCTACTCCCGAACTTTGAGGCACGATGTTTAAAAATAGACACCCCGTATATTTTCTCTTTTAAAGTAAAAGCAATAACGGATGCTCTGATCTTAATTTTGAAAATCCTGCAATTTTTAAACACAGTCATTTGTGAGATGTTTTGTGTGTATGTGGTTTTTAAACGATGACACATTAATTAGGACTTTGGTTAAATACTGCTTCGGTATTTTAAATAATAACACATTGGTTAAGATAAAATCAACAACAAATGCTCTGATGTATGTATGTAATCGTTAACCTCTTATACCTTTCGGTGTTGAGGCTGGTGCGTTAGCGTATGTGGTCTTACGCGTGAAATGCACAATCCGGCCCGCATGCGAGTCACGTGATTAGTGCGCCGTTTTTTGCCTACATACAGCACCATGTGTATAGTGTATGTGTGTGTACATATAGAACCTTGCTACTCTACCTCGTAGGTCGGTATTCGGAGGAGAGCATCGTTAATTAGGTGCCCAACGACGAATGGTCACCAGGGCTCGATACCGATCTCCGGGAAAACTTGCACCCAGCGAGATTCGAACCGGGGACTAGCGCAACGCTAGCCTGACGCTCTTACCACTGCGCCACCCTGGCAGTTATGCTCTGATGTTAATTTTTTAAATCCTGCAATTTTCAGGCATAATCATGTTTTCTGAGATGTTAGGTGTGTTGCCTGTTTCAGAACTTTAAGATTAGATGTTCTAAGATGGACAGCCTGTATATTTTCCCTTTTAAAGCATTGACATCAGTCTATCAAGAAAGAACAACCCTGAAGTTGTTAGGCTCGAAAACAAATTAATAATCTGGGCTTTTTAACATTAAAAACACAACGAAACGTTGTAATTTTCATGAGTATAAATTTAAGGATGTGATGATCTGTATATTTTTCGGAATTACTACGAATAAATGCTCTTCGTTTTCTTATCATTTTACTCTACAATCGGCAAGTTTTAAACGATTTGTTTAAAATTTATTTTACCCCAAGACAGGCAAGTTTAAAAATTATAAGAAACTGTAACAAAGGCGTAATCGTTTCTTCTGAGATGTTAAGATGTTAGGTGTGTTGCCTGCTTCAGAGATTTTAGGTTTGATGTTTTATTAAGATGGACACCCTGTACCTTGGGCCTTATTGATATTGGTCTGTGAAGAAAGAAAAGCTCTGGAACTGTTAAACTCCAGAACTTCAGCTAGGTTTTTTATCATTAAAAGACACAACGAAAAGACGTTCTGTAAAACTATTCTGGCCATTTTTGTCGCAGTTTTAGTTTTTTTGCTGTACATATTTCACTATAAATATAAATTTAGTTCATCCTCATTGGCTTAAAACCCTTTTGTCATATCTCAGTTTTGTGTTTTGTTAGTATGTTGCCATTAAACTATTATTCTACAGTTAAACTAAATTGGTATTGGTATTAAAATGGCCGCCCTGTACAACATGGTTTTCCAAACTTTTAGAAACTGGCCATATCACATAGTTTCCTAAAATTCAAACATCAATCAATTATTCCTTTTTAAACAAAAATAACAAAGAAAAACAATCAAAATAATTATTTATACTTTTAATACTTATAATTTTCTGACTCAGTTTTTTATTTTTATAAAATGGAATTTTTTAAATCTGCTTTTGCTTTTTGAAAATTTTGATAATTATTTTTATAAAGCTTAGAATATTAAATTAAAATTTAAAAGCCGGATATGGAAAATTTTGAAGATGATGTTCTATATAATATAATCAAATTAAAATTAATAAATAATTGGCCGTGGATCTCTTCGAATTCAATTTACTATTGATAAATAAAGTGATATTGGTTTAATTGCACGATAGATGATTTTTATTTTATTTTTTAATCCATGAATTGTTTAATTTGCCCAGTTTTTGAAGCGAAATTTGTTTAATTTTCCTATTTCTCACATTAAAAATTTTTCTTTAAGTATTCTGAAAAGTAAATCAACAGATTATTTTTATTAATTTTCTGAATGAAATTGGCCCTCAGAATACTCAGGCATAATTAAAAATGTTAAACATTAATTTTGTTTGTCTATTAATAATTGCTCAGTTTTGAAAATGAAGTTTGTTTAATTGGCCTCTTTCTCATATTAAAAACTATAGATTGCTTTTGCTGTAAAGCTTTAAACATTCTGAAAAAGGACAATTTTTATCAATTCTCTGAACGTCATTTGTGGAAATTGTCTTTGAAAATGTCCAAATATAATTAAAAATGTAAAAAATTCCTTCTATTTATCGGCAAATGATTTCAATTCTTTAAAAGATTTTTTTAAATTGTTATTCCACCTTTCTTTTCTCTTTCTTTTAACCATTAATTAATTCGAGTATTTATAACTTTGTATTAGTAATTTATTTACGCTATCTACGGCCCAGAAAATAAGAAAGCAGAATAAAGTTCTTTAGAATTAATATTTGTTGGGCTTATTCCTTTAAACAAGCAAAGGTCGAATTCTCAATTTTAAAAACTGCGTTGCATTTGGAACTGTTTCCACATACCAAATGAAAACAAAGAGAAAATCATATATTTAGAGGATTTCCTAAAATTGTGTTTCATACTCGACCTCTACTTCTCCGAGAATAATTTAGTCATACTAAAATTAAGCTTCCGAGAAGGTTTTTGGGTGAGTTAAAACCAAATTCAATTAATGATATAATTAATGTGTGTGTTGTTTTAATAAATCATTATATGAATCTATTGTTTAATTTAACTTTTTCTAAAAACTGACAGACAAAGGAAATTATTATAAAGAGGCTACAATTTTAAGGACGTTTTTTAGTAGGCTGAAGTTGAGGGTCCTATATTGATTTACTCAGTCTCACAAATGGCAAAAGCGATTACTGCAAATTCTTATTATTTCGTTAATATTGGTAAAAGGCTAAAAAATCCTAAAGTGAAGTAAAAATCTTGATTAATTCACGCAAGAAAGCTTAAACCTTAAATTAAACTATTACGAAAGATGTTTTTATAGATTTTAAAAAGTGAATTTTTGTCGAAAATTTGCATGTTTACAGTTGAAAAATTAATTACTACGAATTTTAAAGTGCCATTATTTTTCTCAGCGTTTTTGGCCAATTAAAAATCTTTTATTAATCCATTTCCGGCGCCTAGCTTTCATTATTTTTAAGTTTGTTTAATATTTAAAAGGAAATACCACGTACATTTTATGAAATTTTCAGCTTTAAGTATTTTTGTTTATTAATAAAAAATTATAAACTTATGTGTTTGTTAAAAATCCCGAATGGTGAAGATTACTGTGGGGTTTCTTAGTACAGCAATTAATACAATTAGTTTTCCTTTTGTTTGGCCATAATTTAAGACAATTGCACAATTGTGCCCTGTGGTTTTCATTACGTATCTTTTGTTATTCGTCGTTATGTCGTTATATTCTTTGTATTATGTAGGGCACATTGTGTTTGTTTTTTTTTTATTTATTGCAATAAAACTGATATTTAGTTATTTGCTTTTGTTAATACGAAAGCTTATTGTGAACAGAATTACAGATAAATATTGTAAATGAATTTTGTTTTGATTATGCAATTCGTTTTACAAGGTAGTGTAATGGCTGCATATTTTTCTGTGAAATTGTGGTATGCGCTGACAGGAGGATTACTAAAAAGTGTACAATGAATCAGTGTAATTTTCACGTGTCTAAAACATTATGAAGCAGTTGCAGAAATATTAAAAGTTAATAAAATCTACGTACATTTCGCCTATATTTATGCAACCCATGCTTCAGTTTCAAGGTTTGCAATTTATAATTTATATGATAAATAATGATAGCAAAGGTACTTTATTTGGTCGGGCCCATAGCTAGATTGGATTGAATTCTAATCCGAATCCAAGCTTCAAATTCTTTCTTTGAAATTTCAATACTCTTCTAAAATATACAAAACTTCTGACACTCCTGAAAATTACAATTTTTAATTCAAATTTTCGTGCCAATTTAGGATTAGTTATTTTATTTATAATCTCGACTCTCAAATCCATGTTTAGAATCTTTTGCATAGAATGGAATTCCAAAAAGTTGATTTTTTAGTACCTAATAAAACAAAGAAAATATAGAGCAAAGCAAATCAAGATTAATGTTAGTAAAATTAATTCCAGTTAATCTCAATTACCTACTGAATGAAGAAGAAGGCGAAATCTGCAAGAAGGCAAAGAATTGAAGAGGTAAATAGTAGGATAAGAACTGTAAAAGAAAGGGAAAAAGAAGAGGTGGAGGAATTGAAGAAGAAAATCCAAGGAGAAGAAAAGATTCAACGAGAAAGGCGAAGAAAAGGAACTGAGGAAGGAAGGGGAAGAAGGCGGAGGAAGGCGAAGTAGAAAAATTATAGAAGAAAAGGCAAGAAGAGATTCAGGATGGCGAAGGAGAAAAATTGGAGCAGAAATTGAAAAAAAGGGGGAAGAGGACAAACAAATCATAAAGTTATTGAATCCCACAACATAGATATTCGAAGAACAAGGTGCCTAAAAATAGCCCAACAAAAATTCGGTATATATCAAAAGAACGAAAATATAAATTATCAAAAAGTTAATCTAAAAAAATATACAAAACAAATCAAGGACAATGTGAACAACAATGAAAATCGATTAACTCCAGTAATTTACTCGGATCTCTGTTACACAATGGTAAGTAAAATAGAAGAGCAAGCTAAAAGCAGAAGAAGAGATGAATAAACGAGAAGGAAAAGAACTGAAGGAAAATAGTTGAAGAAGAAAGGGTCCAGAAAAAGAGTTGATGCAGAAGGACTGAAATGGAAAGGACAAAGAATTAAAGAAGGGAAGGGGCAGAACAAAGTTAAAGAAGAAAGAGGCAAAAGAAGGACTAAACAAGAAAAAAGGAGAAAAGATAGAGAAACCCAAGGTGAAGAAGAGCTTCAGGAGAAAAAAGCAGAAGAATTGAAGCAGAACTGGGAAAGAAGGGAAGAGACGGAAGAGGGCAAGTAAAAAAAGGAAAATTTAAATAAATTATGAAAAACAATCTACAAAAGTAGTTAAACCAAATTAATTAAGGCTTTAATTCAGATGAAACTTGTAAAAGCCTTTTCTTTAATTTAGTAGAACCAAAAATAAAATTCACGAGCCAGGTAGTTTCTGTACTCTTTTTTTTTAGATATTTGGCCATCAGTTACTGAAAATACAATTAAATTAGTAAAACTATTAAAGCACTGTAACGTAATATCAAAAAAAGTATGAAATGCCAACTCGTCAAATTTTCAGAAAATACTAAGTTTTTGATATAAACCTTCAAGTAATTATTAATTAATATATTATTATTATATTATTAATTAATAGAACGCTAAAGAGCCCTGAAAACCACACACCTATGTTGTTATCTTCAGTAAAAGATTTCCTCCACAAAGTTGGGTAGAACTGCCGAAATACGTATTCGATATTTATTACTTTGTGCTTTTCAGGATTCTGGAGCTTCCCAGTGTATCCACCACAGGCTGTTTTGTAGGTTTAATGTTAATTAATAATGTCGAATAACATTTTGTCCTTCTCTTTTTTCTGATCTTGGGGGGGGGGGGGGGGGCAGAGTAGGCATTGCCCACTCTAGAGAAAATCCTAGTGTTTTTTTTAACGAGACACAACACAACAATTAATTTAAAAAATGTGTTGTACAGAGTGGTCCATAAGTAATGGAACACAGACCAACAGTAGAGTCGTGAAGCCAAAATATTACGATTTATCTAAAATTACCTTCGTCTAAAAGTTAATATTTAGGGAGATACAGGGTGTCCAAGTCGAAATTTTAATTTTTTTCTGTAATTTCAAAAGTTTTCGCAATATTTCTATGAAAATTGGTGAAACTACCTTAAAAATACTTCAATTTTTTTGTACCTAAAGTTGGGGCAGATCTAATTAAAAAAACAATTTCCTCATCTTTCTTATACGAAAAAGGTATACTATTTCAATGTCTCTAAAGTTAACCGTTTTCAAGATATTTGCGATTGAAGTAATAATAACAGGAAAGGTAAACAACGACAAAATCCAGCAACGCTTCAAATGTGATTTGTGTGTTATTAATAAAAAAATTGTTTCCAAAAGAAGGCTGTATTTCTGGATTTCAAATAAAATAATGTCAATAATTTGGTTGGCAATTTAAGTTATTCAGTTTTGTTATTGTAATAAATGAGTCACATAAATAAATTAGCTTTTTGATAAACATTCATTTTCATCAAGCAGCTTAAATAAACTTAAATAAAAAAATATAAATTAAATGCACTTTAGTTAGCAATTAGTGAGTCAATAAAATACCCAATTATTTAATATTCTTAAATTGTGCAATAAAAAAGTATACAGTTTTATTATTCTATTCAACAATTAAACTATGTAAATACTGGACTTAGTAACATGAAGTTTGCATATTTAATCTTAATTTTAAATTTATGGCCAGATGAAAATACGTGTAAGTAGCAGTAACATTAATCTTCCGATCTTTCCAAAATTTTTAATTTTGTAAACTTTATAACAGCAGCAATAAAGAATGTTTTGCACAAAGACGATTTCTCCGATACCGATTTAATATCAATAGCAACTGGAATATCAAGAAATTACAGTTTATTACGTAAAATAAAGCCTAATCGGCCGAATTACACCCCATTCAATAGAATAGTTGGTGGAAACACCACTGATATAAGCAGATTTCCATCAGTGGCGTGCATAATATTAAAACATTTGGATCAGGATGATTTTAGGGGGGGCGCTGTGATTATACGGGAGCGTTGGATACTTACTGCTGCACATTGTATGGAATACATCAGCGTAAGCTTTTCATCATTTTTTTAAATGTTTTAGCCTGTATTAAAATGTCTACTGTGCAGGTTAATCCGCTACATTAGTAGTGCTGAAGCAGGGCCTGATCGGGCGAATATATGTATGGCGGGAAAAATGTTGATTTTATTCTTTAATTATTTAATAATTCAAAATATCTTTGGTTATTTATTAATGATTAATCCTTGTGGTTACTGCCTTGTTTAAGACTTTCTATCAACCTACAAAATTATTTTCCTGATGTGATTTATTTCTAGCTACGGCACTGCACCCAAATTTTTATTATGGATTTTCTTAAACAACACCCCAGTTTGCAGAAAACCGCTTTGTTAGATTTTTTAAAGTACAATGAAGTTTAACTAAATCTCTTAAAACTTGTCAATTTTAGAGTAAAATGATAAAGAAAGGAAGAGCATTTGTCCGTAGTAATTCCGACAGTTGGAACGAAGGATACACAGATCACCTTATCCTTGCAAGTTATACTCATGAAAATTACAACGACTACCTTACCGATTTTGATATTGCTTTAGTGCGAGTTTCTGAACCGTTTGTTGGGAAATTTGAAAAACCTGTAAAGATTGTTAATACCAATTATAAGGTAAGTTTATTGGGAAAACTGAGATCTGGCGAAAGGTTTTTAAACTAATTGCGAGAAATCAAAATAAAAACTAGCAGCAAAAATGAAACTTCTAAATTAAATAAATGTGTTAGCTAATGTGTTATTACTTAAAATACCAAAGCAGTTCACTTTAATTTATAAATTGTCCCAATTAAAAACAAATGTTTCGGACGTTTCTACGTCAGAACTTCCAGGGCCTTTTAATATGGACGACCTGTATATATTATAAGAAACTCGAAATATTTATTGAATTTCTTTAAGTTGTTTAAATTCGAATAGCCTTAAAATTGGAAAATTGCCATAGTTGTATAAACTTATTGATTTTAAAAATTCCTAAAATGTGTTTGAGGTGAACTTAATGTAATTTTCAGTACACGGAAGGCACTACTGCGTCGGTTCTTGGATGGGGAACAACAGATCCTAAGCCTAACGAACCGTATGCTGTAGATAGATTAAGATACACAGATGTTAAAATTGTAAATTTCCGTACATGCAAAGCAGATTACAAGTAAGAAACAATTAAAGTTAATCATATGTTCAACTTTTTCGACTTCTTCTTACTTACTTACTTATCGACGACCCTGGTGGACTTCTTCGAAAAGTTCAAGGTCTTTCTAGTCTTAAGGAGAAGTCCAAAAAGGTTTTGATTAAGGCTGTCAATTCATTTGGAACTAGTCTAAAAGGCTGAAATTTCTTACAAAGTTTGGCAACCTTAGATTTCCACAACTTCCTCTGATAATTTCACGGGGAGCATATGCTCCAGTGTTCTGTTTCAGACAACTTTACTGTTATAACCTGGGGGAGAGGATACCTTCATGGGCTCATTTCAGCCAACTTTGTCTTCTTCTTATTTGCCAAAATACGTACTTTTTAAAGCATTTTGGGTTTGCAAGGCTTTCAGCTTCCCGCATTTTCAGGCAACAAATTTACAGTCTGCAGTAATAAAATGAGAAGTCCGTATTAGAACCAAGAATTGTTTAAACTTCTGCTGAATATCCAAAAGTCAAGATTTTTCCAGATTTAATATTTTTTAACTAAATCAGCTTTTCTTAAACTTTTTACTTTTGTGGTTTGAATATTTTAGAAGAATTTAAATGTTAAATAAATTTATATTTTACCATCGAATGTAAAACCCAAAGTTAAGCTTACAAACTATTTTTTTAAGATTAAAAAAGAACTGAATTTTTTTTGCTTAAATCGGAAAATGTCATAAAACACATTGCACTTGCAGTAATTGATTTTTTAGCTGAAAATGACCTGAAAAATTCGAAATATTATAAATCAGTATTAATTCGGTTTTCAAAACCGAAATTCGTTGGTTCCAAATTTGACCTGTTTAAGAACGTCCAAGCTAATAATTTACCTTCCATTAGGAACTGTAATTTTCTGTATATTTGGATTTAAATTATGAAGCTTGAATCCTGTTCCAAAATTCCAGCTTTAATCGAGTCTTGTCAGCCTTAATCACTTTGATACGCATATATTATAATAATATACTGAAGACGTGTTCTCACCGATAACTTATCAACCATTAATGTTAACAGATTAATAAATGAAACTGTAACAGAACGTATGATATGTGCAGCTGCACCTGGTAAAGATGCTTGTTTGTACGATTCAGGTGGGCCACTTTATCAAAATAAAAATTTAATCGGTGAGTATTTCAAATTTTTTTAATAATTTAAAATCATTCATGTAAAATAATTTCAGGAATTGTCTCGTGGGGTGGCACTACGTGTGCTGAAATAAACATGCCGGGTGTATATACGAAACTATCGGTATTTTATGACTGGATAAAACGGAAAATTAAAAGCAAATCGAAGATTTCGGGCCCTCCGAAGTGATTTCCGTGAAGGAAGAAATGGATGGTATTTTTTAATGTTCAGAGTTGTAATAATAAATTTTTATTAAATTGGACGCTTGATGGATTTACCAAGATTTATTTATGTTTATCCAAGTTTAAATTTTATAATAAATAAATTTACTTCTGTTAAAACAAGTATGGGAATTGTCGTATAAACAATAACACAAAAATATGAAAATACATATCTAAAATTTAGCATTGAATATTGTGTGTATATTTTCGCTTCCAGGTGCCTACATTTTTCTCCAAAGTGTGTTTGTTAGTTATTTTAAATTCAAGAACCCCGAATAAAAAACCACGTCTTTCGATAGAAGAAACAAAGCAAACTACTTGGTGGAAGAGTCCAAATTTTCATTTAAATGGTTTTATTCTAAAATTTTGTTTACGGATCTAACTAGCCTAAACTTGTTGCTGCATTTCCATAAATGGGCCTTTTCAGCTCGAAATGAAAACAGATTCAACCTGCTATTTATTAAGATAAAAAAAGGCATTCAATTAATATTGCCTTTTATGAACTAATTTCAAATTATTTTAATAACCAATAAGAATTGTATTAAAAATCTAGTTAAAAGGAAAAATTAAACATCTACTACAACGAAAACAGTGCACAGTAAAGTATTTATTGCCTGTAATGTTTATAATTCTGGCAGGCATTTTACATAAGAAAATAATAATAATTAGCAGCATATGTCTTACAAAACTGGATTCGTTGTCTTTGGTATAACTCTAGTGATAGGTAAGTCGATTGAAAAATCGTTTTCAAAAAATAAAATCTGAAACTTAGTGGATTTTCTGTAATTTCTGTTTGATTATTGTGTTTTATCGCGTAACTAAGCAAAATAATTCAGAAATAATGCCTATTTCGGACCTAAAATTTGTAACAAAAGCTAAAAATAATTCTGTAAATATTTCCAGTTTTAAATTATTTCAGCACAAAGTAAATTAGGTTGAAAATCCTTTTAGGAAATTTCAGGGCCTTCCATAATGAAATATTTAAGGCTATTTTAAACCTTATTTGACGTACAGCTTTGGTTTTAACTAACCAGTTGCATCAACAAAAACACCGGATAAAGTAAAAATACCAAACATACTGTGAATACGTTCAAAATTCACCTGTGGGTCAACCCATTGTAAATGCAAAACACGCACGTTGTGTTTATCGGGGCTCTCACAAAACCTGGTGGAAAATTTTCCGAAACAGCCACAATCACTCGATAATCACGTTAACCAGTTCATCGTACATAGCCTCAAAAAACCGGAAAATTAATTTGTTTAAAACGACTAATAAGTAATAACGCAGACATTTCAGTGGAAACTAAAATTGATAAACTCGGATAAATTCCGAGGCCTCAAATTCACGTGCAAAATTATGTTTGGAAGCAGGACAAAGGCCCAAAGAAACTTATCAAAAATTATTCGTAGAAACGAAAGTTTTCGAAAAGAAGCAGATTGAAGTTGCCTACCCAAAAGGCGCGGCGAATGGGATTGAACATTGCATTTTTTACTTTTACGCCAAGAAATTCGGCACAGCAAACGTCAAAACACTTAAAAATTGCATTTTTTTCACCAAGAAACACCCCGCGAAGGAGCATGGCTGGCAATATAGAGGATTAGGTTGTTTCGCACGCTCTGTGTACAGGGAGTGTGGTACGCACCACGCCTTCAATAACCGCCTACCTTCTGCCTTACTCCACCACTGTCGGTTCTCGATTATTTTGAGGGTAGGCCACCCGTCGAGCATCCGACTTGGGTTTGACCCCGAGACCATTCACGCTGTAGTAGAATTTTTGCAGTACTTTTGCAAGTATGCATAACAATGTTTACTGAATAACACGTTTTACCCTTTGGGCAAAAGCAAGTTTAGTGTCTTTTGAGTATTTTATATTTCTAAAATTAGCCAAATAATTACAAAAATTCCTGGTTTAATTAATAATTTTAAAAGCCTGTTACAGAGACATCCCTGTTCCTGTTCACAGATTTTCAAAACAGTTTCGAAACACGACGAATTATCGGGGGCGGAGGTGTAGAAATTAGAAATTATCCTTATCAACTCTGCATCCTTCTAAAGCATTATCCTTATGACAGGTTGATTCGAAACAATTTTCGAGGCTCTGCAGCAATAGTCAGTAAAAATTGGGCAATTTCAGTTGCACATTTATTTGACTATATTAGCGTAAGTTAAATGTCTGCCAATTAAAAAAATGTTATTGCATCTTCAAATTCAGGATTATCTAGTTTCACAAGGAAGGGTATATTTGCGAGGTAACACATCGGATTGGTTGTATGGTTCTGGTATTGTTGACCATATAGTTGAGAAGAAAATTGTACACCCTGACTACAAATATCCAAATTATGATATTACGTTGTTAAGGGCTAAAACCCCTTTTGAAGCAAGATATGAAAAACCTATTCCGGTTTCTGCTAAGGACATGTTTGTAAGTAGTTGGCAAGGTTACTGTTTGCTAATAAAACTTTTAAGCAACAATTATGTTTTATAAAATTGAGACACCTAACTTCGTTTTAAATAAGTTGAATTAATTTAAGTTAAACAGATTTTAACTCCAGTATAAAGCCAAAACACAAGTGACCACAAGTGGATGGGGATTAATTATCGAAAAAATACAAAAAATACCTCTCCTGTTAAGGGCTGCAAATCTAAGCATAGTCGACAACAAGGTTTGTTCTAAATCTTATAAAGAAATAGAGTAAGTGATTCTGATTAGTAATTGCAATGGTATCCTTACAATTTTTACATTTATAAGGAAAATAACATCCAGAATGCTGTGTGCTGGAAGCTCTGGTAAAGGGATGTGTAAATTAGATGATGGAAACCCCTTAACCTATAAACAAGTTTTATTGGGTAACTTTGTTCCTTTTTTTATTTAAGCAAAGAATGTAAAAGTTACGTTACTTTAAATCACTTGCAGGCTTGGCTTCGTGGAGTGAAGGATGTGCCAGAAATAACTATCCGGGAGTTTATGTGAAATTATCTTCCTTTTCTAAATGGTTGCAAGATGTTGATAAAAATTTTGCTGTTGGAATTTCATTTGCTGAAGATATTTAAATGGATTTAAATTAGATCAAAATGTTATGACCACATCTTCAGTTTTATACTGCACATATTGTAATAATTTGCTTGACAGAATGTATGGCTGTACAGAATAAAAATTTTGAAGAGTCAAGAAGCAGGCCCAAAAGGTTTATTTGTATACAAATGCGACGATGCGGATTATCATTTAGTAACCATTCAACGGTGAGTTTTGTTCACTGCAGACGTTCATAGGCGTAGTCTGTGTTTAAACTAACTTTATATAAAAATGTTTGTAACTGATACAGATAGTTTCGATGAAGAAGAACTAGAATTTATAACAGCAACATGTGCTTTATCTAACGATGCCAACTAAAAAGAGATTCAGAAGACATGATGTACTTTGCATCAGATATGTCGATAGCGACTTATTTGATGGGTTCAACTTCTGTATAATTTCTTCTCAAATTTGCTCTTTTAAAAACCGCACCGGTCGAAAATTGTCAGCTGACCGGTATCACACCGTATTTGCAATGCTGGCAGTATAAATAAGCACATTGCTTTGCATTGTACCATGTGCGGAACAGAACCGCCACTGGTCTGAATCAATCTTTACACTTTGGGTAATTATTAAAGACTAAAGTGGTACGGCTGTGAAGCGAAAAGGTTACAACTTTAGTGACATTTTTACTATTACTGATTATTAACTTAAAGATTTCCGAATGAAAAATATCTGAAATTAGACAAAGAACTTAATTGGTGTGTTCCATTTTATTTAAATTCAAAACTTGGTATTTAAAAATTACATGTGTTTATATTAGTGCTTTCGGCAGCAATTAGAAAACAAAACAACTTTTATAAATTGTAGATGGTACCAAAAATTTCTACGATTTAAATTTTGTACAATAATTTGAATAACTATTTAATAATTTCATGCAACATTTTCTACTGGTAATTCTGGCGTGGTGTTGTTTGATTCAGAATTTATTTGATGTTCTTCTACAGAATTTACATCACCGTTGGGAATATTTTCACCTTCATTAGCAGTAGTTTCTGAAGACTGACACTGTTCTACAGGAAAGGAAGCATCTTCGAGATTTTGAAGAGTGTCTACTGCAGTTTGATGTTGAATATTAGTGAGCTGATTTTGTAATACTTTTAAATTGTCCTTTAGTTGCTCTAAATGCTTTTCTTTTTTCGTTATGTGTTGTTCGTTACCACTTTGAGAAGGTTGTTCATCGGCACATGTTTGTGATGTTGGTTCTATACCATTGGTTTTTAAAAGCTTTAAATAGGCCGAACGATCTACTTGTAGTTGACGGCACAGTTTCTGTAACTGATCCATTTTTTTCTCTGTTGTTTCTAATTTGACATCTTGAGATTGTTTATTGGCAGATAATTCTAGAACAGCTTGAGCGTTCTTTTGAGAGCGATGTTTCCACATTTTAACTTCTTTTTCTAAAGATACAATTTGTTTCGTCATTTTCCCCATTTCAGACTTACAATCATCAAATACTTGGTTACTCTTAGTTATCGACGTTTTAAATTCCTGATACTTCCCAGAATATAATTCGAGATTATCCTGCAAAGTTTTAACGGTTTTCTGTAACTGTCCGCAACTTTCTTCACTTTTCCTACATTTTTCTTGTAGCATTTCCCTTTCTTGACCCCATAATTCTTGTTCAGCTTTAAGTTCTAATTGTGCTTTTTCAACCTGAGCTTGTGCTAATTGTCTTTCAAGATCTATTTGTTGTTCCATTTTGGTTTGGTGTTCTTTTCGCTGTTCGAACTGCTTATATAAAGATTCAATCTTACTCGCCATATCTAAATTATCATCTCTGAGTTTAATATTTTTTTCTGTATTTTCTTGCATCATGTTGGTCACTTCATTTAGAGTCATCTGAAATTTGGCAGCAACTTCTTTTCTTCTTTCTTCTTCTTCTCGAATTTTTGCTAAATTTTCTTCCTGGAAATTATAATTTATGTGTAGATAACGTCGAAGTTACAGGTAATTAAAAATGCGTAACAATTTGCTAAATATTAAAACGTATTGATAACTATTTAACTAACTAAAATTAAAAAAGAAGCCTGAAACATGTATAATTAATAGACCACGTCAATCACTAATTTTTTCTACAACTTCGTACACACCTTCGCCATTACTATACAAAATCTAATTATAGTTCCCTCATTAGTAGTTACACCTCCTTGCTAATTACACTAACTTTACCTTTATAAGTTTATTTTGGCGTTGAAGTTCACGACAGAGGCTTTCCATTCGTGATCTAGCTAGGACTAATTTACTTTGTTCGGTCTGTAACTGATCCTTTTCCCTTTGCAAAACCGTGCATCTCTTTTCAGAGATGGCAAGTGTCGAATGGCAAGTTCGATATTCTTCATAAAGCTCTCCATATTTATTTGTAAGTGCATCAAACCGTTGTTGTTCTGGTTGCGTATTAACGTCTTTTAATACGTTCTCCAAAGCTCGACTGTCCCTTCGTCGTACTTTGTCTTCACGCTTTTTCTTAATTGTGGCGTTGGGGTCGACCTTTTTGGTATCTTCCATTTTTAATAAACAACCCTACTGGAGTAAAGGTTATTAAATTTAAAATTTGATGAACAATACACATACTTACATTTAACAATTTAAAAATATACAAAATCCCAGCGTATTTTAGTCTTCTTAGTTGTACTTTTGTGAAATTCTGTAGGAGGATATCTGTTAATTACAATCGAAATTAATAACGAGGTCAAAAAAGTAAACACAACAATTATGATTCTGACAATTGACAGTTGTTTTAGTTTTTGCGTGTTTTTAGAGCCGGTAGTATAGGTTGTGTCTAACATTACGAAGACGGATGGAATGTAAATTGCCGGTACTTTAACCTTTGTTGAAAGTGAACTTGTAAAAACTGTTCTAGTTCCTACAAAAATATCGTAGGGTTTGAAAAATCCCAGTGTGCTTCTGTATTTATCGGTGGGAAATTCAAAATTAAGGTAACGTAAAATTCTTGCAATCACATTTTGATACAAAGTTACGAATTATTTAAGTTTGTGCCAATTCAATTTATTGTTTGAAGCATTTGGCGTAATTCTTGTGTCCTGCCTTTTAGAATTATATGTTAAAAGCCTTCGGAATTAAAAAGCACTAATTCGAAACAGTTTAAAATTTAGCAGATTTATTGTTAAAACATGTAACATGGAAACCTTAACCTTTTTAATTAAAGAGCCAAAACGTTCCTTAAAAACGAATTAGTGGTTCCCTGTTCGGAATCTCTTAAATGTTAAAACCAAATCTTTAATCATTTCGTTATACCTATGTTTAGAAAAACATGGACAATTAAAAAGTAGATTAATGTTCTTTGCAAACCAAACACTACTAGGCCAAAATTCAACGACCACAGCATAGAGTATACTAATTAATTTTGCAGTAACAGTCCCGTAATAAAACATAAATAGATAAAATTACGAATAGACTTTTTATCATGTTAAGGAATTTTTAATGGCTTTGCTTTTTTACCTGCTCAAGATTGATAAAGCCAGACCAACGCTTAAAACCCGTCCTTGATTGCAGTTTTCGAGTAGGCCTAAACTTGGTCGGTACGGGACATAAAACGTATATTACTTATTAATAAACTTTGTATTAATTTAAAGTGTAAAGTGATTGACTTGTTTAGATGCTCATCTCACGAATAAAGGTTGGTGAAATTTACTTTACGATGAAAACTTGAATTTTTGAAACTAAACAATACCTATTTTCAATTTCAAAACGTATAAAATTTTTTAAAATAGGTACTCAATTAGGCGTGTTTAACAAGTCTCATCAATCTACTTCTTAATAAACAACCCAAAACTTATTAATTATAACAGTAAAACAGTAACACGTGAGTTCACTTATTTTAAGCATCTTCACTTTGCAACTCCTCACAATTAGTAATTAGCCGAGGGTTTTATTTTAGAAATAAATCAAATGTAATTTTAACAAAAGGCTTGCCAATATAAATACATAACAAATTAGAGAAATGTTTTATCGATACGTTGCGTTACAGACGAAAATAGATATTTTTGCGTTTTAGACAAGAATGTATGTCACATCACACGTGAATGGACCAAATACAAACAATCCCGAAATAATAGAATTTTATTATCTTCTCAATAAATAACAATTTGAGGTTGGATTTTTTTAAATCAAGTGGTTATAATTAGCGAGATAAGCAAGTTCTAACAGGAAGTGAGTGCAACCTTCGATAGCAATGCGAATTATCAACCACGTGCATGTACGATTTTAAAGCTAATAATTTACAATAAAAATAAACGTTACCAACAAAAAAAAACAATCTATACTTAAATTTGCTTTGTATGCACATAAACGGAAGTATCACGTGTAGGTTAAACAGACCAAAGTCATTAACAATTAAAGGGTCTTTAATTGATTAGGTTTAACGAATTAAACACTTTTGTAATTTTCTATAACCAGAGGGAGAATTTTATTACTTACTTGAAAAAAAAACTAATTCAACGTTGCTTTCTTAAAACGAAAAGGGGAAGACGCGAAACAGTCACAAGTACAATATCAGCCATTAGTATAAATAGAATTATTTTTGGAGCAAGTTTCTATGTTTAGAACAGCACAAGGCAACGCTCGTATACTTAGTAGAAATTCGTATTTCGATTCGAGGGATGAGTTTAAAGAACAACCCTGAAGTATTTACAAGGGTTGCTAGTCACATAAAACGATAAATTTTATTCAAAGCGCCCAAATTTATTTTTGAAAAAATACAGCGCTTAATTTTAGTATTTATGTAATAATTGGAAGTAATAATTCGAAGAAAATGGTGGTAGGTTTGTTTTTAAATGAAGAAATCCCCCAGAAGAGTTAAAAAATGCTGACCTATTTTTACCCTAAAAAATAATAAATGTTGACTCATTCTACAATATTAATTTAAGTAAATTAATCTCCCACAGAACTTCCTTAAAATGCCTGAAATTTTAATTAAGCGATTTCTTAAGTCACAAAAATATGCTTAAATTATTCAAAAGTTCAAAAAATTCCTTAATTTCACTTTAAGGAACTGATGGAACACAAAATGAAGTTGCCGGATTTTCATAATGTTTTGAGTCATGCTTTTTGGGGTCAAGTCTTAAAAAAATATAGATTACAAATCCAAAAATTAAAATACCAAAACGAAGGTTAAGGTTTCTAAAAAGAAAGGTCTAATTTCTCTATGCTGAGTGGAATTTCCCTTTTTTCTATTACAATTACCATTTTCTGCTAATTTCTGTTTACTTTCTTTTTCAGTCGAGCTTAATTGGTTTACAACTTAAGGTTTTGTTTAAATCTCTGAAATTTTTATAATTTTGTTTAATAAAACGATTAAATTGTTGCATACAATTATTGAGTTAGGCTTTTAAATTCGATTTCAGTTTTTAGATTTTAGGCCGCATATCTCGTTTTCAATACTTTTGTTTTTGAAATTCGTGTATGCCTATTTAGAAATGCTTATAGTTGAGGTTGGACGGTTGGAGCAACTCCACGTATTTTATCATTCTTAATATTTTCATTGAATTTTTTCTGCTAATATAGTTTAAATAAGGCATTTGGTATTTTTAATATTTGATTTAAAAATGAGGGTTTTTGGTTGCGAAATCCAAAATTCCATGCGTTAAAGTTGAGGTTGGGACAAATCCACGTATTTTCGTCAAAACTGCCTTGTCATTCATTTTCGACTAATTTTTCCTTCAAATTATATTTATTAGTTAATACTTTTCAATCCCAAAATTGAAACACTTAAAGCCAATTAAGTAACGCACCTAAGTAAAAGTTTTTGATTCTACTGAAGAAAATACTGAAACTATTAAAGCATTCTGCCGATTTACTTAAATAGACAGTCTGCAAATTAATGACACATATTATCACATAATTACATAAATAAAATCGAATTGTTAGTTATGTAGTTAATGGTTGGCCACTAAATAGGTATAAAATTGCCGTGATTTATGGATTATAGTGCATCAGTTAATCGTGACAGAATTGTCTAAGCTTAACTTCATTGAACTATTTTTACTTACAAAATTGCAATCCAATTAAAACTTATTAAAATTTTCTACTTTTAGGAAGCTCGTAGTTAATCTACGATTTTTTTAAAACTGAAATAGCACTAAGGATACAATTCTAACTTTTCAAATAACTTTTTTGGAAAGCCAATCCTCTCCCATAAATTTTTAATAAATTAGAATTCTTTCCAATGAAACAGCAAACATTTTTAATTGTTCAAGCCTATTAGCCTTTACAGTATCCACTTTTTTTTTATTACTATCAGAAATAATTTCAGAATTTCTGAGGAAATTTGAAGAACGGTTTGAAGCGAATAAAAATATTACTGCTTTAATTTTTAATTGCTTTTATATTAAATAGCAGTCTGGAACCACCATTAGAATTGTGTTACACATTAACTGAGTGAAATCGTTTAGTGTTTCAGATAACTGTAGATTTTTTGAAATTTCTCCGTGCGAGAAAATTCGTCCATTAACAACATGCATGTAAAGATATTAATTTAATCTTTTGTCACGTTTTCCCTCTGGTGAGCTTTTCTTTTACTGGAGATAAAAAGAAAGTTTAAACAAAAGGTCGAAAAATTAATTCCCCAACTTACTAAAAATACAGAAATTTAAATCAATACAAATTCTGTGGCGTAGAAAAACGAAAATTAAAACGAAAATCTAAAGTTTTCGAATCTTTATCAAAATCCTGAGATGATTTTAGTATTACATAAATTTGTCCAACATATTTCAAAAACAGAACATAACCATTGCCATTTAATAACAGTAATTATTTAATTTTTAATTGAATTCATAACGCAAGTAGTCGGGTATAATGACAACTGTAAATAACACTTTCTTTGGTACGTTACCAATGGATGATTAATGATTCGTCTTAGAATAATGTTAGTGACATAATAGCAGTGCCATTTTCATAATGGGTTGTAATTATCAAGGTAAAATAAGAAATTTATTTGAAACTCCACCTGAAAGAAAACGTAAATCATTTTGCTTAATGACGTTTTCCGCAGCAACCTAAATTTGGGATCCAAAATTTTTTAAAGTAATGAAAGTTCAAAATCCAGATCGCCAAAATCTGGTCAAAATAAACGTGTAATCGAGTTACGACCAAAAAAATACGGAAATAAAATAATTAAAAATATTTAAACGTCGTCTTAAAATGGAAATAACGAAAGTTGAAATTTCAGGCCAAAATAACGATAAAAATCACATCAAAATAAAAATCTGAGATGATCAACAAAATTCCTAAAATAGTCTGTCGTACTTAATCTACATGAAAATAATTTGATTCGATCAGATTGATTGGCTCAAAAGACCTGCCTATAAAGGTTAACTCAGCGATTAACCTTCATGCCCTAATAATTTGCTTAGTTTCGCTCTGCCAAGGTACTTTATTGTCCAGTATTTTTGCTTGTTAAATATTATTTATAGCAGTACTTAAAAATTATCTTGTTATTGAAGTGCAAATGTTTACAAAACACTTCCTTTGTGATAAAATATTTCTAAACATTTCATATTTTTTGTTATTCTTTCAGTTTTATCCCCTTCTTAATTTTTCTTTTAATTATCTCGTTTTCCTCCTTCTGTTTTTGTTTTCTTTGACCTTCTCTTTTTCTTCTGTTGGGCTTATCCCCTTCATTTTTATTTTTCTTTTAATGACCTACGTCGTTCGCCTCCTTCTGGGTTTGCTATTCCTTTGCCCTTCTATTTTTGTTTTGTTGGACTTATCCCCTTCATTTTTCTTTTAATAATCTTCGTCGTTCGCCTCATCCTTCTGGATTTTCTTTTCCTTTGCCCTTCCCATTCTTTTCTTTTCGGCTTTATCTCTTTTTTCATTTTTCTTTTTCTTTTGAATAATCTTCTTCGTTCTCCTCCTTCTCTTTTTGCTTTTCTTATTTCCGGCTTTATCCCCCTCATTTTTCTTTTTCTTTTAATTATCTTCTACCTTCCCCTCCTTCTGTTGTTGCGTTCCTTTGGTTATTCTCATTTTCTTTTCCTTGCGTTTTCTTCTTGTATTTCCTTCTTTTGCTTCAAGCTTGTTCAGTGCTTCAGTGTCAGTTATTAGAAATTAACGAAAAATAAGACCAACATTTTAATTTGAATTTGGAGTTACTCAAGATCGCTCTAACAGCCGCTGTTCTTCTTTCTGTTGCTGCAGTTAAAGTTAAGCAGTTGATGCAACGCTCAGATTAAGCAAAGAAAAATATCTGTTCTGTGATGCCTTCTTATTTGAGGTTTATTTTATATTTATTTATTAATAATTTTAAATTAAATCAGTAAATTACTTAGCCAGCAGAAGTGATGCTACTCAAAGGACGATAACAACATTAAATAAGGCGCAGGTTAATTATTTTCTAGCGGTTTAGACTCTTAACATTTGGAACTTACAGACAAATCCTAAAATTATGCAAAACCTGCAATTTAGAGATCTTTGATTTGAAGTTTGAAGCCATTTTGTCTCAGCAAAGATTCGAATTTCTGTCATCAAACTTGAGTTTTAAGTTTATTTTGTAATAACTAAGTTAAGAAATATTCTCCTTTGATGTAAAAGTTTGTTGTTGTTTTAAATATTAAAACAACAAGGGCAACAAACGAAATTGAAACCTTTTACTTCTTTCCAGATGCTTAGTTACTAGCTTTAAGATTCACAAAACCCAAACAAATGGTCCAATTATTTTGGTTCACTTTCAGATACTTTTTTGTTACTTTAAAGAAAGCAAATTTAAGGCGTTGGATTTCGTTTGAAGAATGGATGTTGGTTGTTTTTCTTTTAAGAAGAAAGTAAATCTCCTCGTTTTTTTGATATTTTAAAACACATTCGTTTTCGGCGGTGACACAGTTTATTTTATTTTTAATGCGTCTAGAAAAGTAGAATACTTTTATTAACACGAAAGAATTTTTGTGGTTAAAATCGTTAAGTGCCATCCTGAAGTGTAGGGTTGGCCATAAATTCTTTAAAGGTGTCCTTATTAATTCTGTCGTCCTGTTTGGTATCGAATGCAGCTCTCATTAACATACGCGTGCATTTTAACAACATATAACTCAAGGTTTCTCGTTGTTGAAGATTGTATGTGAAAATGGTGCAATTAGACGAGAATTTTGTAAAAGCATCCATGTTTTTGATAAGGATTAAGTATAAAATGCTTCTGAAGTTGGCCTGCACTCGAGATCCTTTAGTGTCCATCCAGCTGAAGGTTATTCTGTTTACGCCATCGTATTGGTACCATTGATACCGTTACTCGATTGGTGCAAAGACTGGGTCAGCGGTCTTCGGGCTTGCAGTCTTGGTAAAGTGAAGAAGTTGAGCGCCAGTCGGTTTTGAAAGTTGTGTCGGTTTATGCAGGTGCGTGTACGTCTTGCTCTGGTGCGCTAACTCGTGCTGTGCAGCTATGAAGTACACGAGTTTGTTTCTGCTACTTACATTATTTGGTAGGTTTAGGTACTTATTTTATAGTACAAAACGGAGTACGATTTGTACATAATTTTATTTTTTATCCTTTCGATAATTTTACTCTTTCGATAATTATTAATCCAACTGTGTAAAAAATATTAATACAATAACGCATGCCCTTTCGTGTAGATTCTGTTAGAGAATTTTAAGTAAAATTACGAGGTGCATGTCTCGATTAATTTTAATTTCTTCTCGGCTTTTGTGGGTCTTAACTTATCTTGAGATTCTTCCACGATCGAGTATGGCACAGAAGCCGCGTAACTTATCAAAAATTTAGAAAAGCGGACAGTTATAATCGAGTGATGTGGGTTAGTAGGTCTTTAGCGAGTGTGTTAAGTTGCCGAATATCGTTTCGTGATCGCGATCTGTTGCGGAAGTTATTGGGGGTCGATCATCTTGGAAACCCTCAAACCGACGGTTTTTCCAGGGTGTTATTACATTCGCACTTATTGATTACAGGCGGGACATGGCGTCTTGGCCACCCCACCTGTGTCCTGGAATCGGAATTCGGATTTGTCCTGAACTGCGCTTTTAAGAAATCCGGCCTCTTCCGAGTTAGGAATCTTGGTGGTATCAAAGCTCACGTAGGCCTGGGTAATCTTCCTTTGCTTACTTCCGCTCATCTATTCACCCGTCATTGTTCTACATTAACATACTTAATACGTTTTGTACATACTTCGAATGTTTACTTTTGCTAATGAGCACGAATATGCCAACTTTTAGATGTTCGTAATGTAAAATATTTGCTTTAGGCTATTTTTACTACGTAGAGTAAGTTAATGAAAGTTTTCCAAAATATTAACTCTAAACTATCGACTCAATATACTTATCTATCTCTGTTTCTAATGACAGTTTTATTTATTAACTTTCGAATCGATACAGATTGCGTATTTGTGTTCGTAAGTACTTATCATATCATTACTTCACACAATCGTTTTATCGCACATACGGCAGATCATTTGTGGTAAACGTTGTCCTTCTAGGATTCAGTCTTGGGGATGAACTCGGTTTCAGAGAGTCACTTTCTAATGTGGAAACTGAAACCAATCGCAGACGATCCGTTCAGGGATCTTCAAAACTCCAGGCTGTTTTAAGTCAAGCCCAGGCAAAGCAGGCGAACACCGTAAGAATGTTTAACTTTAGGGTCTTCCATATTTGACTTAGGAATGGTTTTAGGGCAAAAGCATACCAATACGACATTCTCCGATGCTACCTACGGTTCAGTCCATGCCAGCGAAAAATCCTCAACTACCCTCTAACATTCCTCCTTTTAGACCCATTCCACCAGCACCGGAAAGGCCCTCCGTTACTTTAAATAATACTCGAAGAATGGGTAGTAACAGTATTCCAACCCCCGCGTTAATGGGGGTTGTTCCGGCGTTCAGTGCTTTGCCTCCTTCTATATCAAGGTTATCAACTGGACCAACTATGACGGTGGATGCCAAAAAGCAAGCGATGGCCGTCATAGTTCCCATAGCTAACAAATCCCAAGCAACCGATAAACTCAGCAGCAGCAATTTGGCATTAAGGACCTTGCCAACTCAAAATAATGAAATCGTCCCTAGTTTACCACAAACGACTTCGAATTCGATCCAGGCGTTATCGGCAGCCACCAACATATCGGCAGAAGCAATCGAAGCCGCTTTGTTAATGCGTCAACAACAAATTTTGAAGAAGGCAGCCTCCACAACAACCACCACAACTTTTAAACCACCCGCTTTCCCTACAAGACATTCCGGTAGTCGTAATAAAGTGATGAATGCTCCTAAAGAGTATTATCCTGTGGGTTACGATAAAAACTTTGACGATAATTTCGCTTCGCGTGTTGATCTACCTGACACCTCGTTTTACTGCGGCGATCAAAAACATTTTCCGGGGTTATATGCAGATGAAGACCTCGGATGTATGGTGAGTAATTTTTAATAAATCGATAACCTATTTATGTAAATTAATGATAATCAACGCTGTTTATGGTTGTTATTAACTTGCCTATTATTAACTTTATTCGACGCATCCTTAGGAATTTTCTAATAATTACGTATTCCTTCTTGCAAAATCCAAATAAATATGGCAGAACGATCGTAAATGCATTTGAAGGAAATTTAGCAAGAAGGCGAAATTTTAGAAAGAACTATGGAATAGTGCGCTGTTTAATGCTTAAACCTTAGGAAATATAACTAAATCGACATGTAGGACGCAACTTATTATATGAAAATTAAATTAGCTCTCAATTTTTTTTTTTACAAATCGGGGCATTATATTTCTTTACGTCATTAATCGTTTTTTTGCGATTAAAAATATCTAATTTAAATTAAAATTTCTGGGCGTTGCACCATCACGTTTTGTATTTTTTAATTTGCCGAATATTAATTAATGTTTAATTTAACCCATAAATTGTTTTGCACGGTAATTTTTCGAATTTCGTTTTTATAATTATTTTCTAAGTAGCAGCATTAAGTAAACCCTCAACTATGTGTGAAATAATTACTTAATAATGCGTTTTAACTGAATGGGTTTTCGCTCTAAGCTGAATCATTTTTGTGTAATACTTTTCCGGTTTTTATTTAACTTATTGTTTGAATTTTCCTATTTTCTGTTTAAACTTTTGAGTAACTTAATTATTAAAAACGTTACTCTAAAAAAGGTTTTTTTTTAATAATTAAACTGAAGTAAGAATTTAACAATGCTAGTAATTTTAATACCAAAATTCTTCTTCAAGCATTTAGATTTGTTTAATCTTCTGAAGAGTTTTCACGAGTTTCTGAATTTTCCGAAACGGTAAGCTTACGTCTGCTGCGATATTTAAAAATATAGAATCCTCGTAGATTTCTCTGAAGTTCTTTAAATATTCATGGGCTTCGTTAAATGTGAGCAATTTCGTTTATTTTTATTTAGGTGAAATCATACAGAAAGCAAAACTAATAAAAATAGCCAGTTTTTCTTATAAATTTCTGGACAGAAAATTTACAAAGTCATTGAGGATTTGTGCAGATTTCTTCAAATGTGAGTAATTTCGATTATTTTTAGCAAGGTAAAACAAAGCAAAACGAAGCAAAACAAATAAAAATAGCCGGCTTTCCTCGCACATTTCTGGGCAGACACTTCTTAAACTTCCCAAAGCCTTTTAGGATTTCCTAAGATTTTCCAAAACTTATCCAAACCTCGCATTTTTTTGATCACAAAGTCAACTGGGAAATTACTTTTATTCTTAAAATACGTTGAAGATGTGTTTGGTTGTTCGAAAAAACTACATCGAATTTGCAAAATTCCTTTTGGGAGGATGTTTCTGAACGTTAGTCAGAAGGCCTCAGCCTTATTACTTATTACAACAATTTGCAAAATTATTTTAGTTTGTAAAGATTTGGGGCTAATATTCGGCTGAATTTTGGAATTAAAAGCTTTTTCAATCGGCTTAAAATAAATAAAATTAAATAGTCAAACGGACGAAAAAATGGCTGCATTTCTTTGACTATGATTTGGTGTCTAAAACTTTTTCCATTACTCCGAAATTTATTATTTTTAAAGGTGGAGCAAAACCATTCATTGGAAGAGGTTAACAGTTCTAATCTAATACGATGTCCAGTTAAATTCTAAAATTTTGAACTATCGTTTAGAAATATCGACCCAGTTAACTTTTGTATTTATTATCGTACCCAACCCATCTTGCTTTCGTTTTGTGTGAATCCATAATTTGCACGACGTTGCTAAATCTAATTTTGCTAATTTGGAAACGGAATGCCCGGATACCTAATTGTTTTGTTTGTAAGAAGCTTTGAATATTCCAGTTAATAGAAAGCGAGTGGGCTTTCCTTTAATTCAGTCATTTTAAGAAGAAGGATTTGTTTTATGTTTTAGATGTTAGGGAATTGGTTCCAGCAATAAATGTCCAAGAATATTGTTTAGAAATATATCCGCTGGCGACCTTTAAACAAGACGGGTTTGCAGACTAAATTAAATTTAACATAACACCCATCGACATGGTGTTAACAGGAACATTTAATAACAAACCAAGTTGCTCGGAGTGTTTAGTTTAAAAAATTAATAACACGTGTTGAGATTACCGTATTGATTACACTTTAAAGGTTTTTCGTCCATCCTAAAGAATTATCGTTGGTTTTTTTTATGGAGATAAATTTGCATTTTATGATTGTTTTATAATTTTTGTTTTTGAATGAAGTCTGCTTTCTATAGAGGTAAATTTTGATTTTATAATGTGTGACTAACATTTTTATTTTATGACCTAAATGTACATAGTTTCATTAATAAATTTGTATAATTTAATTTATTAGTTAGGTAGTCGCTTGCATTTAAATTTTTACGGCTTTCGCTGTTTTGTTATTCAAATAACATTAAGATTTGCTTTGTTGACGATTAATAAAAAACTTATCAAAATCTTCAGGCTTTAGAAATTTTATGAATTTTTATAACTTTGAAATTTAATAGAATTGCAAAACCTTTTTGATGAAGCAACTTACGTTATGCATCTGAAAAGTGTCACAATTTTTAAGTCTTATTTAATAATTTTGGCCTTTATTGCCATCGAAAAAACTGAACTCATCTGAATTAAAAATTTGCTAATTGTTTAAAAAGGTGGCTATTTTCTAATCTCATTTTTTTTTTCGTTTGCTTGTTGGTGGATTCACTTTTCGTCTGTTACCAGAAAATCAAGTAATTGGCACTGTTAACGGTCGTATCGGCGATTTTTGAGACACTTATCGTTTCTAATAATTTCCCTGCTGCAAGTTTGTTTCGTACACTTGGAAGGAATTGTCTACTAATTGGTTAAAATCACGTTAGGCTTCTGAAAAGTGCTGGAACTTTTGCCTTTATTTCTACCAGAGAAGACCTAAGGAATTTACTAATCGATTAAACCCACGTTAGGCCTTTGGAAAACATGGCTAATTCCTAGTCTTATTTTTATTTTGTTCATTGGTGGGTTGACTATTCATCGGTTACAAGAAAACCAACAAATTCCTGACAATTATATCGACGATTTTTGGGACCTTTTGGAACTTTTCGATACGCTCACATTCATTAGTAGTTGTCTTGCTACAAGTTTGTTGCATGTACTTGGAAGAAATCGTCTGTTAATTGGTTAAAATACGTTAGACTTCCGAAAAGTGTCGAAATTTTCAAGTCTGTTTTTATTAATTTTGGCTTTATTTCAATTAGAGAAGGTCTAAACTAGCTGGATTTGCTGATCGATTAAACTCACGTTGAGCCTTTGGAAAACATGGCCAATTTCTAGTTTTATTTTTATTTTGTTTGCTGGTTGGTGGGTTAACCTTTCGTCTGTTACGAGAACATCAACAAATTGCTGACAATCATAGCGGCGATTTTTGGACTTTTTGAAACTCTTTGAGACGCTCATCTTCGATAATAATTTTCTTGCTGCAAGTTTGTTTCGTATACTTGGAAGAAATCGTGTGCCAATCGGTTAAAATCTGAGAATTTGAAGTTTTATTATTAATTTGGGCAAGTATGTTTCGTACACTGTTAATTGGTTAAAATCACGTTGGGCTTCTGAAAAGTGTCGGAATTTATTAATTATTAATTTTTGCTTTATTTCAATCGGAGAAGACCTGAACTGGTTAAATTAGGAATTTGCTAATTGATCAAAATCACGTTAGGCCTTTCAAGTATTATTTTGATTTTGATTTGTTTTCGGCTGTTACAAGAAGGTCAACCGTTTTTCAGGCGAACGTATTGACAATTTTGGAGCTCTTTGGGACGCTCACGTTACTTACTTAAAATCTACTTCATATGTATGCAGGGAATCGTTGGATGCTTCGTATGCATACAAGCAATCGTTGTATAAATCAGTTTTGATTTTATTTCCCTGACCCATCGACTGAAAAGACTAATTATACTTATTTAATGTTTGTAGATTTAAAATATTCTGAATGAAGGCAAAAGTAGCCCACACATTGCTTTGAGTGTAATTCGCAACGGCAACTACTTGAAAAGTAGTTAAATTACGACACGTTGATTCTTTAAACTTTAAACGTCATTATTTTAAACCCATCTGGTTTAACAGGCTGTAGATTTAAGGATTAATAAATGACCAAGCTTAAAAACGTTCAGTTTTGAGATTAACAAAGCCCCTCTTTTTATATTTTGATTTCGGTGGATTTTCTGTAACAAAGATTTACTTTAAGGGCACTAATTTTTGAGTTAGAAAAAGTCAGATTTAAATACCTAATTCGAATGTAAGCGAAAACTTATATAAAGGTTTAATATTTTGATTGTTTTTTTGGTTTGACTCGTAAAGTAAAATTCAGGGCCGTTCAACGCAATGCTAACTGAAAAAATGTTTAAGAATGGCTAAGCAACCAAAGAAAATTTCCAAACAATTTCAATTCAATACAAGTATTGTTAGTTGTTAGTAAGTTATTGTAAAGATAAATGTTAATTAGAATCTGACGCGTGTAAAATATGACAAGAGTTATCATTACGTTAGAAGTACATAGGATTAACAAATCAATCCGAGCATCCAAATGTACAAACTGACATTTACAACACTTAGCTTTCCAACAAAAAATTCCCATGAAGATGCCGAAATATTTAGTATAAATTAATAACGCAATTTCAAAATAATAAAAATAAAAATTTCACGCATACTTTCGATTGTGAATACCGGTTAAAGTTAAAACCTTGAAGGCCGCATAAATGGAGCAACGTTGGGTTATTCGAAATTTCATTTTCAGTGCTAATTTTAATTTTAAACCTTAGTTAAAACTGATACTTTTACTGGTACTGAGAAAACGTTTTATCTCAAATGCTATTTAAATAATACTACGCTCGCGTATTGATTTTTAAAATCGTTTTGCGGATTAGTTCCTTAAAAAGAGACATAAAATTTCAAACCGTAATTAAAGAGAAGGACAGATAATTAAGTGTGCATGATTTAACATCGATACTGTTACATATTTATATCTTCCAGCGTTATGGTACTTTCTAGAAGTGTTCCGATCAAGAACTGCATAACGGGACATTCCTTTGCGGTTTATGAACAGTCACCATCATAATGCAACTTGAATTAATTTAAGTTAAAGTTCATCACCCATATTTTGTGTTTTGTTTTTGTTAAAAAAATATCTTAAGAAAGCACTGATCTACAGAGAGATTCCCAAACAAAATCATACATTTTTATGCTGGTTTAGGATAATTTGTTTATTTCCATTTACATTGTCTTGTATACTTGACCCATACCTTTAGGTTAGTCGTTTAAGATTTTTAGTTCTAAATACCAAATAACTAGGTAAGAATCCGTTGTTTATAATTGATACATAAATGAAAGAAAATGGTTAACAGGTATTTAATTCTGAATGGTATTCATTGAGTTGCATGCAACTTAGCGAGATAGGTTTCTTTAGATGATGTTTATTTATTTATTGTGGTTCATTTTGCTTTACCAAGAGATTAGTCCGAGTTATTGGTGTACAAGATTTACTAATCCGTCTCAAAATTTACAAACGGAAAGGTTTTTCTGAGCTCAAAGTACTCCCCAAATCATGTAATCTTTTTTAGAGATTATTCCACAGTTTTTTGGAATGCATAATTCGACTCTAAACCTTTGTATTTCAGGTCTCTTCTTCGTCGTTTCCTTTTCGTATCTTTGAGCTTCTTGCTTTCGACTTTCCCTTTTCCTTGTTGTCCTTCTTTTTCCTCGTGTTGCTCTTCTTCTTCTTCTTCATCTTTTTGTTATTATTCTTCTTTGTCTTTCCCCTCCTTGCGATTCTCTTCTTCGTGGCCTTTTTCTTCATGTTTTTCCCTTCCCTTCTCATTTTCTTCTTCGTCCTTGTCGTAACCTTTTTCCTTCTTTTCTTTTTTTGGCTTCGTTGGTACTTTGTCCTCCCTTTCTTCGTCTTTTTCATTTTGTTATTATTTGTCAGTCGGTTTATGTCTTAAAGCGTCAAAATAGTCGACCCCTCCGCTGCTATCCTTTTGAGCCGAACTAAATGGTTTTCTTTCCAGCACCATCCTCTCCAAATACTTTTTTCATGTTTCGTTGGGCCTTCCTCTGAGTTCTTTCGCCTCTTTTCTCTGTATTTTCCTCTCCAAACTTTTTGTGGAAGTAAAATCTCTCTGCTTTAACTGTTTTTCCATTTTTTCGTTCTTCGCTCATTTTTTATAAAATGTTTGCTGTTTTTGGATGTATTTTTATACTACTGTAGTTTGTGTTTTCCTCCTTGTGTACAGGAACAATGATCTTTTCGATCCTTGCAATATTTTTTGTTCATTTCAACCACCTCCCCACCATCCCCAAATTTAAGACTTCTTAGGTTAAATATTTGTTGCATTTTTCCATTTTGATTTGGTTTTTTCAATTTCAGCCCCAAGATCCTCGCCTTCCTGGTATTTTTTTACACTCCTTCCCCTTTCTAGCGTTTTTACGTTGTCATCCTCTTTGATTTCGTTATCACGCTTTGATAATTGAAGTAAAACTGTCATCACTTTCTACGCAGTAGCTTTCGCTCTCACAGAGTCTTGTTTCCATACACTTTTCTCATGTTTTGATGGGCCTTCCTTTGTGTCCTTTCGTCCTTTTTTTATGGCACCTTTTGCGAATTAAAATGTGGCTGCGTTTATCATTTTTCCATTCCTTCTTTCTTCGCTCATTTTTAAAATTTTTTAGAAATATTTTTATGCTATTGCAATGAGGTAAGTATTCGTTTGTGTTTTCGTTATCTTGTAAGGACACAATAATTAGGTTATCGTTCCTTGGATATTCCTTGGTCATTTTAAGCAAGTTACTTCTGGCCCTTTTCATCCCCAAGTTTACCATTTCTTGGGTTGTTGAATATGTTTTTCCCACATTGTTATCCTCTCTGATTTCTTTATCACTATCATTATTACGTAAAGCTTCTTCTTCTACAGTAGTTTTCGCTCTCGCAAGGTCTTCTTTCCGAATAAACTCTGTACCTATTTTAATTAATGTATAAAGTGACAAATCTGAAGACAAACAATGAAAACGTGTTAGAGTGTTTTAATTATTTCTTAAAGGTTGGCAGGTGTGCTAAGCTGGATGACGCATGTTTAAATCCCAACGGTGGTAATGGAAATTTTTATGTGTCATCGACTTTAAAATCCTGCTAGTTTGCTCATAGAAAATTCAAAATTTTAATTGTTTTTTAAGGCCAGTAGGTTCAGAGCCTGCTAGGGGTTCAAATCGTGGTAATTTCCATGAAACTGCTAGTTTTCTCATAAAAAATGGATTTGGATTTTTGGCAATTTAAATGTATTAAAGTTTGTTTGAATTATTTTTTGAAGGTTGGTAAGTTCCCAGTCTACTAAACGACTGGATGATTCAGGTTCGAATCCCAACTGTGGTATAGAAATTTTCATGAGGCATCGATTTTTAAATCTTGTTAATTTGCCCAATTCAAACTCTTTGATGTTTTGATAATTTTTATAGCAATTTCATATAAATACCTGTTTAGGTGACTAACGATATTAATCCATAAGTGGGCCATAGATATATCGTAACACCGTGCAATGATTTTGTATAGTAATTCATTAAAAATTAATTGCACTCTCAGTTTTCTGCCGTATTTGGAACATGATAGCTTTAATGTCACAGTTCGGCAGATTTTTTTAGTTTCATGCTGGGATTTCACATTTTATAAAGAGTAAAACTAGGAAATTAAATTTATTTAATTATTTGTTATTCCAACGGGTATGGCTTGTTTCTGTTCGGAGCTATTTTTGAATTTCGTAGATCTACAATAATATTCGAAATTTACTGAAGTATTAAATTTTGTAAGTGAAGATTCAGTTCCAGCAAGAAGGGCGGGTTTTGTTTACATTTTAACAGATTTTGAACTTTTGAAGTTGGAGATTTGGAAAAAGGATTAAATTTCCTATTTCGTCTCAATTTTTCGTTTACCTCACATTGATTTTTATTGGTTTGTTTTATTTTTTAAACATTAATTAAATATTAATATTATTATTCATACACTATTGGACGCCTTCTGAAAATGAAGCGTGTTCGTTCCTCTGAAATATTTTAAATCTGAAATATTAAAACGCTATGTAAGTTTTAGCTTGGCGTCCACCTGTGTCTTATTATGTTTCATGATTGAACCTTCATATTTGCGTGCAATCTGACAATTTGCATAGTTACGCTATTGCTTCTTATAAGAAGTTAGAAATCAATTTTTTAGTCATTTTGTGTTTTCAGTCGAACGAACGTTAAGTTATAATTTCTCTTTAAGGTTTCTGACCTTCAGATATTCGTAATTTTAGTTTATTTCGCAACAGGTTTTAACATAAAAACATTTTATACGCGTTTATTTCATCATTACCTAAATGGGTTGTTGCTGTTAATTCTTTTATCACATCGTTATCCCTTCGACAAGAAGTGGCAATTATTTATCGTTAAAACATGCAATTATAAGCTTTCGTGTCATTGGCATTGGCATAGAAAGTTTTCTATTATTAAACAATTACGTGTAAATGTCCGAAAAGTAAGGAAATTTTACTGTGCGAATAATGGAAAATATCGAGCTCATCTTAAACTCATTTTGTTTCGCAAGTAAATGAAGTAATTATTCCTCTTAGTTCATTACGCGAAATAATATGCCAGAGTTGAATCTTCAAATACGCCGAGTGGAAATCAGATCCAATAAAACTAAGAATGTAAGTTCAAAAACATAATTGTAAATTGACATTTTTAGGTATTCGGCACACACAACTGTTTATGTTTATAAGGTTCTCATGGTTTACAAAATTTTCTAATTTGGCCCGATTTGGACACGTTTAGAAAAAAGTAGGCTTAGTTTATGAGCATAATAAAGAAGATTGTATACACACAAAAATATCATTAAATAAATTATGAAACGGGAGATTAAATCTATATAGGCCAAACCGTTATATTAGTAAAATACGTGAGCACTTCGGAATTAAACAATGCACATTTAAATATTAAAGCATAAAATGAATCTTAAAACATCCAAACGAACTTTGATTATTCAAAAAAGGTCAAAACAATGGGTAAATCCCTTATGAATCAATACAAGAAAGTGGATAACCCACAGTTATGAATAAGTTCCTTGAAAATGTTACCGAATTTTACAAGGTCCTGACGTAAGGCTTAACTTTCTCTAGAAATTAATACGCTTTATGAATGTAATGGTCGTTTGTGTCTAATTCGGAGATTTTTGTCATTCTTCATTTTATTTTATTATTCGCGAAATTCGCGGTTTAAGTTTCCGGAAACGTCTAAAATGCATAATTAGAAGTCGTACAAACAATTACGACCGAGTTGTTAACCTTTTTCTTACTTTTTAATTTGTATAATTAGATAAGTTTTGATTTGTAATGCCAGGAGGAGTATGTGACAATACTTTTATTCGGCTTTTACCCATATATGACGACTGAAAACCGTTTAGAAAATTTTAGAAATGAACTCTTGGAAAAATTTTCTACGTTTCTTCATTTTATGACATTCGTATCTCAGTTTTGTTAATTGTTTCTGGAAATTTGAATTTTTTTTAATGAATTTTAGTGGCTTTGACGTAACTTTAAACTAAAGCTACCTGAAACCAAACCAATTTTAAGTTCAGCTGAGAGCCAAAATTTAGGCAAATTAATTGTTTGCCAAATTTGCCACAACGAACTTTAGAAAATAATTATTTTCTGCATTTCTGTTATTGTTAATTCCTTAGTAAAAATTTTAAATCAACAAATTAATATTATTTTACGGCATTGGGCCTGAAATAGGTAAATAAGAGTGGCGAATTTTCAGAATAGCTTTAAACATAAGTTTTGCAAGTTCGAAATGGTTGGATTTTCAAAATTTCACACTTTCGAAAACATATTTATCAAATATTTCCTTACAATTCTTCCAAGAATATATTGAAAATTTTAAACTTGAGGGATAATTACAAAACTTAGTTTCTTCATGAAAGCACACACAAATTTTTAACACGTATTTTTGTGTTTTAAATGAAACTTTGGTAAAATAAATATATTAACTTAACAAAGCAAAAATTACAGTCGATAAAGCAGCATAAAATTTACAAAAAAATTTGATTAGAACCGTAAAATTTGCTTTTAAATATGTTGGGTGTTATTTAATTTTAAGAAACTGTAGAAAGTTTGTTTTTATTATCTTTAGAGGAAGTAAATATTGTTTTTCGAGAATATAAATATTTTGAAAGAGCAAACTTTTAATTACTGATGTGGCGCAACAAATCAAATTAATTATTAAAAGCTTGTTGCCTGTTTTGTGCAAAATAAAAGCTTTTTGTTGTCTGGAAACGTATTTTTGGACCAGATGACTACACAAAATTCTTCACAAGAATGCAACTTAATTTGGCAAAAAAAAGCAGATCCAAGCACTCCAGAATTAGAAAATAAAACTTTTCTAATGACGATTTAAATGCAGCGAAATTACTTATGATGTAAGACATTGGATTTCCATAAGAATTTTCTTGTTAACTCAAGCTTAGTCAAAGTCTGCGAAAGTAGGTCTTTACAAACTTTTATTGGGTTATTCCAATACCACATTTGGAACTCATCTACGTTTATTTACTTTTTAATTTTTTTCATGGGTGTTTCGCTAGCTACCAGTTGCTAAAAATTAAAAGTCAAACAGGTCTTAACTAACTACTAGGTTTTTGAGGTGTGAGCTCTTGTTGGTTGCGTTGAACAGCATTTTTTTACAAATTCTTAGTCAGTTCGAGGAACCACAGGAAAAGAAATTTAGAACTTTTCAGGCGCCTTTAATTATTTGTAATAATAGTATTTCCCGTCAATTCATTCAACTGTAGCCCAAATATTTAATTTATGTAACTTGTTTTTGTCAGTGTTATTTTCATGGCAGTTTAGGAAGTCATTTTTTTTACAGTTGCTGTTTCCTGAGCAATTTTGCAACGATTACTGTAGTATTTATTTATTAATTAAGAAGATTTTTGAAAACTGACATCAACAATAAATGAACGAAAATGATACGTCTTGAAATCTGAAATAACAAGCATTAAATACTTAAACTTATGACGTATTGTATTTGTTTACAAACTACAAAGCGTAAATTTTAAACTTTAGTGGCCTAATTAATAAATTAATTAATCCAAACTTGTCAAACTTAAAAAATACGTTAACAAATACCTGAAAACGACTTCTTCCTACTTAGCCAAAGTTAAGGTTTTGTTCTGCACTTGAGTTTTTTCCATGGTGTTGAATAAGAAGCGATGATTGTCTTATAAAAACAATAGACTCAGAAAAAGTTCAAGGCCAGGCGTGGGAAGCACCGAGAATGAAATTTCTTTCCTTTCTGAACTAACTTTTGTTTGTTTGGTTTTTCGTAAGCAAATACGAGCACTTGTGGTTTTTATTTATGCAAGCACCTTGCTTGTTTAACCAAACGTAAGATGTGCGAAATTTGTTAATTATCCTTGTAAGTATATGTTTCGCAAGTCAAAAATATTTTAGGTTTACAAAATTGTGAAGATGAGCACGAAACCAATTCTTCAAATTTAACCTTTTTTATGATTTTCTTTAAATGGAAGATTTTCTCGTTTGTTTGGTTGAAGGTTCTTTTCTGTGCTATACCAATTTTCTGGCGTAGCCCTGCAGTTCCGCTTGTTAACATTTTACAGCAAACTCAAAAATGTTGGACCTTTTAGATTTTACAAAAATTAAGAGAAAATTAATGGCACAATTGTTTCTAAAACAGAAACCCATTAATTTCCAACGTATGCCACCTTGTGATCGCTCTGTTAGTCAAGCAAATTAATTAACAAACTGCGTATATTTTATGCACTAAAATTGCATTAGAAGTGAACACGCTCCAACACTAACAACAGTAATGCACTTATTCAATGTTTGCCTTTTTCAAATAGGTCGGTTTAAATTTGTGTTGTGCTTCATTCATGTAAAGTAGGTTTCTAAATAGCATAAAAATTAAATAAAAATCGAATTTACGCTGATTTAATCAATGCAAATTTGATTAATTAGCCAATAACTGAAAATGTAATAATTAAAATTCCAGATGTTAACTTCCTCGCCGGAAGAAACCATTAAAATATGTAATATATTCACCTTTTACAATTCGTCCTTAAAATCGTTCTCACTTATTAACAGAGGAATGCATAAAGTGAAAATCGGTTTAATTTATTAATAATTTTCTGCAACCGCCAGCAACAATATCCAAAGTAAAATTGGCGTATTTCAAAATTTTACTGAAGCATTGCGCGTTTCATGTTTCATCAGTAGGAGGTTACACCAATAAACAAACGACAAGGTAAATCAATGAATAACTAAATGAATTAACAATAAATCGAATCCCTTACAACTTAACATTAAAAAAACAAACAAGCTGCATCAAAAGGTAATAAAATAAATCCCAAGTGTCAGTTGCACCGATTTGTTTTAAGAATGTCAAGGCAAGGGATTCCGTCCTCGATGTGACACCAAACTCAAGTAAGAGGTTACTACTATGAGGACAGAGGACAACGACATTTTAAAACAACAAAAGTGATTACGTAGTAATTCTTTACATTTTATTAAGTAACTCGCGTTTCCTCGCATTTGTATCGGTGGAGCTTAGAACCCATTATTTCCTAAAGCATAAAATAAACTTGGAAGGGTTCTTATACTAAAATAAATGCAAACTATTATATACGACGCAGAATTTGTTATGCAAATTTAATCTGATCAAAATGCAACAGAAAAGGCAAGGCTATAGCAAATTGGATACCGGAAATGTAAATTAGGTAGATGTTTATCATTTTATGATTAAAAAATCATTGTAAAGTTCCTATGAATAAGTAATTGGAACATTTCCACTTCTTTGGAACAATATGAAAGGTAGCTGATATGTTTCACTTAATGAATAGTTTTAAATTCTTAACGAAATTTTAGTTTAGGTATGGATCAGAGCAATTTTCAACGAATTTCCACCCGTTTAATTTTCTAATTATTGGGGCCTTATATCTGGTGGAAAATGTTATTTTAAGTAATATTCACATCTTACTTGGCAGTACACATCGATAAAAAATAATAAACCAGAAAAATAAGCGGGTTTGTGCTACGCACCGCCGTTGAAGTTTCCAGAAAAAATCGCAGTTTTACACCGTTTTGAAGAACATTTTTGAGTGTAGCTAAAAATTGGCAAACATGTAAGCAATAGCTTGATTATGAACTATAAACGGAGTTAATTAACTAGTTTCATTTGTTGTTCTAATAGAAAATAATTACGGCCTAGTTTTTGCTGTTGAAATATTTAATCTAATTTTAATTTCACAACAAGGCAAATCCGTAAGTTTTTTCTTAATTTTTGATGTGCATTACACACTTTCTTTAAATCATTTAGAGCAGAGTATTTAGTAAAAACTTTTGAGGTTACTGAAAATCGGCAGGATTTTTTGGTATTCCTTTGGCAAGCCGATTTAAATTAACCGATTTATTTACTTATCTAATACTTCGAGTGGTAATGGTTTTAATTTTAATTCAGTTGCTGTAACTTTCGTAATACTTATCACTACCAATCGGGTCGCAAATTTGTGCCCGAATACTTAATTTATAAAAGAGTGGTGAAAACCTGGCCTGTTTATTGAAGCTATGTAGGGTATTATAATGTTGAAATATCTGCATTTGCTGGAAAATTTAATAATCTAGTGACTTTTGATTTACATTCACAGTTTGCTTGGAAGTGCGCGTCGATAAAAATTAATAAACCAAAGAAATAAGCGGGTTTGTGTTCTGCCCCACCGTTGAAGTCTCCAACAAATTGCAATTTTACACCGTTTCTGATGGATTTTTTACATGTGGCTGAATAGGCAAAATTGAAGTGTGATTATGGACAAAAAACAGATTTAATTAACTATTAGTTTCATTTGTTTTTTTAATAGAAAATAGCAGCGGCCTATTTACTGCAGTTTAACGTAATTTCAATTTTACAACAAGGCAAACCCATAGGAGTTTCATAACTTTTTTAATGCGCCTGTTGAATCACTTACTTTTTGTTAAAAAGTCTTATAGAAAACGGACTGGATTCTTGTAGGTATATCCCTTTGGCAAGTCACCGCTTTCAATTAACTGATTTATCTAGTTAACACTTGAGTTAACAGAAATACTTTTATATTTAAATAAATTAAACGGATAACCCAAAACTCTCACAGCTTCTCACATATACAAATAAACTTGTCTTTCCTAACACTTAAATTTAAGTTGAGGCAGATTAAAAGTAAAGATCAATAATTACACACACGACAAAGCCATCCAAACTGAAAGGATAAATATATAGGTTTCACTAGAAATGATTTAATTATATTTTTTTATTTTTATAAATGAAGACATTAATTATTAATTAGTTTCATAAAGCAGGCTTGAAGAACCTGTTTTTGATTTATATTAAGCGAGATGCATAACTGGAAATATTTAAATTGCTCTTGTTTTCATTATTGTTCTGACTTAGTTGCTTAAAATCTGAGCAGAAATTGTCGTTATGGTCATAAATTATCACATTAATAACTTGTGCTTTTAGTTAAATTTGTGTAGGCGTGTAATTTAGGTTGCCTGTCGCAAATTCTCCCCTTTCAGCTTGGCCTTATTTTGCTGTCTCTCGATTCTATTAAAGTTTTTGCTTCTTAATCGTTAAAATTTTAAAGAATTCGCTCATGAGTAATGCAAAGAGAACCAAAACTTTAATATAAATTTGAAGTTTTTGGTTTTATAAGCTTAAACAGATTTTGGAAAATTTTTGGCATAAACTTTTCGTAAAAACAATATTTTACACCTGTTCTTCGTGTCAGCTTAATTAAATAAGAAACACAAAGAGAAATTACAGTTGTAATTCTAATAACATCATTTAAAACATGACGAGGCGTAATATGTCATAATTTTTCTATATTACGCAGTATTATTACTGTTTAAAAATATTCCGAATAAAAAATTGTTTAAACTTTCACTGTGAAGTAATGAGTATCTAATTATTGTTGGATGTTGATTGATGCATTCAAACTTTTTAGTTTTTTTTTCTAAATTCTTCTTATATTTGAGATATTAATTGAAAATATTGGCTCAATTTTGATATGTAGCCAAATGAATAAACGTTTAAGTTAAATATCTTCAGGTTTTATAATAAACTTAGTCAAAATTTACCACCAGATATAAACGTTTTAATAGTATAATGCCCTCTATAATATTAATAGGCAGGTCTGTTATAATATAATTTCGTTTTTCTTGTGAAATTAAAACATTTCAACTGTAGTAAATAGGTCACCGCTATTTGCTATTAAAATACAAATGAAACTGGTTAATTAATCCGTTTGTAGTTCAAAATCAAGGTATTACTTCGATTTTGCCTAATTTTCAGTCACATCAAAAATTTCTGTCGTAAAACCGCGATTTTTGCTGGGCACTACGGTGTGTCAGAATTTTTTGATTTATTCTTTTTCGACCACTAATTATTAAATTTACCGCCAGATATAAACATTATAATAGTATTAAAAGTATTAAAATGTTAAAGAAACTCAACGTACGCATTTTCTTTAAAGGTAGAGTTTTCTAAATCGGGCTTCCATTGTTTCTTATTTGAGGTTAGACAAATAGTAACACATCCGTTTGTTTAGAAATGGCCAGAAAAGTCCTTTCGAACTTAAACACGCTTAACCTCAATTTTTTAATATCAAGTGACGCGCCTAATTTAAATAAAAGGAATTTTAATCTGTCTGCTAAACCAGATATAAAAATTATTACTTGTGAATGCACCTGCGTGCAATATATAAAAATAAATTACAAAAACTTACACAAAAAGAATCAACTTTGATCATTGTATAATTTTTAACTGGAATATAACGGTTTGGACATACCAACGTGAGAAAGATACCGGGTCAATTTCGTGACTTGACTAATTAAGTCGAATCAGTGTGGTACTTAAATGGACAATTCTATTAATAAAACGAAAAAATGAAAGCGGTCACTCAAGTAGATTTTGCGTTTCCGCATAATCTGAGGTTTTTGGTTTTGGGTGGAAAATATTCATTTGCGTCCCGATTTTCAGAAAAAATAAATTTACGAGAAATAAATAAATTCGTACACCGCAATTTAAATGCTAAATTGTGTTTAGTTTTGAACTCGAGGGAATTTCTTTATATCGATGAAAAACAGTAAACCTGGAAAGTAGGCGGGTTTGTGTTTTGATTCACTGTTGAAGTCTCCAGGAAAAGGTCGCAGTTTTACATCGTTTATGGCAGAATTTTTTGAATGTTTTCATATCACGGCAACACCTTGCTTGTGCTTGTTTTAAATGGATTTAATTAACCAGTTTTTCTTAGTAAATAGCTACCACATATTTACTGCAGTTAAAATATTTCCACTTAATTTTTTATTTCATAACAAGGCAAACCCGTAGGAGTTTTCTCACTTTTTTTAGGTGAATTATGCAGGTCTGATGAATCATTTAGTTTACCTAATTGCTTTCCTTCTTCCTTCTTCTTCTTCTTCTTCTTTGACTTCGTCTATAAATTCTTCATCTTAATTGTTTTAAATTTCACCCTTTTACTTTCAAATTATCATTTTCTCCTTTTTCTTTTCAGCCTTTCTGTTTCTTCTTCTTACAGTAATACTTCCTCCTTCTTGATGATTTTCTTCTATTTTTTCTAATTGTCATGCTTTGCAGTTGTCGTTTAGCTTCTTTTTATGTCCTTCTCAGCGCATTTTTCTTATTTTTATCTCTTCATAAAATCACTTCATTACTTTAGTAAACTTTCTAATTGTTACACAAAATTGTCAGAGTTACAAAAACTATCACAAACGATCTCAATTCCGGATGTCAACTGCTTTGTAATTTGTAATAAAATAATTAAAACAGTTGGCTAAATTACACAATTAAATGTAATTATGAAGAAGTTATCCGAATTTTTTGTAAGGAAATGTACGGTTATGTGGACCAAATTATGTAATTTAAACAACGAAGAAATTCGAATCCAGTTTTTAAATACAAACGATTTGATAAGGACTGGCATTTTATTGTGGTTATTACATTTGTATATAAATATTTTGTTCTCCTTTTTCTACTCGTTCTCCTTCTGTACCTCATCTGCCTTCCTGCTCATCATCCTTCTTCTACTTCTCATCCTCTTCGTTCTTTTAGGTTACATTCCCTTCTTTACCTTGCTCTTGTTCCTCTTCTTGTTATTAATATTCGCTTCTTTTTTCTTTCTTCGGCTCGTTCTCCTTCTACACCTCCCCTTCCTCCACCCTCCTGCTCATCATCCTACTGCTCTTCCCCCTTCGTCTACTTTTCTTACTCTTCCTCATCCTCTACTTTCTTCCAGGTTATGTTCTCTTCTTTTTCTTGTTTTTTTTTCTTCTTCTTCCTATTGTTCCTCGTGTTCTTCTCCCCTTTTATTCCCTTGACCATCCTCTTTTTTCTCATATTACGCCGTCTTCTTCTACTCCTGTTGTTGTTTGAATGTTGTTTATTAGGCTCAGTAATATACATTACAACTTAACCTAATGGCTGTTTAGGGGCTACTTCCCTCTTCCGCCTCTTCTACTCCTAAACCTCATCATCTGTTTATACTTCTCCTCTTATTTGGCCGTCTTTTTCTGTTCCTCTTGATCCTCCTCCTTCTACTACTCCTCCTTATGCTCTTCCTCTTTCTTTCACTTCTCCTACTCATCCTCATCCTTCTTCTCTTCCACCGTTTTTTGCTTCTGCTTCGTCTTCTCCTATCTTTACAGTGCTGAGATGTAACTAACAAAACGTATATGCTAAAACGTGTGCCCTTCAGTTTAACTAGAACGAAATTCTGTAAATGTAGCAAATAAGACATTGCAATTAGGCCCAATTTACCAATTACTCTACAGTTAATTAAAGAATTTCCGAATAATGTCGTTATAAATTGACTGTTTAAGTAATTTAAAGCAGATTTTATGAAAATACCCAATAAAGTTGCAGCAAATAACCTTGATCGAGATTTTACTTGAAAGTACTTAAACCATTTTTGGTTATACTTTAGTAATACTCTGGTAGTTAATGAAGCCAAAATCCAAAAGTCACATTTCCGAAAACTTAATTTGCTTTCTTCTTCTCACCTTTTCAGTTAGAGATTGTAAAGATCATTGAAACGGCCAAAATAAATTTCAATGAATGGTCCGGTCCATCTCATATACAAAGTAGAATTTTGCGTTCACTTCATCATATTTGGATGAGCTAGAAAACAATTCCTAAGCCCTTGAGGCATTTAACATACCATTCTTTTTTTGCAATAGTGCAGTTCTTACGTCACTTGGAAGATTAATCTTTCACGTTCTTGCAGCTCGATTTTTGAACCATTTATTTTATTTTTTATGTTTGGTTACTCATGTTTATTTTTCTATGTATGTAGTGTCTTTATTATGTAGTTCATAAAAACGTGTAAAATTTAATACACGGTGCTTCATTTAACATTTAGTAAATTTAAGCGTGAGAACATACAAACTATCTAATAATCGAATCTACGTGCCAAATCAGCTGGGCATACTTTTAGTTTTAAGTAACCTAGTTGAACAAATATTGTAGTATTTTCTCTTTCAAATGCCAGTTGACAGGGACTACAAGAGTTTATATAACTTATTTCGTATACTAATTTATTAAACAAAATACTCTTTAGATCGGCGTTTCCCTGAGTTACATACACGGTATTAAATTATGCAACTCGTTCGAAGATGCATTCTAATGAAACAAGGGTTTAATTTATATTTTAAATATTCAAGATAGATATTAAAAATCTTTGAAAGGTTTCTAGAAACGACTATTACTTTTGTTTCATTTCAAAGTACGTAACTATTATATCTTTACAATAAATATTATTACCTAAGACACTTTCAGTCTGCTAGTCCGCGTGCTGCAACCTTGAAGATCAAGGTTAAGCCAGTTTAATCGAAAGGTAATTTATAATTAGTTCTAGATCAACATCGATTAGGCAGCGCTTGCACTAATTCCACGCCATCTTAAATTATTTGCAAAAGTGAGTTAACGCAAGTGATACGATCATTATAGCAAGATAGGTCAATCATTAAATTTAATCGCATACTTTCTTATTCACATTTCGATAATTTGACTTGCTAACTTTAATCCCAGCAACCTTTGACGAATTCAAAAGAATTGCTTATTCATCCTCCATTTGAATAACTTAATCATTTCGGTAATTATCTTTAAAAACTGTTATTCGAAAATAATTAAAGAAACTGTTTAGGTTCGTAAGCGTCGAAGATGAAAACGTGAATTGTAAAAGAAGATTGCAATCTGTTACGACATGATTGCTAAAAAATTCTCACCCGGGGTCGAATTACGCGAATGCATTCTGGAATTCCTTGAGGGCGCTTGTTTTTAACCTTCAACCATGATCAAAGACACGAAGTGCCAGGAACTTGATGGGTAATGGTTACTTAATCAAAAATACCTTGTATTTAACCTTGTTTTACTACAAAACCATCCCAAGGAAATTAATAGCAGTCAATAAACCTTTCTGGTTTTGAATTCATTCATAATTTTTCATTTAGACTTGGTCGATTAATCTATTTTTAAAAACGGTTCAAGGGAAAAAAAAATTGTGTACATTTTTGATATCTTCAGAATGCTAAAGAAGAAATTAAAGTTTGTTATTAGCATAGGCTATATTTACAAAAAAAATGAAAATAGGTTTGCTGTTTGCAAATCTTAGAACTTCAAAAACGATTCAAAGCTTCGATCTTTTCCAAAAGTTTTTCTTCGGAAGTGTTATTCAGATTTTTTACTTTGTAGAGAGTCCTTTCTTCACTTCTTCTATCTTTATTCTGATTCTTCTGCCCTAATCAGCCGTGAATGTAAATTCTTCCTTTCTCCCATTTTCCTGGGTTTGCGGTTATTTCCCTTTCTTCCATTGTTTGGCCCTTCTTAGTCCTTTTTTCTTCTATTATGCTTAAGCAGCTCTTCTTCGATCGGCCAATTCGTTATTCTTCTTGCCTGAAATATTTTCTTTTCCACATTCATAAGAAGGCAAAATTTCAATGAGCTTTTGCGCCCTTTGAATACCTCTCAAGAGATTTTCTTCAAAATTAGGTGAAAATCATCACTGGTCGACTAATCTGATCAAACTCTGAAAAGTTCGAACTTTCTTTGGATAAACTTTGAAGGAGGCGTTCCAAATAATAGTTTACAACCCAAATCTGCAAACAAATATTTGCTGAAAACAAAATATCAATAATTTTAAGGTGCTAAACTGAATATCTTTTTCTTTGTGAAGAAACGAATGAAATTTCATTTAAAAAAAATTAAATCACATTTTAAAAATTCATCCAACAAACCTACATTACATTGGGCTTTCTAATGTAGGAAGTTTAGTTGTCAGGCTTTTTGCGAAATCATGAAATTTTTCAGAGGCTACCCACTTTAGAAGTTATCCTTGAGTTTATTAGAATTAATGACCATTCGCGGATATTTAATTAATTCGGTTTATGTAATGAAATCAACACAACCTAAAATATCAAAAAGTTCAATTGTGTGTCATCGACATTAACTTTATTCAACTTGTTTTAAATCTTACCCTTTAACAAAAACCTTTAGGCTATAAGCTTTAATTTCTGATATCTTTTTGGTGTTAAATAACTCAAAAATTATTATAAAGTTGAACATGCTTACAGGACTCAGTGCAATATTATAATTTAAGGCATTTTGGTAGCCCTAAACGGTATTTTAGGAATTACATGCTTTCTCTCTTCCAGTCAGTTTCTTGGTGGAGGGTCTAATTTACGATAAGACAAAAAAATTACAGCAAGCCAGATTCTGGAAAAATTATTTATAATAACACTTGCATAACTTTTAAAAATCGTTATTAAACGAAAGCTATAGATATTTGGCAGTTACACAAAAAATAAATATTATTCACCAACGTTATTAAGTAATTATAAGTGATATTTATTCTTCCACTTTTTTGATGTTACACTAATAATTTAATCCCATTCGAGACGTTAAGTAATACGTTCGTGTTCATACACGAAAAAATTGGGAAATGTGGTTTTTGTAATTTATATTCATTTCGTTTTTTAGTTGTTGGCATTAAAGTAAGTTCACTTTTTATTTATTTAGATTTTAGCAGAAGCCTGCAGATTTTATTTTTATAGTTGGTATGATGATTAATTCAATTGTTCTAAATAGAAAAATACAAACATGTCTAAATGTAATTTGCACCTGAGGTATACTTAAATGTCAGAATACGAAAGGAAATGAATTTATTTATAAAGCTTCGAAACAAAATAAACTTTGGTTGTATGTGAAAAAACAATTAACGTAAAAAATAATCTTGCAAAAAACAATTCTTAATGCAACAATCAAATTTCTTTTTATTTTTTTATTTACTTTCAGGTTTATTTTATTCAATTAAAAATAAAAACGTGTATAAGCAAAGCTTTATTTTTAATTCCTTCAAACATAGCTTGAAACGAATTAAATTACTGTCCAATCACTCGATATCAATCAACCAGTAAGCTATTGAAGCATGACACTCATGACATCCAAATTAATATTACAAAATTACAAAATAAAAGCGTCCTTGAAGTGCGCTTGATTTATATTTGGTATCATTAAATCGTAGGCAAGTTTTATAAGTTTATTAAGTTAATGACGTTACACTGCTCTAAATTCCAAGAGAAAGAACGTGAATTCAATTTGGCATTGTAATAAGACGTATTTGCGTGTATGATTAATTATTTTTAAATTTTTGGCTCAGTTTTTACGTAATGCTTTTTAAGAATGTAAAACACAGTACTGAACTTTTGACTAGAACATTATAATCAAAATAATGAGTATGTATGAAAATCACAGATCATAAGAACAGCTTCTTGACGAAGTTTAATATTAAAAAATTGAGGTGAGCAGTTTGGTGTTTTAAATTAATAAAGGGCAAATCTACTTTAGAACCTCTGAAATATTCCAGGTTTCATATTTTGGATTCAGATATAAAGAGTATTTCAGAAGTGGATGCAACCATTTCAGAATCAAACTATTTAGGTAAAAACCTTCTTAGGATTTGTAATTGTATGATCCAATTAAGGCCTTTCCTTTTAAATTTGGTTCCTAATTGCACTTAATTTGGGGACATCCTTTATTTTCGTATAGGTTAGTTGATAAAGATCAGTTTAACAACATCCTGTTTGTTGAAGTCCCCCTTGCGAATCTCAAGATTCAAATTTAGGTTAGCATGAAGTTAATCGAAATCAAATATTACCATATTTAAAAGTTGGCCACTAACAATACCATTAATAATGCTATGCACTACAAACCAATAATTTGAGTTATTATTAGCCACACATTTCGGGCTATGTTGCAATGTGTTTGTTGCCTTTGGTATTAATGACATTCAAACCACATAGAAGTACGATATATTTATGTAGGCAAATGGGTTTAATAATACGGCTGCAGAAAAGTTAGGAGAAAAAAGCTTTAGGTGTTGTTATTAGCAGTGGCGTAACAGAAAACTCCAGAGTAAGAATAATTATACTACGGGCCCTTTATAAAAATAAATACATAAACTGACCTGCTGTGTACTGTGCACTGCCTCTAAGATTTATAATTGCCTCAAAACTGGAGCTTAGTAATTTTGTAGCCTGTTTCAAATCGGTATTCTTTTTTGTAGTTTTTGATGTTAAATTGGTGTTGTCGACAACTTTGCATTGGAAAAATTAGTAAAAACACAAAATCAAATTTTTCCATTATCTTCCTGATGGTCATAGCTTCGTCTTTTTCATCTCTTTTATTACTTGTAAGTATAATATTACACAGAATCTTTAAAACTGAAGTAAAATTTTGTCTAATGACTAGTACTGCAACGAATGTTTAATGTCAAATTCGTCTCTTTATTGTTCATTACTTTCAGGTGAGACCGCCTACTGATACTATTACCGAAAAACTTGTCATTTTTTGACATAGCTTATAAAAGTTTTTATCTAATTTAACATTCATGCAAGCGTCATTAAGCACCACTAAATTTAATTGAGGGTCCCGCAGTATACATATTCGCATTGGTTCAGTATTTCTTGTAAGCTTTTGAAGCACAACCATTTACGGGCCACCTTGGTTGTTGTTTTAGTTGAGGAATTATAATAAAATATCGAAAAACTGACCTTTTTGCATCTTCTTAAAACTCTCCGTTGGTTTACAAGACCCTACTTCAGTCATTTTTCTCTTTGTTTTGTCGTACACGCAAGTGTGGCTGTGCAAAGCTATATCTGATGCAAATGCTTTTGATACTTAAGGTAATTTCACATTTTTACTTTCAATTTCACCATCACTAATATCACTTAACTTAAATTCTCTGTCACAAATTGTAAATACTTTATCCAGATTACTAGAACTCGCACTACTTAGATTATGAGCTGCAAAATTTTCATTAGGCCGTGTACTTGTCGAAGGCTGAGTTATGCTAAGAAAACTGTCTATCTTTACATGTTCTTTAAAATTAATAATAATAATAATAATTTATTTGCAACTACATAAATTAAAGAAATAAACACTTAATTTAAAATAAATAAGACAGGCAATAAATGCATGAGAAATAAACAAACAATTAAAAGAACCAATCAGCAGCTCTAACCTTCCAAACAAAGGTTTATTGTATCACAAGAAAAGTACCAAATTAAAATACAATCGTGGTTTATCCTTTCATCAAGACAGGTTCTCAGGTGTATTCTGATGACAAACCGTAAACAAATATAACGTGTTAGATGACATGCTTTTATGGGCAATATTACTAACTCACTAGTTGTAGTTATACGTTTACAAATGCTTTTAATTTCATTCGCTGCAACCATTAATTCGCATTCCGGTACCAGCGATATTAATCTTTGATTTCACGGATGGACGTTACAAAAATGAAGAATTTCAACCCTTGGTGGAATTTGAATTTTATATTATTTTTTTGTTGAAAGTTAAGGCATTCCTGTAATTACTAAATTAATATAAACACGAATTTCAAGGACTGAATTATCGTGAAACACAAATATTTTTTGTAAATTAAATCTAAGATCAGGCAATTTAGATATTTGTAGGTTCAGTGCTTTTGAAATTAAAACGAATGGATGGATTACAGTGATTAACAATATTCTTTTTTAATTTTTTTTTAACTGAGCAGTTCTGTTGTTTGTGCTTTTTATATCAATATTCCTCTGCATTTTTTAAAATTAGATTTGCAAATTTAAAATTGTTTTTGATGAAGGCCACATTGACCACTTTAATAAAAGAAAAATTGTTGAATTTGTAGGCTTGCAATTTGTGAATCTTTTCCATTTTCGAGTCCTTTTTTAAAATTCGCCTCAATCGGAATTTAGTATAAACAACAAAAAATATGCCACCAAATTGTTCAAAAATATTTCTTTTGATTTTTTGTAATCCAGTGGAAAACCCAAAAAAATAAAAATCGAAAAACCAAATCGAATTTCGGCAAATTTTCTTTAAAATTTTAAGGAGTTTTCCATTGGCTTCAAACCAAAGCTTGAAACTAACCATCCAAAAATGTGAATTTCTTCTAAAGTGTTTTTTCTTTTCCAGGTATTCCATGTTTGTGCTTTAACCGACGATGGTTTGATAATGAAGAGCTTCCTCTGCCCAGAATCAACATTATTCGATCAGTCAATCCTTAAATGTAATTGGTGGTTTTATGTAGAGTGTAGGAGCTCCAAAAAACTCTACGATTCTAATATACCCGTTTCAAAGAGTTACCAACTCATGAAAGCATTAACATTCTTTTCGTCTTATAAAAACGACGCCCAAACGCCGAAATCCAAATCAAAAGACTGATAGTTACGTAAGGCTTTTATTTTCCGAAAAACAATAGATTTGAATTGGACTGTATTTCAATCAATCAAAATTTGTTTAGCCCAGTGCTAATTTATTTTTTATTCATTATTTTAAGCGAAATTTGGTCCAAATTTAAATGTCCCTGATTTTTTGCTGAAATAATTTTACTAATAAGTCAAGAATTAACTTAATTTTTCGTACTTACTGAAGATAGGTTGTGGTGTAGCAAATCGTAGCTTGACTTTAAAAAGGGACAGATGCCTGAAATGGCAGTTGGAAAGTGTTAGGGCATTTTATAAAAAAATATGTCGGGGAAAGGTTTCGTAGCCCGTCATGCAAACGTGACTTTTTTGGTATATTGAGAAACATATCGCGTTGGGTATCAACGGAATACTCAGATCTTGATTTGAATCTCCCGTGAAAGGCGTTTATTACATTTATTAAGCAATATTATTGCCCGTAGCTCAAATATAATCTAAGTCTGTTATATTATTTAAATTATAATTAAGTTTTTTTAACTTGTATAGAACAATATTTATTTATTTGTTTTTATGTTCGGTGCTTCTGCCTTCTGAAAATGCTAGTTCTACAAATTATACTTGTACATTTAGATTAATTAGGTTTCTGTAACGCCATTAACTGGTCGATTTACTTTTTTTTTGATGTGTAGCAATATCCCCATACACACCTGGTTAGTATTTCAAATGACTTAGGTGGGCTTAGGTTTTATTATGGTTTTATTTAATCTAGTTTAATATTTCTAAATACACGAGCGACCTTGACAACCAGGTACAAATGTGACCTTCAAACACTTTCTTTAATTACTCAATCAGAAAAAACCTTTTATTGTCTACAGATAAAACCTTAATATCTAACGTAACATACTTATTTTTGTGATAACTGAACAGGAGGAAAAAATTACTACATAAATACGATTTGGTAATGCTGCACTAAGCAATTACTGATATCCTTAATTAGTTAGTTAGCTCATCCATTCGTAGAGAAACTTGTCTTACTATACCAATACGGTTTTATGTTAACTTTAATTTGTATGCAGAAGGTATGCAAAAAGATATTTCACCAAATATATTGTTTATTGTTAAGTTTTCATGTTTCTGTAACACTGCATTAATATAGGTTAAAGTAATAATAAATGGTAATTTATTTTTATGACCTTAATGATAATGCATATCTAATATCCCACAACACAGGTCAACTCTCACTTAATTGCGTATTTGGATAGTATAATTAACAAATTCGCGGGTTAGGTGATCACTTAACTCTGTACGATGTCAACATCGCTTAAATTTATGGCCTATAAAATAAATATTCACCGTTGTAAAACTTCTATTGGTGCCATATTAGGTATAGCATGTAACGAACAATAAACTATTAAACTTTTTGCATAATCCAACAACAGGTAAGGATATCAAAATAAAAAGAAATACTGACACTCGGATTGAATTATATTTTCTATTACAAGCGAATCGTGCTGTTTTATTAAATACTTAAAACATGACAGAATATGACATTGAACCGTTTGGACCTTATAATAAATTTTTACTTCGTTGTTTGTTTCTTTTTTGCTATTAAAATGGCGGTTTTAAACTTTTGTTCTTTATTAACCTAAAAAGGTTCGTCGCTTAAGTGCCCGTTGAAGTCTCCTGGTTTAACTGATATTTTAAATGTGCTTCTATGCTTAGCATGAAATTAAATTCTTGTATTTTTCATAGCGAAACAAGTGCGGTATTGTGACCACCTTCAAAACGGAATTTCTTACAGTAACTTGGAAAAATAATGTTTGCTCTAACTTGCTAATATGATTACTGAAATTTATGCTTTGTTGCTTAAATAACAATCATATTATTTTTTGGCTATTAAAACGGCGTTTTTAAGCGAAAACGTTCGTCCCAAACTTTTGTAAGGTTCGTCGCTTGACTGCCCGTTGAAGTCTGCTGGTTTAATTGACGTTTTAAATGCGCCTTTTTGATTAGCATGACGTTAAATTCAATTAAAAATGCATTTTTCGTAGAAGAAGTGGGGGATTGTAAATTTGATTTAATAAACCGCCTTCGAAATGTAAATTTTTCAATAAATTGGAAAGATCATTGTTGCTGTAACTTGCTAATACGATTACTGAAGTGTATTCTTCTTTGTTGCTTAAATAACATATTATTTTTGACAATTAAAAACGACGATTTTAAATATAGAAATTTACATTCTTCTTTATTAAAATTAACTGGTTCATCCCTTAAGTGTCATTTTTTTAAGTTGCCATCGTGTTGAAATGAAATAATACCTAAGGAATGTGTAAACTATTAAAGACTAATTTTACGTAGGTATTTTAAGTCTAGGAAGTTCAAGGATCTTCTTGTAGTCTAGACATGTATGTGTAAAATAAAAATTAACAAGTCAAACAAAAACGTGTATGGGTAACAAAATTCGCACAATCCAACAATACTTGTTTTACACCAGGAAGTGTAAGTTCATTAAAACCAGAAAATATGCACGTTGTTAAATTGACATTTTTCCGTGTTGAAGGAGTAAATGACGAAACTTCAGTTATATAAATTTTCTGTTTTTGTAAAATGCATGTAATTATTCCAAGAATCTAATCGTATAGTAAAGATGAAATAAGTAACATCCCAGGCGGAATCTTCTCTTAATTTGCTTATTTGTAGTTGGAAGCAAGTTAAAATTTATGTTTTTGTTCTAAGTGATTTTTAATAATTAGGAATTTAAAATCTTTCTTAAACTTGTAGACCTATCAGAGGTTTATCGTTATCACGGTATCTATTAAAATGCAATGTGAGTGTAAGTTTACGTTTGATAATTCCAAAACCTTCCAAATTGTTCTTTTTGTTCGGTCTTTGTGAATTGATTAGCTCGGACAGTAACCTCTTAGCTACTCCCTGACCTAAATTCGATTCACACGATGGTCACAATTAATGCTTAAATGGTTAGAATTCATTCAATTCGGTTCTTCCTTCGAATTTAAAATCCTTTTCTGTGACTAATATTTTTATACGTAACCCAACCAAATAACTTGCTGCTTTATAATACTTAAGTCATGTCTGGTTGGTATTGCTTTGCTCTCGCATAACTCATGACTAGGAGATAATAAATAATAAAAGAGTAACTTTTCCTTTGTCATGTTTTTCGGTTTCATTTATTGTATAAGGTACAGGACATGACAAATGAACTGTATACATACTACAATCTTGCTTCTACGTGCACATTCCCTCCATCCTTACGCCTTTCTCGTATGTGTAATTGCTCAACTAGATGTTCTTCTGGTTTGGCTTTATCCACAAAGTGAAACAGGGGACATTTTTGATCCATGTTAAATGTTTTAAATACTTATTTAGCTGGTATAGTAAGGTTGAGTATACAGGGTGTTAATACTAAGTCGTTACACCCAAAAATGGCAGTTAGAACTCATTAAAACAAACAACTTTTCTTAGTTCCAATTTTTGATTTGGTGCCCCGGTTCGTAGTTATTGGAGTTCTTTTGTTTTTCGAAAAATCGTCATAACTCCCTTATTTAAAGGACTATTGAAAAAAAGCAAAAATTTTCAAAATTAGCTTTCGACTCTCTAAAACATTTGCATTTACAATTATTTTTTATTTTGTCAAATAACAAAATGGCGATCGAGCAAAAATTTCAAAACAAGATTTTTTGACAACCACCCCATCGATTTTTGAAAGTAAAACATTTATAAAATCCTTAAACTATCTACTACAACATTTGTCCTAAAAAATTTTTTCGATCTATCCAAAAAAAGTCTTTATTCGTTTACTTGAATTACAGATAAGTATTAACAAACTAAAAAAACGATTTAAAACGAAGTAGCTTTCTACCATTGAACAATGAAACAAAAGAAGATTAGATTTGACAAGTGCACAAAGCCGAACAAGATACTTCAAACTTAATGCACGTGTGTTTTCTAGTTTGTATGTTGTAAACTTAAATACTTTTTAAAGTTAATCATTTGTGTGCGTATTTTGCATAATTTGTACGTAAAAATGAATTATTATCAAAACGTTGAACTTCTTGACATGCTTTTGGTTTTTGGGGAGACAAGGCGTAATGCACATAAAAAAAAGAAATTGTAGACGTCTGTCAGAGACTAGTTGTTTTTACCCAACAATTGGTGGGAACGCCAACAGATTACGCCAAACCCCTGGATTTGAAGAGGCTGCACTTGGTATTGTTGAAGATGACCCATCGACGAACACAAGGGTAATCGAAAGGGGTAATCGTAGGGGAGCACGTAATCGGGTCTTACCTTCTCCCAAACCGCCTGAATGGGGAAAATTATTTTATTTTCTTAGATACTGTGCTACCGGAGCTTCTTGAGGACTTGCCATTAAACATCAGACGGAGACTTTAGTTTCAGAATGATTGGGCACCGACTCACACAACGCATTGCTAAATCGGGAATACCCAAATAAGTGGATTAGGAGGAGAGGTCCTATTGCGTGGCCAGCCCGGAGCCCCGACCTAACTCCACTAGATGAAGACCTCTGTATACGAGGCACCGGTGAACACAGAGTTAGAACTAGTGGCTAGAATAGTGGCTGCAGCAGAAGATATAAAACAGAAGCAGGCAGTCCTTGCGAAGGTCTCCACCAACATTAAAATATGCTGCCGGGCTTGCGTTGCTGCGAATGGTGGCCATTTTGTAAATGTATTATAAATAGTGTACTTGTCAAATCTAATCTTCTTTTGTTTCATTGTTCAATGGCAGGAAGCTACTTCGTTTTAAATGATTTTTTTAGTTTGTTAATACTTATCTGTAATTCAAGTAAACGAATAAAGACTTTTTTTGGATAGACCGAAAAAATTTTTTAGGACAAATGTTGTAGTAGATAGTTTAAGGATTTTATAAATGTTTTACTTTCAAAAATCGATGGGGTGGTTGTCAAAAAATCTTGTTTTGAAATTTTTGCTCGATCGCCATTTTGTTATTTGACAAAATAAAAAATAACTGTAAATGCAAATGGTTTAGAGAGTCGAAAGCTAATTTTGAAAATTTTTGATTTTTTTCAATAGTCCGTAAAATAAAGGAGTTATGACGATTTTTCGAAAAACAAAAGAACTCCAATAACTACGAACCGGGGCACCAAATCAAAAATTGGAACTAAGAAAAGTTGTTTGTTTTAATGAGTTCTAACTGCCATCTTCGGGTGTAACGACTTAGTATTAACACCCTGTATATAATTCTTTCGGGGCTATTGCATAAGCTGAATTATTGTTCATCAGAATTTGTATATTACAAGTTGAGCTTGATTTATGTAACCTAACTTGCAATATTAGCCTTTTTCTTCCAGCTTTGAACATTTCTTTACATCTCCACATCTTACCTTTTAGCCGTTACTCTCGGTTCCGGTAAGCATCAGAATGCCATTCAATCTTCGTATTGCCTACTTTTCGTCCATGCAATTTCTTGTTAGTTTACCTACTTCATGGTTTGATCTAAATCTGAATGCTTCTCCTGCTTCTTGCATTGACTTTTGGCTAATATTTAACATATCACCTTCTTGTCTTGTTAATCCCTCAAAGACCATGTTTATGTACAATATATCAATCATCATCATCATCAGTGGTCTTCAGCCTTCTAGCTGGTTTGGCGCAGTTTTCCATCCACTTCTATCTAAACATTTCTTTTTCGTTTCTCTGTAACCAGTACATATTCAAGTCTGGGTCTTCCCCCTGCCTTATATTTTGCCATCTATGATCGTTGTTAGTAACCCACCTCTTCTTATAGTATGTCATATTAGTCTGTCTTGTCTTCTCTGTATGTGTTTCCATAGTTTTCCTTCTTCTTCGGCTCTCCTTAAGACTTTTACTCTGTCTATCCAACTTATCTTTAACATTATTCTATGACACAATTGTTCAAAAGCTTCTATTATCTTTCTACTTGCTATTCCGACCATCCGCGCTTCCGACCCATGAGTTCAAAAAGAAATTACATAAGGCTTGGCCATGGAAAAATAAAATAATGTCTACTGCAAGCTTTATACATATACCAATTGACTAACGTTTAGGCACAGTCTTCTTAGTGCAACGCCGGTATCTAACCGGCAGTATGTTAATGTTAGGTTAAATTGCATTGTAAATAACCCAATTTTTGAAGAAATGAGTTCTTTTATTGCAATTTAGACGATAACAGTAACAACTAAATTACTACGCTGTTAAACAAATCATAACAAGTAGGTAGGTAAACATTAAAATTGGAAATTATAGTTTTTTGATTTCAGCTGTTCAAAATGACCACCGTTTTCCTGCAGACACAAATTTACTCGCCTTTTCATACTATTAAAGGCATTTATAAGAATTTGAGGAGTTATATTGGCACACTGTTCGGTAATTCTGTTTTGCAGTTCCTCGATATTGTTGATAGGGGTCTTGTATACATTATTTTTCAGATAAGGGAATGCTAGTCTAAAATAGTCAAACCTGGCGATCTAGGTGGAAATTCTGGATTTGAACGTAAACTAATTATTCGATCCTCAAAAAATTCACCAAGGTAATTGATGGTCTCTTGAGGTGTGGGCAGTCGCGCCATCCTGTTGGAAGTAGCCTTGCTGGAGCTCATCCTCATGAAGCTGATTAATAAATTCACCTACAATATTCCGGTATGTATGTATGTATGTCATTAACAAGCCATGAAGATGCACAAGCCGTTTAGCATCTCGCTTTAGCAATTTAAAAATAAATAAAATTCAGTTTAATATAAGTAACGTTTAATAACAAAAACTAAAGAAACATTTAAAAAATTACAGTAAGTAATATGTATAATAATAATAATAACAATAATAATAATAAATAATAATGATGACTAGTCCAGATTTTGTTGTATCCAATCAACAAAAGCAGTAACACGAGTATATACACCTGGATATCCTTGTTCAGCACACCGAAATCCATAAGAAACTATTCCAACTTGGAAGAATCTAGATGATTTATATTCAGCTTGCGCATACATAAGAGGACCACCTGAGTCTCCTTGGCACGCATCCTTACCACCTAGGACATATCCTGCACATAACACCCGCTGGTCTATCGTAGTTGTTCTGAAATTAACGAATGCCCGACTGCATTGTTCGTTTGTTACAACGGGAAGACTTGTAGTTTGGAGAGTCGAACTGTTAGGTCCATCTAAAAGCGGTTATAGTAATATAATTAATTATTATAATTATATTAATTATAAACCATAATTTTATAGGTTTGATTTTAGTATCTATATGTAAGGATAATCTAGCATACATTCACTTACTGAAATATAAAGCTCCCCAACCAGCAACAAACAGGTTGTATCTGACAAAATCATTGGATTTGAGTGGATCATCGATAGGCAAACATATTGGATTAACTGTTGCTAAAAGTAAAAATAACACAGGATACTATCATAAGATTTACTTATAAAATTGCAGATAATATACAGGGTGTAACAAAAAATCACCAGCAAACTATGAGGGTGTATTATATGGCCCAATACAAGAAAGAAAGTTCCTATAAACATATGTCCACAAACGCTTACTTACTGAGATAACAAAGAAATAAGGTATAATATAATTTAAAGTAAATGAGCATCATCATTATAATTATTATCGTTTAACAACACAGCGTCTTAGCACTGGAGAACAAATTTACACCGGAACTATACCACAGCTCCAGGGTGCAAATCCTTTTAGATGGTTTTTCTCACTATGTGGCAAGTTTCTATTATCACCGTTTCTTGCAGCTTGCCGATAAGGTCTTCAGCTTGACACCAAGGAATTTGTTTTAGTAAAGTCTGGCCTTCATTCCCGATTGTTCCACAGGCTCCTATTATTACGGGTATTATAGTGGATTTCATATTCCAGAGTCTTTGGGTTTCGATTTGTAGGACTTCATATTTTAAAAAATTTTCCATCTGTTTTCGAGGTATGTTATTGACGTTATTGTCCAGAGGCACAGCTACATCAATTATTAGGCATGTTCTGCCAGTTTTATCTTTTACTATAATAACGGGTTTGTTAGCTGAAATGTGTCTATCTGTATGCACTTGAGAATTCTGTAAAACCGTTACTTGTTCATTATCTTCTACTGCATTAGGTTTGTGTTCATATCATTTTGTTGTTGTTGGTAAATTATAATGCTGACATATATTATAGTGTAGACTTACACATAGCTACTTTATCGTGTCTATTAATATACTCTCATTTTGCCAGGGTAGGACATTCAGATATGACATGGTGGATGATTTCATTCCATTCTTATTATTATTATTGAACAATAACACATTAACAAAATTTAGTACCTAGCACCTCTAAATGTTAATGTTCAAAATGTGAACCCCTCCACTACACAACATTCAGCTCTCCTCAATAACGACCTTCTTACACGTTCAAATATCCCAGGGTTGTTACGAATTTTATTACAAGCTACTTCTATATTGCCATAATTCACCTACTATATTGTCAACTTCCTCGGCGTAAACAATATTCTTTAGATGACTCCACGCATAAAAATCCAGTGGATTCAGGTCTGAGGAGCGTGGGGGACATCTAACAGGACCGGCTTGACCACTCCAATGTATTGTACTGTGGTAATCGTCGATTGGGATATCGTTCCGCATGCAGTCCATATAATACATCCTCAAAGTTTGTTGGTGATTTTTTGTTATACCCTGTATATAATAATTCCAAATAATTTCCAGGTCATTCAAGAAACACCCAACGTGCTTATTGCATTAGATCACTTTATTCTTCTAGAAGTGACGTGCCATTTTACAGGGCGTTGCCGATCTTCTCTCCATATGTGTATGGTGTGCGTGTCAGGTAGCCTACAGACATAGGGGACCTACAGCTTAACGTGGGCCCCGAACCACGAAAGTACTTGCACTTCTACTCCAGAGAGGACTTACTAGGCAGAAATACCTCGGTGGTTTGCCATTGCCTTGCGAGGAAAGCGGGCGGATGTTTTCGGTGTATGTGTGACCCTAGGAATCGGACCCGGGCCATCTCAGTGGTCAGCCGCACGCTGAACCAGCTGAGACACGACCGCGACATCACTTTATTATACACTTGGAAATATTTTAAAGTTTATATCGGGTACCAGTACAGTAATTACTTTTAAAGACTTACGATTATTATGTGGCTCGGTCAAAGTGAGAATGGCTATGTCGTTTGTATAGGATGTTGGATTATAATGTTCGTGAATTTTTGCTTTAGCAAGAGGAATTGTAGTTGGTTGAGCTCCATCATCATCGGAATATAAATCCAATTCACCTACGCGAGCCAGATATCTGAAAAAATAAATAAAAAATCAGTCAAATATAAAATACTCTTGAATAACCATGATACAACATAATAACAAAATGTACAGTGTTCAAACCTACAAATCTGGTCTGTTGTTTACGCAATGTCCAGCTGTTAAAATATGTCTGTCTGTAATCATGGTTCCTCCACAGAGCCATTTTGGGTTTTCAGGATTTTTGAAGTTCCTGTATCCTAAAGCGACAATCCACGGATATTCGCCTGAAAAAAATTAAATTATATTATAATGTTGTACGTACTTCTTGGCGACGGTGACGTAAGCATTAGATTTCTTAAAACAAAGACCGCTTGTTTACAAAAAGGGGAGCGAGAGCGTTTAATATAAGGGGATTAGTTACGATTCAAGGGTTTCGATTTAGGTCAGAATTTGAGGGGTAGTTGGTCGCGGGACGCTTTAGTTTGCACATGTGATAATGAATTGACCCAGTGTGTTTGGGTATAAGGTGAAATAGTGGTGTATTGGTTTTAGATGCATTTCTGTACAACTAGTAACGTAAAGAAGAGAAGCTGGTCGGTAATTATGTACATAATTGTATGCATGACCAGTAGTTGAAATTATTGAATAGATGTGATTGTATGTCCGATGAGATACGGACGGTATAAACAGCTGCATTTGTTATTTATGTGGACAAGCATTGAGGCTTGTTGTTGCTGTTGTTGTTGTTGTTGATGGTATTGTTATTCATGTGTTGGACAAGCCCCGATGAGGCTTGTTGGGGCATATTGTTTATCAGAGCATGAGGGTCTGGGACCTGAAGATAACTAGTTACATGCTTGGGGATTTGATAACTAGGCGTAGTTATAAAGACCCTCGACCTGGACCTGCCTATGGCCCGCCTCCGCATATTCTTTGTTCTGTTGGACTTCCTAGAAATACTGGTCGTCTAGGATGGACGGAACATCGTCATGGGTGGATCTTCCATTGATCGGCTATGTTATGTCATAGCTGCCTGCCTGCTTTCAGATCTACAAGTAGCTGACTGTACCCAACACTCACCACTTCCCAACATTCCCGAGAGCTTTTCTACTAGATGCAACGTGGTATTCCACAGGGGGACTCCCTCCCCTCTGGAAGTAACACTAATCGAACCTATACTGCTAAATGTAGTAATGTGTGCATGTTCTGCTTTCATGTATCGCTGCTATCAGTGCTATCTATATTATATGATTGCCTGGGTGATGTGAGCATTAATGTCCGTATCAAGCTTAGGGTGTTTACGAGACTTGGTCGAAGCTACGCATTAATCTAACTTTGGTGGAATTAACGTTATTCCTTGGTAAGTTGATCGAATTTGCTTTTAAATATAAATACGCCATATAAAAATAACTAGAGTAAAATGTAAACCACTCCCCCTTCTGCCGCCCTCCTACAATAAGTACCTAATTTAAAGCATAAGTTTGCAGAGTTTTTCTATGGGGCCCCATGTGACTGTGACCTTGTAGGCTCAACATAGAGAATACGAGTAATATCACAGTTTTCTGTTTGTATTTTAACTTTTAGCAACATTTCAAATAATAAACCGAAAGTTTGCCTTTTAGGGGTTTGTAAATGCGGCAGTTTTTTAAGTTATTATTACGAGGGGACCTTCAGAAATGATCTCTCCAACCATGACAAAAATAATTGACAAACTTCACCCTTTGATATTAAATGGTTTTTCGCATTTTTATTAAAATTTTAAAAATTTTCTCGAACGTTTTTAATTCTAACAATGAGGCTTCTAAAATTGGAATATCAAAATGAATTTTAAACATCCAAACTGTAGGGAGATCCTGCCTATCAGAAAATTTGAGCTAAGGACTCACGTAACTGATTGCTTTAGCCTGGCTTCTGTACTGAAGATTAGATTTTTTAAAATGAAGAGGACTCGGATACTGAACTTTGATAGGAGTAAGCAAATACCTCACGTATATGTAAGACTAATAAGACCAGCCCTGACTTATTTTTTAAATAATATACAAAAACACGAGGAGAAATTGTTGGAAACCCAAATACAAACCCCAAGGTTCGTGATACCTAAGTGATAAGTGATTCAAAAATTCCAGCTCCAAACATTACCCAAACAATAAGGGTAGTAAAACCCCCGTACTTTGTTTAGTATGACAATAAAAGGAAAATAAAGTAAATAAACATGCAATTGCATATAACAAGTGACTTATTAATATTATGGCCTTGATTTTCTCCAATGTAGGTAATTAGTAATTACCTACTTCATGCTGACTAAACACTAAACTCTAACTGCAACAAAGGAAATATTTCCTCAATGATCTAACTGTTTGTTGTATTTCCAAGTACATATGTATTTATAAAATCAAATGGAAAAAATATCCACTCTAATTACTAAGAAAAACTTATTTATTATCCAGGTGGCCTTTAATATTTTTCAATTTCTACTTTTGCTAAGTAGGTAGTAGGGGTAATATTTACGCAATTATTTTTCTCGAATGTTATTTACACAATAAAAATTCGTTATATCAGTACATTCACGAGTTATATTATACAGAAATCATTTGCATGTTATTTACTGAATTCTTAAATTTATTATGAAGCGTGAAATTATTCAACTTTATAAAATTACAGACGCGTAATTTTATGCATCTGCATAAAGTTAAATTCATTAAAGATTAAAGTTATTAGATACGGTTAGATATACATATATCTATAAATAAATAACAATAATTGATGTTATTTGCATTGATTATGTTATTATGTAATCCCTTAAGTATAAATATTAGTCGATTTTTAAGGATAGTTTAATTAGTCTAGGTGCTAAAATCATTTATGGACTGTTTGAGGAACTGTAAACATCTTTTAGGCCGTGAGCCTTGGCCAAAAATATTTACATTAAATACAAAAATATTCAGATGATTCTAAATAAACATAGTTAATGATGAGTACTTAATTTTATGATTTGTGTACAAGAAAATAATAATAAAATTTAATTTGTTAACATCAAGTCCTACTTATTAATTACGTCATCAATATTTGTATATATGAAATCAAACCAGGTCGAATAACGTCTTATATTATTCTACTAAAAGGAACTTACCTAATTTAGCTGGGACGCCATTAACGACTCGACCTTTTGTTATATTATTGCCGCCACAGTAAGGTGGCTTTGGTAATGTTATCCCCGAATATCTAAGGGATGTAGTTTCTGGTAATTGTGGTGTACTGGCATCTATTCGTGCAGTACTGGCTGCTTTACTGAATAATTGTGGACAGCAAACCAGAGGATATTGCCCTACCCAATCACAAACGGACCTTCTTAATAACGAAGCTACTTCTGGTGTTGCTCCCTGATTTCGTAGTAGTGTAACGAGAGGATCGCATATTTTTATGTTGATACAAACTCCTGGTTCTTGTAGAGGTGTTTGGCAAGGAATTCCTTCTGTAAAAATAAGATAATAATAATGATTGTTGCGTATTTATTTACAGATTTGAAGATGATGTTTGTAGTATAGATAAAAGATTGATTCTTTCTTTGAAGTCGAATCTAAATGGTTAGTCGACAAAGTAAGAAAGGAAAACCCTGCATATCGAGTTTAAAAGATTAATAATATAATATAATAATAATGATAAAGAAATAATTCTATCTTGCCCGCACTTCCTTTTGAATAGGTGAATATAGCAATAAAGAACATTTTCTTGGAAAACAGCTGCATTAATTCATTTGACTTCATAATGTTGAAAATAAATAATTATTAATGCTTAAATGGTGCAGGAAATATCTCCTTAAACTTTAGCGTTCAATAGTTTTGTATGTGATGGTAGGTAACGACCATGATAGACATGGCACATTTAAACTGCGGGAAAATCCCACTTCTAACACTATAATTTAGACGAATACCTATATACAGCTTTTTAACTTCCCATACCTCTAAATAAAAAAAAACAAATTAAAAAATCAAGCACCTATTCATTCATAGACAATTTGACATAGAAAATATGAAACGATACGATACGAAATACCTTCAGACAATAAACAGCAGTGACGATATATCTAAAAATATAACTGATCCGCAATAAATGAATATTATTATATTGTAACGCTTTTAATGAATTATTTATTAACAAATATTAAAATTATTGAACAACGAAGAAACACGAAATCACACTTAACACTAAAACACAACACTAAATTAATATCGGTAAACTAACTAATTTATTATAAAAGTTATGAAGTTATTTATATTGACACGTATTTAGTAGTAGACTGAGGTTCGTGGAAGAGAATGCGCCTTTTATATAGGCAAGCTTCTAATCTAGTATTTTCTACATTGTTCCAGTAAGTTGACGCATATCGATCGCTCGCGTTAATTTCGGAAACTTCTATTGGCGGCCGATGCATACGATTTCGCAGGTGTTCTCCGAGACTGCTAACGCATCTTGTTACAATATGTACAGTGTATTTCATTTCCAACGCAATATGTATAAAATCAACAATACCATGATATTTATTATTACAGTGGTTTCGCTTGACACTTTTGACAGCAATGTAAAATTGCGTTTCATTTCAAATGCAACATAGCAGTTTCAATTAATTTTCCTAAAGTGTGATTGTTTGTGTTGTCCATCTTGTATCATGTATACATCAGAAGAAAAAACCCAGATAATATAGTGGTATCATAATCCCACCTATAGTTTAAAAAATGTTTCCGAATTGTTTCGACAGACGTTTTTTAGAGGACCTGTTCCCAATGTTTCGACTATTTTGAGAATTGCGAAAAAGTTTGAAGCAGAAGGTTGTGTAAGTTCTGCACATAATAAGAGTAATAGAACACCTTACGCCCTAACCCATGATAAACAAGAACAAATTTTGGCTCTTATACAAGAAAACAACCGTTTGTCAACTAGGGCTATAGCAGAAGACGTAGGTGTAAGTAAAGCATCAGTGTACAGGTTTTTGAAGAAAGCGAACTTTAAATCATATCATTTTCAAAATCAAGAATTAATGAATGATGATTTTGAAAGAAGAGCAGCATTTTGTGAAGAACTGTTTGAGAGGGCTAATGCAGATCCTGAGATGTTGCAGCATATAATTTTTACAGACGAAGCAACATTTTTGCTTTACGGTGAGGTAAATAAGCAAAACTATAGATATTGGAGTCGGGAAAACCTACACTTGTATAATGTATAATGTGTGAAACATAAGGGAATTTTCATTTGTTACAAAATTTTGTTGGTGACATTGGCAGTTGTTTTGCTAAAACAATTAATTGAGAAAAACGTGAAAATATATAACAATCTTTCAATATTAGTATATGGTCGCAAAAAAAGTATAGTATACAACTCCAGCTGTTATTTACCCATTCGTTAAATTACACAGTCACCGCTATGCGTCTTGTAATTTTTTCACTTGTGCATAATATGCTTTTTGCAACTCTCGTTGATGCCAGGGTGGCGCAGTGGTAAGAGCGTCATGCTAGCGTTACGCTAGTCCCCGGTTCGAATCTCGCTGGGTGCAAGTTTTCCCGGAGATCGGTATGGTGACCATTCGTGGCATTCGTCGTTGGGCACCTAAATAATGACGCTCTCATCTGAATACAGGCCTAAGAAGTAGAGTAACAAGGTCACACACATACACCCACACACCAACTCACACACAGTGCAGGTGCAAAGCTAGTTCGCGTCCGTAGCATAGGTAGGCTACCCGTGCACCTTGGATAGCGCTAAAGAACTAGCACTACTGGCAGACAAACAATCACTAACGTGATCTCCTGGCTACTAATGCGGACGCTAAATAAATAAATAATAACAACTCTCGTTATGAATATATTATTATAGTTACTTTAAATGTTAGATTTAACAGTTTTTCACATGTTTATGCCATCCGAAAGATACAAAACAGTTCCTAAAAAAATAAAATCAAATAGGTTGTTATTCATAATTAGAAAGTTGCGTATTGTTACTCAAGATTTAGCATACGTTTTAATTTAGTTAAAACAAATAATGAATAAAAAAGGCATCAGTAAAGTAGCGATAATAAATGTGAAATAAACTATATACATATAACCGTACCTAATAACTTAAAAAAAGTAAAAATGATAACGTTTGAAGTAAAATACAGAGACGTTTGGGTAACTGTTCGGTTTTAAAAAAGAAGTTTCACGCCAAACCTAAAAATGTAAAATACAGAAATTTCTGAATATGTTATAACAAATAACTTACATTTTTCCAAACAATAATGTTTCAATTTATGATCGTTCCCAATATTGAAATGCACTTAGGCGGTTTGAAAACACCCTTTTAGATGGTAGGTATATTTTATAGTTGTCTGAGCCTAAGCCCTTTTCGCATTCAGCCATATAGTTAATAAATCGATACCGTATCCGTAAATAAAAGTTTTATTTACAAATACGGACTTACACGAGTAGGGTGGCGGTTGTGACCAAAATGAAAGGTGGCCGTTATGACCCAAATTAAAATTGGCCGTTGTGATCAAGGTGGCCGTTGTGACCAACGTCGATAAACACTGTGACAATAAGGCGTCGGTGGCCGTTGTGACCAAGGTGGCTGTTATGGCCAGAACCGAAAGTGGCCGTTGTGACCACGGTAGCCGTTGCGTCCAGGCAGCCACTTTTCAGAGTGGCCGTTGTGTCCAGGTCCCAATTCAATTTACGTGAATAATAATCTTTGGGAATTGATACTTTTATTATGTAAAAAAAAATTAATGCGTTTTATTAAATAACTTATCAATATATAGAATGTGCACAGATTGGACATGGACTTTTTAACTTACAAAAATTAGCCAATTGTTTATCTTATAAAGCAATAAATAAATAGACAAATAAATGAACGAAACCAACCTTCTTCGGCCCTGCACGTGTGGAGAATCACAAATAAAATACTAAAAAACGCGAGTTTAATTTTCCACATGATCACTGTAATAATTCTTAATTCAACAAACTATACTTTATAGTATTTAAATCACCCAAGTATTCGCAGCGAGAGCTGCGTTTTAAACTGGACATAAAATGATGTGGATGGCTATTTCAATATTCTCAATGACGTCGTCCTTCTCGCGATGCTTTGAGGAAGGCCATATCAGTATCCGATCATATTATTGCGTATGTGTTATGTACAATTGAGATGTGATACTCGTAAATGTGGATAAAGTTTAATGTTACTAATTACACAGAAAGTTGCACAAGGATGCAGGTGGATTTTCCTAATTCTGAAAGGGTCAATTTGAGTAAAAACCTTTTATACATTTTTTTTAGTTCTTTTTTAATTGCAAAGCTGGAAAAATAATTTATCCCTCTTTGATGTTTTGTGCAATATCATTCCCGAGGAAATTTTATAAATAAATTATTTTAAAATGGGGAACATCGGAATTTTCGGAATTTTATGGCCGTGAAATATTCGTAAATTTTTCAACACAATTCCTCACTGGCAAAAGTGAGTAAACGGATTTTTTGCAGTTATGTGTCTTTTATATCAGTAAAACTGTCTGCCAAATTTAGTAAAAAAATGTATACCACCGTCAAAGTTATGGGCAATAATCATTTTTTAATTTTTAACTTTGACGCCCTGTAACACAAAAATGGAGGGTCTTAGGACATATATTATGTTTATTAAGCAAACCCCACTTATTTTTCAGTGTTCTATCAGCCGTATCATTTATGCCATGTTTGTTTGAAACACCTTGTATAATTACAATTACTGTTTTCTCTCCATTGGAACCATACATTCGAACAGGTCCAGTTCTTAAAACGGAAATGCCCATTTTAGGATCGACTGCAGCCCGTTCTTCCAACTCTCTTTCTTTCTGGAAATGTTCTTTAATCCCTCCTCTGAGAGCTGGGTCTCCCTTGAAAATTCCCAACATGTGTTTGCTGGTGGTCTAGGGCATTTAGCCGCAGTCACTTCGGTGCGGCCGTTTAGTGGTCGCGGCTCAACGTCCGGCTCTGGTTTGCTGGTGGTGACGGCGTTCAGGAGAGATTCCGAGTCCAAACATCTGAAACAATCAAAAATCATGTTGGACTTACATCTGATAAAAATTATGAAATAGATTTCGAAAAGTAACAGATTTACCTGAGAAACGCGGCTATCATCTCCACACGAAGCAGGAACAGCGCAGGCACAGTATAATCGAACAATTGAAATATCTTGAAGGCTTGTTAAAGATATAATGATTACCAGGGTGAATTTTGGGGGTATTTATATCCCCTTTATTGAGTAGAAACCATAAGGTCTCAGTTCAATTCATCGACTTAGTTGATTCTGATTTAGTGCATATTACAGCGGTGAAAGAAATCTAATCTAGGAGAAAATTCAAAAATAATTTGTGTTTCTTTTAGGTTAATTATATTATAGGAAATATATTATAAAGGGTTGAAACGTTAAGGTTGAGTAGCAATAATAGTGTTGCAGTTGGTATCGTATTACATAAAATACAAATTTCGGGGCTCTAATTTGGATTGCTTAACAAATTTAGGCTTTGATTTGCAATCGCCATCTTTACTTAGCTTTTCAGTGGACATAATTTTGTACGAAGAACAATTTCAAAGGCTTTGAGAATTGTTAACTGGTTATATTACACTACTTTCATCTTGCTTTTCATCCTCTTCTACTCCTTTCTTTTATGTCATTCTCTAGTCCTATAAGGGACGATTTTCCTGCTTTCTTTGTCGTGTTTTTATAATATTTCAGCTGAAACTAGTTTTTATACTACTGAGGCTAATTTTTGATTTTTAAAATAATTACAAGGTTCTTTGTTAACAGAATACTCTGAAAACACCTAGTTGGCTTAATTTCAGAACTTAAGATATCAAAATTTTGAACCTCAATATTGTGGATGTTTTAGGAATTTGAGCAAGAAATTTTTGCTTTAATTTTCTTAGTACATATTTAACATCGAAACTTGGGTACCTTAATAAACTTAACGTACAGCTCTTTTGAAATTGAACTGCAGTTTTGAATTATCAACAGCATTGGAAAGCTACCCTATTTCGAATTTTACATAAATTTCAAAATTAGTTGGTTTCAAAGGCTGAACATTATTTGCACAGGTATTCTTGAGCTACCTCTTTCAATTTTTCTTTCGTTACGATTGAAATTAATATTTTCTTATCGTTTGTTCTGTCGAAAAAAGCTAACAACATAGTTTTTCTGAGGTTTTAAGAAAAAATCGTTGTTTTAATATTCGTTGATATTGAAATTACCTTGGCATGTGATCAGATACTTCAGTAGAACACATAAGAAATTAATACTAAGGATGAGGTGGCCTAAACTTTTAGATGTTTGTACATGTAATAAGTTTAATATCGCAAGGTTACCAAATGTTCCCCACATAATAACAGATAATTGCTGTGTTTGCATATTAAAGTATTAAATTATTTATAACATTACACAGGGGCAGAAGGCAGAAGTTTCCCGAACGAGTTTATTTGTTCTCGGCTGTGAATTAATTAATCAAGGTTAATTTTCTACCAAATTTTTATTTTTATTAAACTCGTCGATATCTTTCTCAAAAATTTTCGTATGTAGCCTAACTCAAATTTTGCAGGTCGTATTAACCCTTTCGCTGCGGCTTGTACTGAAGAACGTTGTTGCGCCAAAGGCGGCGATCGGCTCGATCTGGAGATAACTCGCGCTGAGCAATTTAAAAATTCTTTTTTTGAAATCAACATTTTGTTGAAACTGCTCTTGACGAGTTATATCGCTATTACGTTTATTAAAAACACAGTATAAACATATGCTTGGAAAAATTATTTTAATATTTATTTAGCTCAAAAATATAATAGTATGTAACTAAAAGTAAGTAAAACATTTATTTTATAAAAAGAACGGCAAAATATCACTACCACTTTATGTAATTATTGCACGTTTAAAGCTGAGAGCAAATGCTCCAGCTGATACAAAACCAATCCGAAAACGCTCGTCAAGAGCCTTCCTGTGATAATTTTTATTTTGCGACGACGCAGCGAAAGTGTTTTAAGAAACGTCCATTTAATCAAGAAGATTTTTATTTTGAGTTTGGAGCATTGTCTGGTGGTGAACGAGAAGTATTTTGAAAATTTTAATTAATTTTTCTTTGGGCTAAATTTTTATTTTTCAGCTTCGATTTTCCCTTCCAAAATTTTCTGATAAAACCTAACCCCCATAATATTCTTGAATGTTGAATAGTTCGTAAATATTAGTTTCAGTTCAGTTTTGAAGAAGGAATCTCACCACAATAAGTGTCTTTTTTAACTACGATCTTGAGCTGCCCAGAACGCCTTTCGACTTTCACCTATTCGCTTGTTGTAATGTATTTATTAAATAGTAATTCAGGCATTATTTTACACCTATTAGGAAATATAAATTAAACAAAATACTTGCCCAGTTTTAAAGTATTTATTTTCACATCAATTCTACAGGCTAATTTATTTTGCGTGGTTCACATATTACACTAAGTTAAATATTATGAAATGTAGATCTACTGAAGGTGCATGTGATATCTTGATATTGGTCGTCGAAATGCTTAGGCATACATAGTTTGCCCCTTGTCCTTCATGGTTCTTATTATAGCGCATGTTGACCAAGCCAACCGAAGTATCTGAAACAGAAAATTTGATTTTTCGTACTTCAGTTGGATTTCTCTCGTTTTTCTTCTTATTTTATATTTTTTACTTGGTAACAGGTGCTATATTAGGTCAGGAAAACGTTGCTGTTTTGAATAGGTTTAACCTAAGAATCCTTAACGTGCAACAAACCAACCCCAAGGACCATTTCAATATCCTTGTAGAATATAAAATGAATTAACCAAAAATATTCACTTACAAAAAAAATTTAGAACTTTAAAACCTTTCATTTTGTTTAAACAACAGTCGACTTACATTCAAAAAAGTTCTGCTGTTTATTTCTATCAATCCACCAGCCTTAAACACGACTTTCCTCTGAGATCTCTGTATTATTATAACTGCGTTTTTCCTAAAGCTGGGGAAGTTCTGGGTATACCAATCGGATTCGTACATGGCGTCACACACTTTTAAAGCCTAAAAGTTCATTCGCAGGATAATCTTATACCCATCATTTGTTTGCTTATGGGTCAGATTAAAATTAAGTTAGAGAACAACTAAAAATTATGTATCAAGGCATTTATTCAAAAATGCTGTTTTTTTTTTAACATGTGATGGTAGAAGTTTGTTTCTACTCAGTCATTTGGCATTCCTTCTTCCACTTATTGCCGAAGCCTGAAGTATGATTATGTGTTAATATAATTAATATTAGTCTCACCTCTGACGTGATGTAATCAGTGGTTAGGTAGTAGAACGCTAGTTGAAATACGAAATACATCAAGGACACTGTGTACTTTATTAACAATTCAAATTCGTTACTAAAATATTAAAAATAAGTAACAGACCTAAATTAAATTTTACTAGCTCACACTTCGAATAAAGCCAAAATTTCCACACACAGCAAATACGCAATCGTTATATATTCGATCAACAGTGTACTGGAAAAATAATCCTTTATATTATCGCAGAACCTTAAAGGTTAACATTTACTCAAATTTTCAATCCACCAAATACTTCTCCTTACTTTAATAGGAAAATATGATATTCAATGTAAGATTTCATTTTTCTATTGTAGATTTCTTTGGTTTCTTCAGAAATAATGCTGCTTACGCTTAAATCTCGAATGCACTGACATAAAATTTTAAACTGTATCATAATTTCAATACAAAACGCTAGAAATAAAGTGTCAAAACTTAATACAAAAGTCCCAATAACCGGTATCATAATTAACTGAACAAACAGTAAGGTATCGTAGAGACGATCGTTCCCTTCTATATTCCATTTACCAAGCGGCAAGCTTTGGTCATTAAAGCTAGATGCGAATCTAGAAATTAGTATAAATGCAATTAATAACAACAAAAGTCGTTGGAAAAGTACGGTGCCCGACGCAATTTTATCCAGCTTGTTCTTATATTTGGGGTTGCATAGATCAGTTTTCCAAAATTCATTAATGTTGTTAAGAATATTGTGTAACCTTGCTCTTTGAATGATAGTAACGGTGATTTTAACAAAAACCTTCAACATATATCGTTGATAAATAATTTACCGGTTTCTTGTAATGGAAAGAAATTACCTGAAGAATACCTAGAAATGCTTCCATGTTCATAACAAACGTTAAAATACATCCATCGAGGTGAAAAAATTGTAGAGAAACCAATGACAGTATAAATATCGTTATTATTAAGTGCACTGTTCCAAATAATATTACCGTATTTGAATTTATTTTCGAATAAAGTCCCAAAGTTGACATTATCAACAAGGGAATACCTGACGTGCGACCCACCATACTCATTTTTACACTTGTTTTGAGAAGATGCTCACTTGAACTGGAAATATAAAAATGCAAAACCTTTAAAACGAAAATCAGCACCAGAAACTGAATTTGCGGCTATTAAATTAGCGTTAGCCTTCTGGTTTGTAAAATTAGAGTTGTGTTAGTTTAAGCTTTAATAAAACCGATGTTCAGGTAATATTTTCATTTTCTTTGTTTTTAAACTTCCCCCGTTTTTATACGAAGAAAATTCTGTTAAATGAAAGCCGGTAAATTGCAAAGTAAAATTTGAACGTCTTGAGGAACTAAATTAGCTGAGGGCTATTTTTCGTATTTTAATTCTGATGAGTTTGTTTAAAAAGTCTCAAACGTATAATGCATTTTAACTTGTTTAGTTAATAAGATTTTTTATCAATATTCACCCTCAGTTAAAATCTAAAAATTGTAATATATCAATTAAAAAAAGTTCACTCTCAAAGTCTGAAACTTTTAATATCCTTTAACGTTATCCAATTAAAAAAATTAACAATATTCACCCTCAATTAAAGTCTTAGACTGTACATTAACTTTCACCAGATAAAAACATTTGTTAACAGTTTTCAGCCTCACCGTGTTTATCTGTGCTGAATTGTTAGCACGTTAGTATAGATTAACTACAAAAGCTGAAGTGGACTAAACTTCTAAATATATACGTAATAACTCTGTTGCATTGCAGATTCACTTGATAATTCCCACGTCATTATGGAAAATCATACTATTTCCACATTAAAATTAAATTACACATTAAATAATTTAGCAGTGCACATGCAGAAGTTTCTATAGTTCAGTTGTAGTTTCTTAACATGAAATAATTAATGAAGGTTATCCAAGTTACCCAAATGCAGATTGAATTACTGTTGAGTTTAGGGTTCCCTTAAAGACTTTAGAATTTAGAGTCGTAAAGAACATTTTTACAAGTTTTCTGACACCACCTGAGAATAATAAGCAAGCAAACAAACACAGTAATACTGTACAGAGAAAGCAAGGGTGCAGTTATGAATACATGGTTGCGAGTACATTATTGCAGTTAATTCTTAAAGGGTTGCAAAGGTATTTAATAAAAATTGTGCAAATACATGAAATAGATGAGTTAATCTATCAAAAACTAACAAATTGATTAGACGAAAAAGTATATGAACCATTAAAATTTTTAAAATTTCCAAATTATATTGATGTTAAATCATACTAATTATTGCTAGAAAATCATTTTTCGTAGTCTGCATCATTCTCAAAAATTTATAAATACCTATATTGCAAATTTTTAAAAGACCACAAATATATTTAATAAAAATTGTACCAATGCCTGAAATCGATTGAAAACTATGTACCTAAACTATTAAATTGCTAAAGAGAAGCTTGAATTTATAAGTGATCGGTTTTATTTTTGAAATTACAAAGGACTTTTCAAACACGCCATATACTATTTATATACCTAATACAGAAACAAGATTTTTCAAATATTTACATAACATAAAGTTCTTGTTTTTTTCTAGCACAAAATATTGCACAAGTGTACAACATATATCTTCTATTTACAGTTTAATATTTATATTTGCAATCTACAATAATTTAATTTTTTGCGACTGTACATACACATATTTACATAATATTTCTTTTATTTATGATAACTAGCAATGTTGTAGTTCAGTATCGAAGGGTTTTAAAGGGAGCTGGTCTGGCTTTTCGTGGAATTCGCAGTTTTCCTCCGCCATTTTACTGGTTCTCTTCCAGAGTCGCAGTAAAGGGTTTTGTTTTCAGTTCTAGCTGTGGGCGTCGATTTGGTTTTATAGTCTTTTCCACAATTACTGTTTTCTACGCATTCGAACAGACCCAATTCTTAGAACGAAAATGCGCATTTTAGGATCGATTGTAACTCTCTTTCTTTCTGGAAATGTTCTTTGATCCCTTCTGTAATAACTGGGTTTCCCTTGCAGATTCCCAACATATATTTGCTGGTGGTCACGATTAGTGACAATTGCGACATTCTGATGAAGACCCAAGAACTTCAACTAATAAAGTCGCAAGACTAACCGGAACGTCACAATGTAAAGTTTGGTCTACGATACGCAGTATTCGATGCCATCCTTACCACTATACTCCTGTCCAAGGCTTTCATGAAGGTGATCCTGGAAGGAGAGTGGAGAGCTTTATGTTAAATTCAGATGCAGACAATGCAAATTTCTTACTGAACATTTTATGGACGGATGAAAATGTTCCTCTCGCCGTGAGGCAGCGAATGATATTTCAGCACGACGGTTGTCGGTTAAGAATTAAACGATTACCTTTGCAATACGTTTTTTACTGCTTATCCAAAAATAAGAACCATACTACTTGCATCACTTTTACTATTTTTTTTAATTAGAACTATCAAGGGCACGTTGAACATTTGTACCTTGATAGATAGCTGTTGAAATAAGGAAGTTTCTAAAATAATTTGTACGCATGTTATGTTGATAATTTTTGAGAAAAACGCATAGGTAATTTTCATGGCTGATTTTTAAAAATTATTTTTTTATAAGTTTTTATTTAAAATTTTCACATGATCGAAATGTTTCCGGATATTTTCCATTCCAAACGGATGACAATAGAGTGGGAGAAGTAATCCAGTAAAAAAGTTCAAAAAATGTCAAGTAGATTTTTTTTTAATTAACTTTAAAGACATTAAGGTCTACTTTTTTGAGAAAAACGCAAAAATTGAAATATCTCAAAAACTATTGAGTTTTGGATAATGTATGTTACGGTTAAATTTGTTTCTTAGCTCCTGTCCCATCACGTCTCCAAAGGAATGTATCGAATTACCAGTAATCCTGTATAGTCAGTTTTTTCATGTACAATCTTTGTTTGTGTTTTAAAGAATTAAAGGTTTATTTTTGTTGTATTTCTTTTCTTTCTTTTTTGTGTGTGTCTTGTATGCGTGTATACTTCAAGTCAGACGGCTGTGTCATGTGTGGATGTGTGTGTTACTACGTGTGTAGTGGTCTTGTTACTATATCTCATAGACCAGTCTTCCGAGTAGAGCACAGTTAATTAAGCCCAACTATGAATGGTCTCACCAGACCTAGTACCGACCCCAGAGGCCTGAGAAAAAATCTCCACCAACGTAGGTATTCGAATCCGGGCACGGGACTTGCAACATGCAAACCTAGCTGCCTAGCCCTCTTACAACTGAGCTACCTGGCTTCAACTTTTGTTATATTTGTTATTTGTTTTTTATGTCAGAACTCGGAAGAATAAGTGTTTTTATTCGAAGCATTCTAGATAAATGTAGGTAGTGTTCTGTTGCTTTCTTTGGCCTACTGATTTCTACTGATTTTATAAAACGCGCCATCTATTGATCAACTGATCTCATAAAAAGTCATCTGGCAACACTGCTGAAAAAGTAGATATCGCGCAAGATAACCTTTCTGACATTTTGACAGTTCTTGTGTTTGTTTGTGTTGTTAATTATAGGTTATAAGTAAAACTGAATTGATTCATATATTTTATAATGGAGCTTCTGCAAGATTTTGATGACGTGGTTGAAGGCGACTTGCTTAATCTGGCAAATTTGGCAAATCTGTTCAAGTACGTGTAAACAATTTTGATAAATGGGACAAAGATTTTCTAGCAAGGTTTAGAATCTCAAAAGAAAAAAGCATCCAATGTGGCAGTCACGGCAATTGGAAGCAAATTTTCTCTATCTGGAACTAGGACTTATCTATCCTATAGATGAATATTATTTAAAATTTTAGTGAATTTGCTTACTTATTAAAATATCATCGCAATCATTTTGTGAAGGTAGACCTTCCACGCTTAGGTAAATATATGGCAGTAATTTATCTTCGTAATCTGTGAAATCCTCTGCATCTTGAGAACCTCCTCCAGTTTTAAAAATTTCAAACTCGTTACGGGTTGGGTTTTTTTTAATATTACGTTTAACTTTAAAGTTTTGGTACAAATTAGGCTTCTTCTTTAAAAACATTTAATTTGCAACTGGTTACATATAATATATTATTATCATAAAGATCTCTAAATTTTGTTTTCAAAATGCTTTTAGTCTTGTAAGTACAACATAACATGAGAATATTTTCAAAGTATGTATTAATTTTCAGAATATGTTGGGAACCAACAATTCAGCAGGGCCTTGCAATCCTGACACAGGACGTTGCCCGTGCTACCCTAATGTTGTGGGTCAAAAATGCGATCAGTGTGCAGAAAACCATTGGAAAATTGTAAGTGGTTCAGGCTGTGAACAATGCAACTGATCCAGTTGGTGCTGAAAGGCCACAATGCAATCTCGTAATGAATTTATTTTGATAGTAATTTCGTGAATTAATTTTTGTTTTGTAGTTGACGGGCAATGTGATTGTAAAGAAAATTTTGGAGGCAGACAGTGTAATGAATGTAAAGCCAATTACTGGGGTGATCCAAAGCGAAATTAATGTTTCAGTAAGTTATAGTTTACAATTTTTAAAAATATTATTTACTGTGTATAATAAATTGCAGAATGCCAGTGTGATATCTATGGATCGGAAACGTAACAGTGTAACAAAATCTGGTGCCTGTATTTGTAGGCTACAACTGTGATGAGTCTGACAGGGGGGTATTTGGGGACTGCATCCGCTTGCAGTCCATGTGGAGAATGCTTCGACAATTAGGATCGAATATTGAAGGAGCACAAAATTACTACAACTCATAAATAATTATCATTTGCAGATACCACACTGGCTGTAATTGATAGAGCCAAAAATATTAAAAAGAATGGGGCAACTGGTGCATACACGAAGGAATTCGATGAAATGCAATCACAGCTTGATAAAATTGAGGAATTATTGAATAGTACAAAATCAATAAATGTAGATTCAATTGAACGAGCTTCGCAAACAAATTAACCAAACTGAATCGGGCTCTTTAAAAGACTGGTATAGTTGATTAGATAATGCAACACAGGGAATTCGGTTATCTAATATTCGGTTAGAAGACTTAGAAGAAGGTAAAGAGAAACTCCTTCAAAAGATGGCAGATCTAGAACGTGATAGCTCGGAACTACAAGAGGTTGATGTGCAGGGAGGCTTAAATTTAATTCAAAATGCCAAACAGAGAGCCGATCTAGCCGCTCACAAAGCTGAACGCTCCCAGGTAATGTCAATTAGAAGGTTTTGGGTCTTACATTAAACATTATTTTTTTGTAGGAAACATTTAAATATGCAGAATGCCAGTGTAAAGCAACAGAAAACTTAGTTAACGTTACAGAAAAAGAGTTTAAAGAAATGCAGGAGAATAACGAACGAGCTTTAGAAGAAATCAAAAGCAATTATTTAACTGACCTCCATAATGTGGTACCCAAGCTAAATCACTTAGTTTGCGATGGATATGGATGGAGATCCTTGCGACTCAATTTGTGGAGGACCAGGATGTGAGAGCTGTGGAAATGCTATTTCTTGTGAAAGCGGTGCCAAACAACAAGTTGAAAGTGCTTTAATTGTGCTAATAAGACTGAATCTCTCTTAAAGGATAAAGAAGCCAAAGCGAATGATTTCATTAGAAATGTATGACTTTATTTAATTAACTTAAAGGTGTGGTATAAAGTAGGTATCACTTAAATTAACTTGCAAGTATTTTTAAATCCACTGAAAATTGTAGTAAAACCAAGGATTGAACACTGTGTTTTGAATGTACCATAATAATTTAGTTTTTGAAATTCAAAATTATGCATTTTTAAAGCCATTAATTAAATCTTTGAAATAAAACTGAAATTAGTTCTTTTAGACACATTTTAAATATTAAAACATTTTACAGGTAACTCAAACACAACATTGGTAAAACTGATGTCACAAGATGCCTATGATAGGGCCTACGAAGCATTTTTGGCATCAAATATTTCATTGGACTCCATAAATAAAATAAAAATCTGAATAGATGAATTTTTACATCAAAATCATTATATACCAGAAGACATCAAAAAAGTTGCGGAAGAGGTACTTGTGCGTTATTATTATATTTAAAAGATTTAAATGGTCAATATTGAAGAGGTGCCGAATAAACACATTGATTTACAACCGGAAGAAATTACAGAATGACTAAAATGATCAAAGAAACTGTCGAATCATTGACTAACATTGATCCAATAATCACTGCAACTGCGGATGATTTAAAAAAGGTGGAGAAGTTGAAAGAAGATGCCGATCGTGCTAAGTATAAGTTTAAAAAAAATATTTTAAATCTTTAGTACATTACTTTTATTACAGGACTAAAGCTAATGAAATATTAAAGATCGCAGAAGAAGTTAAAAAAGCTCCTTCGAAACAGTAGCCTTGCGCAAGAACAAGCAGTGGTTACTATTTCTGGTGCTCAGGGTGATATTGAGGAAGTAAACTCTCTCTTAGACAAGGTATATGTATATTTAAACCTAACGTTTGTTATGAAAAATAAATCTTGTAATTTATCTAATAATAATGAAAATTTAAAGAAAAAAATTCCCAAAACGAATGAAACATCAATCCAAATAGATGGGCTTGCAGACCGACTAAATAAACTTCAGCTTGAAATAAGAAGTTGCGAATGCAGTGCAATGTAGTCAGAACAAAGCTAACAGAAAAATTACACAGTGTAGAAGATTCAAAACGTAGAGCCGACGATTTATTCAGAAGGGCAGTTCAATTAATGTCTGAAACTGCTCTTGACCAATTAAAGAACACCCCAGATGCCTTGCTTACAAGTTTGGCAGATGAAATAGAAAGATTAATCTATGAAATGGATACGTATAAAAATTGAATAGATGATAGATTACCAAAAATGTACTTAGCATCCTGATAAAATCTGCTGCCTTGTAGATTTAGTTTTAAATTTTACATTATTATGAAGTAATGTTCTTTTTGTAGATTGAAGAATTCTTGTGCTTGTACCTTGTACATACTTTTTTTTATATTAATGATTTGTAAGTAAGTCTGCTACTTTTGGTGGCAATTATTTTATGCAAAATAATAACAAAAAATATGTAATTTGAAATGCAGAGTTTTTCTTTCGTGTATGACAACCTGTTTTGATTTATTTCATAAGTGGTGACAGCTACTGTCAAAAGTAATTTTCGCTTATTTATATGTTTTATTGGAAACAATGGAACTGCTAAGAGTAGAAAACTATTATTTGCAAAAGAGATCATAAACTTTACTGTATGTTTAATGTGCATGAATATTATTTCAAAAGAGCTTTAACTACCTGTATAATAAAATGTTAGATTTACTTCATGTTAATAATCAGTAGCGTAACTTCAAATTTGTAATCAAGTTGTAAAATGGGAAATAGGTAATACGGAGGCAATATTGGTGATATAAAGAATAAAAGAAAAGGGGCCTAAGACTGTTCCTTGGGGAACTCCCATTTCAATACCAACTACGTCAGAAGAAAATTTTTGTTTGACGTGGTTTATTTCGTGATCAATACTAACGTATTGAGAACGATCGGATTCATCCCAAAGCCAATCCAGTAACACCATACGAAAGCAGTTTATTAAAAGTAATTCAATATTTACGCAATGGAATGCCCTGCTGAGATCACAAAAGATCCCAACAGGGCACTCACCAGCAGCAATGAAATTAGTAACAATCTTGTAAAATGAATGAACTGCTGAATCAGTAGACATGTTAGCACTAAAATCGTATTGATTTTTTGAAAGTATATTATTTTCATTTAAGAATTGTTGAAGTCTCTGAAGATACAATATTAATTCGTACAATATATACCTTTCTACAACATATAGCTTTGACTTTTGTCATTGTGAATTGTAATAGAGGTTAAAAGAAAATTCTACTAACTTTTTGTCCATGAGTATAATTTTTAGTATACCCGAAGAATGATCGCAAAACCCGAAGTCTTCGGGTCAAAATGACATTGTTGACAACCCTAGCACGGCTCTAATTTAATGAAAGCACGGGAAATGTTAAGCTTCAAGAAAACCAAAGGAAGCTTGCTTAAGGGAGACCTAGCGTAAGAAAACCTGGAAATTCTGAAAATAAAATGGAGCAGCGGAGTTGCCGTAAACAAGAACTACCGCAAAGACTCGTAGGATGAGCATTATCTCTCTTGAGGCTGTAAGACAGGGCAGGGAAATGCTTAAATAAATAAAGAAAAAAATTTATCGAAATTTTTTAATTAATTAATAAATGTTGGTTAATTAAATATATTCGGATGCAATTTTTCTATTTATTTGTTGTAAAAAGGGTACAACTAAGTAAATGTTAATAAGTGCTCTCTTAAGCTAACAAAAAGTAAGTATGAGTCAGATAAATCTGGCTGTAGTTTACATTTACAATAAAAAAAACCTAATGACTATGATCTAATGTGAAAGTTCGATGCCCCGTGAATGCATGTGTGTCTAACGTGTGTTATGGAGTGGCGCCAAACCTTTTGAATCACCTGGTGTAAATTAGAAGAACTAAAACTAAGATGGCGTGTACTACTTAACTGTCAATGTGTTGTTCTTAAAAATGTGATAACTCCGATAAAAGCAGCTGATTTTAAAGTGTAAGTGTGTACTTTTCTTATCGTATTGGTAATTTTGACGGCTCGGACAGATAATGTTAATCTGTCGAAAAACATGGTGGGTTCCTTAAAATCATTTTTTAATTATGTGTGAATACAACAACAGTGGGAGGCCCGAAATGGCTGGAGGCGATATTGACTTAAATGCCGCATTAGCCCAAAAAGACCATTATATTCGTGATCAACATGAACAAATAATTCGCCTAAAACGTGAATTAGATGGGGTGGCCAGCGAGAGGGACCTCCTACTATGTGAAGTTAGCAATCTTCGTTTTGAACTGGAGATGGTCGAGCTGAAACGTCTGCAGGATGAAAGGTAAACATTTTGCTTTAAATTGCATGTAAATCGCCGATACACTTCTTAAATGTATTATTAATAAATACATTTACTTGTTGGCACTCTTCATATTCAATGTGGGAGGTCATACACACTTCCAACAATGCCAAACAAAGTTGTTAGAAGGTCGAGTTTATTCATTACAGAACGATTTCTTTGTATTTGTTTAAGCCAACTTACGACCTTAAATAATTATTTAACTTGAGTTTTCTACCCACGCCACCAGATAAAAAAGAAATTTATAAATAGCGCAACTTCTACTTAATTGTTTAAGATACAAATCGTTTCTCCCCGGCGCGGCGTATGGAAAATAAAATTAACTTAATAACCTTTTGTTGTCCTCACAAGTAATTTGCGGCCGCAACTCTTGCAGAAATAATTCTAAGATTTTTTTATTGGCCAACTCATTTTTAACTATGTTGAAAGATCCCAAATTGTTTTGAGGGCAACCAAGAACTCATTTTCTTCTTAATGTCTTTTATTAGGTGTACTCGCTGATTTAATTAGTCTGTTTTTAAGTTAAATTAAAAATCATGCTCCGCTGAGCATATTTAATCGACATCTGCTTACTTGATCAGTTAGTAGTCAACATGATAGTTTCAGACTAATTACTCTTGTGGATTGCATTAACATTATTATTCCCAGTAAACATGAGAAAATGCAAAAATTTGTATTCAGACTCTCCTAGATTAGTCTTTATATTATTTAATTATATTTAAATTACTTTTACGTTGTAGTTTACTCAAATAATTAGAATTTTAAATTTGGCGGTAGTACGTTGTATATTTATTTTTAAGCCTTAAATTTTGATTTACAGGTTTGCTATAATAATAAATAAACAGATGGTACAATGCTTATTTACAGTTATGAAGCAACAATATTTAATTTTCCATTTATCAATATTCTAATCCTTTTAACAAACAGAAAAGTAGTTTCGAACAGGCGAGATTTAAGCTTGAAACTCGAAGTTTACAAGGTAAACTAATTCCATTTCTTATTCATGTTAATTCGTAGTTACAAGAGTTTGGCCGTGTAAAATCAGTAGCACTCGTTTTTTCATTAATTTGTTATGCTTTCGGAAATCTAGAAGATGCCATTATATTTTAATTTTATTTCCTGTTGTATAACAGCTATCAGATTTTATTTAGGTTTTTTTTTTATTCACCTTTGGCAGTTTTATTTCCGTGTGCTTTATAGTTTTGCGGAGTTATGACAATTATTTGTTTTATAGCCAAATCAAGTATTTAATGTTTGTCGGTTTACATTTTAAAAATTAAAGAGTATACCTATTGAATGTTTTTGAAGGAAATGGCGAAGACCCTATCTGTGTAAATTTGCATAAAGAAAAAAATGGGTATCAATAATTAAAGCTTAATGAAGTGATTCAAACAACGTGCAAGTCTGTTGTAGCCGGAGCAATTAAAAACTTCTTGCAACTTTTCAATACGTAACGAATGAATTAAATTGTAAATAACCGAGCTTATTCTCCGCAGAATGTAGCAAAGTTTTCAAACCGTTGAATAGGTTTTTAATTTGTACCTTTGAAGTGATTTATCAGATTTTATTTAAATACTGATCATTGATTAGTGGCAAACAAAGTCACATGTACGAGGCATTGTTGTTTATCTATGAAACTCAGGATAAGCTAGTTTGAATTGCATTGCGACAGTCCTTTCATGAATTTATCAATGGAAAATTAGTAAAAGAGTAAAGAATCAGTCGAGACTTACAATTAAAATTTAAAATTGAATTAATAATATAAGAATTTTGCATTAAATTTTTAAATAGACCAATCTTTTTAGTTTCCCCTTTTAATATTTATTATTTATAAACATTAACCCACTTCCTTCCTAGTTTTCCCCCAAAAGCCAAGTTATAAACATCGTATTTTCCAATATCTTACATGTCTAAAACTTTGTTTCTCAATTTTCTGATACAAAGTAATCTCACTGCCTGATTTTGATAGCGAAACAATTTAATTAATTCAAGCTCGAATTCAAGAGTATTTTCAGGTAAAGTACAGAATATTAGGAATTTTTCATTAGTCTTTGGTTTAATATAGGTTATAGAATTTTGCCTCAGTCTTAGAATTTGGCTTCTGAAAGAATTTCCTTAATTATAATGGATAAAGGCATGAGATGAATTTCATTAAGAAAATTTCTAAAGGGCTGTTAAATTTAATTGTTTGCAATTCTGATTTAAATATTGCACTTTTGTTAAAGTAAAGACGCAACTCATGAGTCACCTATTTAATTAAATTTAGTTTTTAAATATATTTATTTGTTTATAGTTTAATTCTGTAAACGTCTGTTTGAATTGGTGGATTTGATTTATACCCTGAAATTAGTAAAATAGCGGCCATCGATGCCAAAGTTATCACCGACAACCTTTTTCACCTTTTTATAATTTGCTATTAATCAAACTTTGCATGACCTTAGTTTCTATGTGTAAATATTACAAAAGAAACCGCACATCGTTTAATCTGTAATGTTCCCAATAAAATTAGCGATAAATAGAAATAAAAACAACGATGATTTAATTCGTATATATTAATATTAACAACGTACTTTTTTAAATTAACGTTATTACATTTATTAATGATAATACAGAAATAGTGTAACGGGAATTTAATAACGTAGACTGTTATGAAATATAATGTTACTGTTGTTATTTTAATTTTACGTAACTATCTGTAAATGTAAGAGGAACTTTTGTAAATGCTGGACATTTTTTGGAAATTTGTTTATTTAGTTTGGATCACATTATAGGCTAGGTTTTTACTATGAATTTTAGTTATTAAGGTGCTGAAAAAGATGCTCATAAATTGGAAATAATTTGCTTTAAATCTCGCATAGTAAACCCAATAAAAATAAGGAATTTATTCTCATTTTATTTGATATTGAAATACCCAACAAATACATCACGGTGGATGTGATGTTGTTCATTGTTGTATTCCTAAAAAGCTAGTTTTATAAATTAATTACGTGTGACGGTTTAGTTTAATGCGTGCTGTGCTGTGCTGTAAAATCATAACTGGATCACTCCTTTCCATATTTTTCCTCTGCGCTGATTTTGCACTGAATTTTTTATCATGTTACTCATTTATGTCATACATTTTATGTTATCATAATGTAGCATGAAATAAATCATTTTTATAAATAATTTTTATCTGTCTGGTAGCGTAACATTTCAATTTATGCATTTGGTTTTAATTGTTTGTGGCGAAATGCCTTTTTACAAATATTGAATATTTTTTGGCATGATTTTAATGTATATTGTTCTTAAAGTATCAATCATAAGTTGATAAAATATTGTATGTTATATAATATCTAGTTTTTTTCTCTCTCAACTAAGCAACAAAAAGGCTTATTTTGGAATAAGTTGGGCAATAAATTAAAATTGACATCCTCAAATTCTCTGACGTAAAGCAAACTCAACCTTCGGACCGACTTAGATTAGATAAATTCTTCATAGTTAGAGGTTTTTCCCCAAAAAAAGGACAACAAGAAAAATAGCGATTACTTCCAAGAACTAAAAGACAACTTAAAAACACTCGAGTTCCAAGTAAAATTTATTGTAATTACTACGTATTAAATATGATGAGTTAAGTAACGAAAAATATTTACAAACATTTGATGAATCACCGTGAAAAGATTAACATCAGGGATGATTATTAAATTAAATTCGAGTCAATTAAATTAAACTGATTGTTCTAATTTTTTTCGTCAATGTCATGGTTGCAAGATATTGTTTGTTTGAGTGGGAGTTCTGATGATTATCATAAGCTTCTCATTGATGATTGTTAGACATTACATAGCTGTTGAGCTTATTATAAATATAAAAGGGCGTAGCAGAATTTTCAATTGTCTGTGTGGGAAGAATCTAAATTTTAAAACAAATCTTACATTTTAATTATCTTCTGAAAGGCTTCAGTCTTAAGTTTTGTAAATTTGCTTAGTGCGCGAAATGTATTTTTGGAAAAAGAAAGTCGTAATAAATGAATAAAAAATTACTCCCCCGATTCACCCACATTTTTGATTTTCTGAACTCGTAAACTTTGCTGTTACCTTTGGCCTTTTCGGTTTTCACGTAGGAAGATGCGAAAACATTAAATGAGGGAAGCATGCTGACGTAAGCAGAATAATTCGTGTTTTGAAATTTGAAAACAATCCGAAATATTCAAAGTTTGAGTTTCATGTTTTGTCCTTCCACTGCTTTGTTAATTTCTTTGCTTCTTAAAGAACAAAAGTATTCCATGTTTAAACTTAGTAAATTCATATTTAATCCCCAGTTGATGTTCTGTGTAGCCCTTTTAGATAAGTCCAGAATCAAACAGAACTTTCTAAATTTTATTTTTATAAAGACGTCCCTCAAATAGGGAATGGCGATTGTATTTGTATACTTCATTCCGAGTCACTTTTGAAAGATAAAAAGAATCCCATTAATTAAAAAAAATATTTAAAACTAAACACTTTTAATGTGCTCTTCATTATCTCTTTAAATTGAATTACCGTGCTTGCCTTTTCGACAGTTGGTGAACTACATTAAGGAAAGTCTCTTAAGAATTTATGCTTAATTAATAAAGGGAAGTAAAAGGAATTGCGTTCCATATTACGTGGCCAACTTCAAAGTGGATGTTTTCAAGCAAACCGACAAAAATTTTAGATCTCATTTAACAATAAATATGCTTGGTTGATGACTTTCCTTTTACTGTTTAAAAGTAGGGCCATTTTGTGAAAGAATCACGATTTTTTTGGATTCAAAATATTAAATTTATGTTAGAATTGGCATGGTTCTGACTTGTTCTGTCAACCCAGTGTTTAATGAGTTTGAGAATCCTTTCTATTTGGAAATTAAACGAGAAAATTCCAAGCATTCGTAAGTTAGTTTCAGTATTTGCACAAAATAAACGATTATTTGGATTTGAAAAAAAAAATTAAGAAAACTCCAACTGGGTATTAGCACAGTCTATAAATTTTGGTTCAGGTTACTAAAACTATTTTCCACAAAGGTGTTGCCAAGTGGATTCAAAGCACCTGAGATAAGGTTGACAAACAGTTGGCAATATTTCCCATCGAATACATTGTTTAATACCTCTACTCTACAATTTGGGTGTGAATTACGTTTTGTAATATCTATTTTCAGGCGATAAACATTAGAGACACCAAATCAGATGTTGGGTAAAATTACTAGCGGGTAGTTAACTGATGTATTTTTAATATTTGAACAAAATTGTTTTTGGATGAGTTGGCTTTTATCTATGATTAGTAACTGTTAATATATCAGTTTGTTAGGATATTGTACGTCATAATAGGATCGTGTTTGGTTATTATGGCAATAAACGAAAAATTAGTTGGGGCAAATAAAACGTTGATTAAGCTTTATTAAGGTCCGCTTAATTAATATAAATTACCAATTTGTGGGGTGGATTAAAACAGCAGGTTTACTGGTAAACGGTAGATTCGTCAATGTATTTTCCGGTTACCGATCGTGCGTTTGAAAACTCCTGTATTAAACGGTTGCTGCTAACTTTAAATACATGAATACAGACTGCTCCAACTAAAACCTACACGTAACAGCCAGTTATTCAAGAAATTTGATTATCGACAGATAATAAATTTTTTATTTGTAATGTTTAGCGAAAATCTTGCATTTTTGTTGTTCTTGTTTTACTCTTGCACAAAACAAGAGAAAAACGGGAACTTAGCAGAACAAGACAAGAATGTCCTGCAAGAAAAGTACAAGGACGCAGTCTTGCCCCATTTTCTTGATTATTGTTGTCTTGTAAGTGTTTTTTTTATGTAAACCAAGAGCGCAAACATTTTGCAAAAGTACACGAATTTTCTAAGCAAAGCAAGGAAAAACTGAAGTTTCGGGCACTATGATCTACGATAACAGAAAATAAACATGCAAGACAAGATCTTTGCTTATACCTAAGAATAAAACAAACCAAGAAATCTCACCTTGTGAAAATTTTAATTCGTCATATTTTCACATTTTAAAAGCTGAAGTTTCAGTGGAACATTATAAATCCTCTATTTATCTTCCTTGGCGGTTACTTAGGCTTTCCTTTCATCGTTTGCAGTTTTATGAATGATCAAAGAGTGCCACCAAAAGAGGATTTCAGAGCTTTTTATATAACCTTATTCATTTAAGTGTGGATTGACAAAAGCTTTTTCTGTGAAAGCTGTAAATATAATATGCGCATTTATTTCTTTGAAGAAAATCTGGTGTTTGTGGTGTTTTTCTATCATTTCTAATTTTATACAGGCTTGTGCATGGAACCTGTTGAAAACTGTTGGAAAATCGTGCTCTTTTTCGTATTTTATGCAGTAAATTCAACCCGAAAATATTTTTCGTATTTAAAACTTTCGTAGCAATTTGAACATACTTAGTCAATTAAAATTTTAACAATTCTCAATTCTAAAAATCCCAGCCATTTCATATGAAGCCATGCTGGGTATGAAATGTTTTATAAAGCAAATAATAAACATGCAAATCCCATCAAAGCTTTGTAACAGTAGAATAGCTTATTGCGATAAGCTCATCTGTATAGTTGCGTTGATTATAAAATGGTATAAAAACTCTCTCATAGTGGAGTATCAAATTATTAATAACTGATAATAAAACGACTGTCGTCTTCTCCACAATTTATTGATGGGCTCCTTGACTTGGTCTTTATTTGGATAAACTTCGGAACCAATTGTAATCTTCGGTGTATAACGTTAAGAACCAGTTGGAAAGTTTGATCTTATTCCTTTTGATTTGGAGGGATTTGTACATTTGGATTTGTTTGGCACGACTCGCCTTCTTGATTTGGTTAAAATCCATACTCATAGTGGAGTATCAAATTATTAACACAATTTAAATTGACAACAGTCGTTTTATTATTAGTTATTTATTATTAATTAATTTATTAATAAAATCCGATTTGTGACAAAATATTACGAAGTGAAATCATGTTTGAATAAATGTTCAAAAATAGAAACGAAAGTTCTAATTTTAGCAACAGTTTGTAGTTTCGTGACAATATATTCAAATAAGCTGAAGTTAATTTATCATAACATATCGTTGACTGAATATGCTTTTTTGCCGAGAAAGCTTAGGTTTTGAATGAAAACAAATCGCATTTCATAACTACGATGATAAAATAAACGTTTAATTTATAACCGAGATAAATATTACAATTTTTAACTTAATTTTCTGAAAACCTAAAGGATTATAATGCAGAGCATTAATTAACTTGTAAATTAGATTGATAATTTTTTTTTGTTTTCTCTCTTACTCCTTATAATATTAAAACGAACGACTTAAAGATTAAAAGAAATCTGAAGATAGGTATGCACCTAACAAAAGGTTAACGTTACTGCATTTAACGGTATTGATAAAATTTAATTTGCCAATCTGAATTAGGCATTAAAACGGATTTTTTGGGCAGGATGTTTAACCAGCGAAGATCCTTTGTATTTAAAGGTTGAACGATTATTGAAGGATTAGAAGAAACTTCTTTGTAGTTGCAGTCTTATGCAAATTTTCTGTGTATTCAGGGTCTGATGAACTATTAATGTGTATGTTTTAACAGAACTAGAACTAGATTAATAGTTTCGACTGTATAAAATTTATTATTTATACTTTTTATATATAGTATATATATTTTTTAAATATTATTTATATATGTAAAATTATAACAATTAAGAGCTTGGCGAAGGTTTGTTAATTTCTTGATATTTTGGATAAATATTTACTGCAATGGATATTAAGGAGCCTTAAACAGAGTTGACTCACAGGAACAAAAGACTGCCTTTATTTTATTGCTTCAGAATACCCTTAAAACTGCTTGTGCTTCTTCAAGAATGTCTTTTTGAAAACATACGATAGTGCTGGCGACATATTTATTTCCCCAGAATTCCATTCTATATCGTCACAGCATAAGATTAATCCCGATTGCCTTAAACTCACGAAAATGCCTTTAGGTTGCCCTTAAATATCCCTTTAGACCGCCTCTAAAATGGCTTGGCTGTCCTATTAAAGAACAAAAAATTGCTTCAATCGAGGTCACGATTAAATCTTGAAAATATATGATAATACTTCCTGGATATTGCCCCAGCTTCAGAATATCCCGGGCTTAAACTATTGTAGGAGCGTCTTTGGACTACCCCATTAAAAGACTGATTCACTCGCGAGGTTGGCCCTTAGTTATCGATTCAACCAGACTGTCTAAAAAAAATGCTAGCTACAAAGTTTAAAAACATTCAGAGACTTGCTATAGATTGCTTCAGAATTTCTTCAATGTTTCCTAGTTACCTTGAAATGCTCCGAACTGATTCAGCTTTACATCTTCGAGAACTGACTCAGATTACTCGTAAGAATGCCTCAGGGTTGGTTAAGAACCAAAAAAAAAAAACTTCAAAACTTTAGATCTTAGGGGCGGGCTATACATTCAGGAAGGCAATTTGGACTACCTGGGGGTGCCTTTAATACTGCCGCGTCTTCCCAAGAATGTTTATTTGCAAAAACTGGCGAGTTTGCCCCAAAAATACAGAAACTTGCTACAGATTGCTTCAGAATTCCTTAAATGTTTCCAAATTGCCTTAGAATATCTCAGAATGCCTTGAATTGACTCAGCTTTACATCTTTCAGGACTGTCCTAGATTTTTCGTAACAATGCCTTAGAATTGTTCCATTAAAAACTAAAAATTGCTTCCAAATTTTAGGGGTCTACAAATTGCTTTCCTCTTGGGTTACATTTAATGGTGTCTCATGGAGAAGAGTCTTTTCGGTGATGAGGCACTATTAAATATTCTGCTAAATACTGACCAGACTGTCCCAGAAATATAGAGAAAAGCTAAAAATTGACCCAGATCTTCTTGAACTTGTTCAAACAGCCTAGAATGCTTCACAATGCTCCAAATTGCCTTAAACTTCGCTAATCTTATATTTTTTAAAGGCTGTTACAGATTTCCTGTACGAATACATCAGGATAGCCTCATTATGGACCAAAGAATTGTCTAAAGTCGTGGTTAAATCTTAAAAGACTACAGATGGCCTTCCTCTTTGACTGCCTCTGGATACTGCCTCGTCTTCCCCAAGAATTTTTATTTGTAAATACCGACCAGACTGCTCCAAAAATATAGAAAATTGCTACAAATCGCCCCAGATTTTCTCAAACTTGTCCAAACAACCTTTCCGAACTGCCTTGAACTTCGCCAGTCTTATATTGTTTTAAGATTGCTTCAGGTGTCCTGCTAGATTGCCTCAGAATTTCCTCATCAGCGACCAAAATCTGCTTAAAGTCATGGTTAAGTCTTGGCGACTACAGATTGCGGATGCCTTGAATACTGTCTTGTCTTGTCTTGTCTAAATATCGACCAAGCTGCCCGAAGAAATACAAAAATTGCTACAGATCGTCTCAGATCTTCCCATACTTGCCCAAACAGCCTTAGAATGCTTCAAAATGCTCCCAACTCCCTTGTACATATATTTCAAAGACTTCAGATTTCCCCTATTAGAGACCAAAAAGCTTTTCTTCCTTTTGGGTTGTCTTAGGGCGCCCTGGGTACTGACTCGTCTTACCCAAGATTTTTTATGTCTAAATATCGGCTAGACTGTCTCAAAAATACGAAAATTGTCCCAAAGCCCCCGCTTTCCTCTAAACTTCCTCCAATTGCCTTAAAATGATTCGTAATGCCCCGAGCTGCCTTGATTTCAGAATTTTCAGAGCAGCCTCACTAGTTGTTACAATACTTCTGGATTACCCAATTAACGAACCAAAGACTGCCTTAGTGATCTAGTTCTCGATTTTAGTAATCATCCAAATGCCTCAAACGGCTGCGAATTTAAACGAAAAAGATTTGCCTCTTTATTACTTCTAGACTGTGAAACAGAATTTGTTGGTCTGCAGTTTGTATAATGAGGCTTTTCAAATATTTATCATGTCTTTTTACTGAGGACTCATTAAGCATTTGCAGAGCAGACTATTTTTGAAGTTTTGTTTTACATCTTCAGCGCACTCGTTATGCCTTTTTAAATATTGTGTAATTGGTTGTCTGTAAACGTAGAACGTAATTTGAAGTAAACCGAGATTGTTTTAATTAAAAAATAATTACATAGATATTCAATGTTCATAGGTTCTTAATAAATTGGAATTAATTCGTAAGATGATGAATAGGAAACATTTGTAGCGATTACTTATTTATAAAGAAATTCAATTGAACGGCACCCCCGTTCGATACAAATAGAATTAACCTGTACAGTCCTTCCACCCCTCAGTATTTATCTGCATTTTTGCGCATATACCTGTACTGCACCCTAACAGAACATGAAATACCTCCTACAAGGAAGAAATAATGGTCACCCTCGCCCTCGAGTCACGTATTTGGGGGAGAGAAAATACATAAGCGCAAGCGTGGCGTCGGTGGCGTCGATGGCGTCTGTGTAAAGTGCATTCACGCGCGACGCCCTGTTTCGAGTTTCATGTGCTGCCGCGTTATAGTACGACCGGTTTGCCTCATGCGAGGCCGTTTTCTGCAAGCTCTTGAACAGGATGTCCTCTGCTCTTCCCGCGAGTGTTAGCAGGAGGTGCGCCAAGTGTAGGTGACGATACCACTCACCTTACCTCGTCTTATAGGTATAATGACACTTGTTTACTTACACCTAAGTACATTCATGAATCAAGCTTTGTTTACGAGATGAAAAGCCAAATTCGAACTTGTCGATTTCTATCTGACTTATTTCAAGTTTTGTTTTTGCTTCTCACCGTTCAAAGAAGTTGTTCTATTTTTTACATGATAGTTACATTAAGTTTTATCCAATTTAATCCTGAAAAGGAAGCCTTACTAGCTGTTTGTATGTACTATGTAATTGAATCACTTCTGGTAAATGCCTTTTTTACATGTTACTTAATTTGTTGATAGTTTTTTAACAGGTACGAAGATTCGTCGGCATCTCGAAAGTCATAAAAAACGAACTTAAATTTTTTTTTAATGTAGTAGTATAGGCAACCAACAACACAAGTGCGGTTGTATCAACAACAGCAGTATCTACCATTCACTTTAAGTGCTATAAAGCAGAGAATGCGTTTCGAATACTCAGCTTTAAACTCGCACAACGGTGTTTAATTATTTTATTTATTACAGCATATCGATTGTTATTTCTTTCATAATATTCTACAGACTTTATTTTATTTTTTATCGATTTTCTTGTGCAATAAAGCCACCAACTTTTCTATTACTGCTCATTGAATAATATGAAAATGTTTGAGAAAATTAAGCACAATTCGCAGTCAGTAATCCCGTGTTAATTATTTATGGAATAATTAATAATATTAATTAGTCATAATTAATCAGCACTGAAACGTTATTATTGAAGAATAATAACAGTCAGGTATATAATATTAATACATTTGCTTATCCGTGTATTATGAGTTAGCAAAATGAAATGGTTGATGCAAGCTTCGTTAAATTGACAATTCCAGTACAACGAGCAATATCAAATAACATTGAGCTCAGTTTTGCGGATTATCTGGAATTATTTGAAAGTGATTGATAACTTTTTAGCTTTTAGGCTAGATTTAACGTTGCAACCCCCCCCTTAACTACAAGATTTTTGCATAAAAATCAAAAAATTGCCGATTTAATTTGCAGCACGTTTAAAGGCCCCAAACTTATTTTATTTTTTATTCCTAATTTTGCTCGGGTATGAAGCCTACATAGGTACACGTATCCGCAATTCAATTCACCTGCTTTGATTAGTTTTGTATCGATTATGAGAACGGGACAGGGCAATTTATGTACATTTTTGTCTAGACTGATTCGTCGATATGAAAGCACCCCAGTATAAATAAATATGGAAGATCAAAAATGGTTGCCGGGTATTAATAACTAGAAGTCGAAAAAGGTGTAATAAATGTCGAAGGTTTTCACTGATCCTCCCAATATTAATATAACCTACGATCAAATAAATTTTAGACTAAGGCCGAGCCTATTCGAGTTGAAATTTATTTGATCGTAGGTTATATTAATATTGGAAGGATCAGTGAAAACCTTCTATATTTGACAATTTAATCCTTCGGATAAACTGTTGAAAATCGTCGATTTTAATATTTTGCACTCCAAGAATGTTAGTCAAAACCTGGGTTATACATTAAATTTGCAAAAACACCTTTATCGAAATCATTGTTTATGTAATCTTTGATGTAGCGTAAATTTTTGGGCAATATTCACAAATGTATTTTAGTTTCGTGAATAATTGAATTATATAATCCTTGCAGCTTGTTTGCCATTAAAAGAAAACTAGGAAATTTCCTACCACCTGAAATCCCACAACTTTGACTCAAAATTAAGTGTAGCTTAATTAAGTACTTCTCAGATTTATTAAACAGTCGGAAATAATGTGGTCAGTACAGTATTTCTTTGATGTATTTTTTCTTTATTATAGCTTTACAGGTACCCGTAGTCTCAAAGGAAACACTTTCCTTAAGAGCAAACCGACGGTGATATTAATTTGCGGAAAATGTCAGAGTCGCATAAATACCAACAAATGTTCGTGTTTAACGAGATGCTTTTAAGGTGATTTGAAATGATTCTTTAAGGAGTCGTTTGTGAATTATAAATGCGCGATTCTTACTTTGAAAGAATCGTTTTAATTTAATGCCTTATTGAAATGAGGTAAAACTGCGAATGCTCGGGAAAATTTAGGGATTCGTCTTAGAAATTTATAATACAAAGTTCGATTTCAAATTTGATGCCAGCATCTTGAGTTGAAGGCTCTCGATTTGGATTACGAGTGGAAATTCCGCCTGTACAAAATGGCGAAAATGACTCGCTTCCAACACAAAATTTCGGTTTGTTCGAATTTAACCATCTTCTAAAAGTTTAGTGTCCTAAAAACGAAATTATTCGAGTTTCCGTAGAATTCTATTTTTAGTTTTTTTCTGGAAATTTGAAAATGGTATTGGAAACGGGTTAAAGTCCAATTCGTTGCATTACTGCGTAAGTGGTTGATAAGTTCCAGAAAAACATTGCAGGAGATTAAAGCTAAATGGTTAGTAATATTGGTAGCAAGTGTTATTGGCAATAAATTGCCTTTTCATGAATTATTAGTTTTATTAGCCGTTCTTTGTTGATTTATTTGGACAAACACGACGCCCATAAAATGAAAACAGCCTTTGTTCTTAGTTGGAATTTTCCTTAAACCCGTTTGATTCGTAATACTTATCGTTAAGTTAATATAAATAATCATAACACAGTAAAAATAAACATTAAATTGTGTATATATTTTTGAAAATTATAAATAATTAAAATAATTTAAATGCCTAAATCAAACATTAGAGAAAATGCATTTAAGCAAGAAATTTACAAAAATCAGTCTTCTGAAGAGTTTAAATTCACCCACCCATTTGTCTACATTTATTTGCAATTAATTTATAGTAAATAATAAGGCCATCAGAACTTAATAACAGTTTTTGCACCAAATGCTCGATTAGGAGCCGAAAGATCTTTTTTTTATTAAAACTGAAGCAGGGTAGAATTAAATTTAGCACCTTTCAAGGATATCGTAATTTTGTAAAGTTATTTTTGGACAATCGCTATTATTAAAGATAGCAAGGTTATGTATTTTTGAAATAAGTAGTTTTAATCACATTGTTTGAAAGTGAAACCTAACTTTTCTAACTTGTAGCTTATAGGCAATCCTGCTTACTTAAAAGCATGGAACTTATCTATCTCGATTTTTTATTTCATTCAATTCGCGGAAACATTTATCAGTCTGGCAGAAATGTTTGGGGGCTGTAAATTTAAAATTTGGAATTGAGATTATCTTTAAAGAATACTCGGAAATGAATTTATAAAAAAAAATAAATATTTCAAGCGTGCAATTGAATTAATTTACGTCCGTTGATTTTTCCCAGATTTCGTTAAAAATCGCCACAATCTGGTTCTGTTGAAATACGATATACGAAAATAACCACCCACTTTAATAAGTTTTATTTTGTTACTCGGTGGATAATTTAATAAAGCGCGTTAGTTCCAGTTGAGTGGTGGTGCAATCATGATTTTAAGCGGGCAAGAAGGGTAATTTTGAAGTCAACCACCACATTTCGCAAGGTACTTTAAAAACTTTTCAAACAAATTATGCAAAAACAAAAAACTTTGTTTCGTCTTTATAGAATTTTAGTAATTTTCGGCCCTGAATTTTCACACCTAATTGCGATTTTTCCTGCTACAATTTTATTAATTTAAAAAAGGAGTGTAATGAGATGCTTATCTGGTTGTTGCTTTAATTTTAATTGAAAATAAGGTGCCCCTAATGCTTTAATTAAAGTTAAAAAAGTAAAAGGCCTTTGTTTTAGCCTTACTTTTTAGAATTTTAGGAAAATTCGCAGATAAGATGAAAATTCCGCTTTGTAAATAAATAACAACCGAAGTTGAAGTTTATAAAAAACTCATAATCACGTAAGTCTAAGAAATTTTATTACGCAAAAAATTGTGCGAGTCTGAATACGTTTCTTCAGCGTAATTAGGTCGGCCATTTCCATAATGTTATGATACGTATATAAAATCAGCTCTTGCTATTCTGGATTTTTCAGACTTCAAATAACTTCCAACTATGTCAAACAATCTTCTTGATTTTCAATAGCTGGCAGCAGTCTTAATCACAATTTTTGTCTCATCTTGAACAAACAACCCTGATTCTGTCAACATAAAGGAGAAAATAAAAAACCCTGCCTCGTGAAAATACCGATAAATAAACATTTACTAAAGTTCGTGTCGTATTCTGTGTAAACATCGTTATTAAATTATTTCCACTTTTCAAATATATTCAGAATTTCAAAGTGAAATAAATACTTCAAATAACCCGGAAGAATCGTGTGTCTCCCACATTATATAATAATTCTAGATAATAGAATTACAGGTTAACCGGTGTTTTAGCTACATGTTTAGATTAAATTTCATATGACGGGAGTTATTAAATTAACAAGCGTATAAAAACTTGGGAAAAGTTGATAGTTGGTTTTGTAGATTTTATTCTAGAACGTAAACTTTAATGGGAACGTCAAACTAATGTTTCTGCAATCGAAGTCACGGATGCTATTTAATTTGATCGGTAGCTTAGGTACCTTTGTAATACATCCTGTGGACGTTAGTTAAACAAACTGAATTATTGTTTATTATTGTATACCAGTAAGATGGATGGTTAAGTCGTGGGTTGGGCTCCCACGCTGAACATTCTCCATTCATGGGTATTTGTTATTATCTGATTATGTATATACTTAATGGTATTGCAAAATGCATTGCAGCTTCACTGAAATAATTATATTATTCCACTAATAATAGAGCGTAATAATATCTTTAATATGTCCTTCAAAATTCTCACGAAAATCTTTTTCCATTTTAAAACTAAGATGATTGTATGTTAAATTAGTATCCTTTCCTAAGTTATATAATTTGTGTTTTATTGTTTGTTCTACCGTGTTATTGTTATAACTTGTATCTAGCATAATTTGTTTCCGAAGAAAAAAATAGACCTAAATGAGTTTACAATTTCCACTAAACACCCACATGGGTAACATTTCAAAATGCGAATGCGTAGGTTTGCGAACTTCATATTAGGTATCGTTTTATTGTTTCGTTTTTCTGCATGTTATTCCGCACAAAAAGTCAGTTTTATTGGAAATTAATTGTTGATCTTGTTTCAATTCCCTTTATAGACAATTCAGAACCAAATATTCGTGTTTTTCGGCGTTCCACATTTTGTGATGTTTGACAGAACGTCGAAATGTGAACATGTTTCCGATCAATTTTATGCTATATTTAGAAAATCGAGTAGCCATTAGGTAACAGTTAATTGCAGTGCTTTTTCAATTTTATTATGGACAAATAATAAATATGAGTTCTTTAATATGATTTCGATTTTTAAACCTCGTGTCTAAATTTCCAATTTACAAAATCAATATGACTCCTTCGTAATTTCAAGGGTTTTCAGTCTGTTCATTTTAATTTCGGCCTCTGTATTTGATGTTCGTAGAAGTGTCGATTGCAAAACTGTGTAACAATAACAAACAAGCTTGAATTTCCATTAAAATTAGCTTTAGGCCAAACAATTAAAGGTTTCCCTCTAGTTTTAAACTTTTATCTAAATCTCATCAAGATTATTTTTAACCTTTTTGCAATCATAAGTTGTTTATGAGTTCAACATCGACGGGTATAACAATTCAAAAACCTATCAAAACTTTTGGAGCGTCATATCTAGCTATAACCTTATATCTAAGATCAAATGGCCAACTCGTGTTACCGCCACTTCTATTAGTTTAATAGACAATGTTTTTACTAATTTACATGATTCTGAGAGCTGCTGTGTAGTTGACAATAGCATATCTGATCACCGCAGTGTTTTGTTTAAAACTAATTTAACAAATTTAACTAAGTTAACTAAACAGTCCTTTGTGAAATCTGAAAGTAGTTCAGTTCAATTTAAAAGGCTGTTCTCTGAAACGGCTATTAAGGCCTCTTAAGTCGCTTTCATGCGTACAGGGTGATGTGCTAACCACCAGGCTTTCGACAACCGCATACCTTCCCTACTCCAACACCGTGTTTCGATACCACATTGTTTGCAGTGACTGGGTAGGCCACCCGCCGAGTATCTGACTCGGGTTTGACCCCGAGACCGTCCACGCTGTAGTAATGTTCCACAAAACGATTGTTTTTTTTGTTAACATTATACAGGCTAGTTTCCTTAAACAACAAGTGCCAAAAGTCTTTAAATAAAAAGAAGCAATAAACTAAAAATAATAACCCATTTCAATGTTGTAGGTATTTCTGAAAATTAAAAATTAACTAAGTAAACTCTAAACCGAAACGCAACAAAGTTTATCAGAATTTGGGAATAATTTTGAAATATTTATACACGGTGATCGAAAAAAGTACGAACAGGATACTCTGCCAATAACTTAACCTAACTTAATGTTAGCTAACAATAAAAAAAGTGAATAATTTTATTCTTCATGCCCCTACCTGAACCACTTAATTTTTTCGAAGTCATGCTACAATAACATACCGAAAATAATTTTGGCTTTGTGGCTGTTACTGAACCTCTTACTAACGACTGTAAATTGTATTAAAATTGTTTACTGAAATGTATTCAAGGTAAACATATTTTCAGTGTCTTGCATAACACCGTTGATAAAATTCAAATAACTGCATTTTATGTTCAAAGCGTGTAAAATGAGGTACATCGTGTTTTGAGTGGTAATGGGGACAAAAAAGTCTCACTGATGCCTGGTGCATAGAATATCCTTTAGAAGTGTAGAAAATACAGTTTATACAGAGCAAACGATTGTAGAGAATGACGGTATGTGCACATAAACAATAGGTAACGACCCATATAAATGTCTTATCATTTTGAGGGTGCTACCAGTTGGCCCTTTTCAGTTCGTCTGGACGAGCTATGAAACCTTTATGTAAGATACTGCTTTATAAACCTTTATTATGTGATATTCTGCTGGCGTTCTCTATTTGTTTAAAAGTTTTACTCGTTGTGTATCATCTTCAGACTGCTGGATTTTTCACTTAACAATGTAAAATTGCTTAATAAACTTATCCATACATTTTTCATAAAAAAAATGGTGTGTCAAGGTAGTTCTATTAAAAGAGGAGTTTTTGTTTCCTCTGGCACGATCTGTAATTTTGCAGGGAACAGCTTTAGCTTCAGATTGGAATTTTCGTCTAATCCAATTAAGAACGAGGTTTAGTTAACTCATCAACAAAGTTTAGCACAAAGGTAGAGTTGTGTAAGCCTAATAGGATTTAAATTTTGTGTTTTAGGTAGCTTTCAAATTCAATTCCCTTTGTTTCTCTTAATTCTGAATAACTTTCCTTATTGCATAACTTATGTTATGCTTGAAAATTTTCTTCACATAAAAGCAATGTTTGTTGATTAATTGGGCGAGTTAAACAAATAATATTAAAATTGCCTTTATAGCAAATAAATTTAAATGAATTTAATATGATATTATTTATATATTTTTAAACAACGATGTACAACTAGGCTCTCATCATTAATCTTAGTAAGCTCTATGCGAGATTCCCATTAATATGGGGATCATGTCGTCAATAGAATAGCCTGAATGGATCGTAGTTATTGATCAAGGTAGAAAGCGTAGAATAGCAAACAAGATTCTGAGATAACGGTTTGGCAATCGCTGCGCAGTAATCAAGTTTTTTACAAACCATCCCTCATCCTGCAACCCTTTTGTACGTAAAAAGTACAAAACTTCGGAAATGCTTTTTACGGCTTTTATTCGATTTTGAGAAGGCGCCTAACTGGATATAATAATTTTAATGCGCCCTAAGTTTGTTGTTTGATTTTTAAAACTTTTAACGAATTTTGCTATGAATGCCTTAAAATTATTCGCCAACAAAAATTAATCACCCGACTTCGCCGAGTTTGATGTATTGCTAGGGAAAATTCATTTATCACGTATGTATGGAGATTCAGCAGCAATGAGTATGCAACCATGACCTCTATTCAAACCTGCAAACTTGCCAGAAAATGTAATTTTATTAAAGTTCTACAGCATGATGTACGGTAGCACATTTCCGCAACATTATCTCTCGGTGTTTTGTACTCGGAGTGGCTCATGGTGATTCGAAAACTTTACACAGAATGAGTTCTTTTACGAGTTGTGCTGTTTCGGTATCTAAACATTATTTGAATTACCGTGATTTATACCATCTTTTACTATTAGTGTCACCATTTTTTGGTAATAAATTTAATATAACTGCGACAGTTTCGGTTTATTTTGCGAATTTCTAATTTTGGTGAGATTTGCGGTTTAATCTTGTTTGACTTACAACCTACGAAGTTTGGTATATCTTAAATTAAAACACATTACCTGTATTAAAACTGTTTACTCACACTTCTACCAAAATACATGAAAATAATCGTGGAGTTTTTACGTTTGTGATTTTATAATTTTTACTTCTGTCGGCAATAAACAAATTGCAAAGGAGTCAACCAAAGAAATTGAAACATTTAGTGAATGTCCTAAATTTAGTTAAACAAATAAAAACTGACAGTCCTTCACTCTTCGGACACTCATATTTCCTACAGAATTTTGACATTCGATGTGCTTTTCGGAAATATCCTCGGTGAAAAATTTAAAAAACGAATTTTTCATTGTTTTAAGGCTATTTTAAATAATTATACTGTACAGGATGATTCACTGCTTCTAGGCCAAATATGTTTAAACGAATTACTCAATACAAGCATTTCTTCCTTTCCTTTACATTTCAGTTCGAGGTACGACGTAAAAAAACGTTTTAACGTAAATATTTATGCTTAGCATGCATAATGCAAGTTTGAAGGTATATTATCTTTCAAACATTTTCAAGAGCATTACAGTTAATAATTTTTGGAGTTAAACAATCTCATGATTTCATTTTTTTTGTTAGTTTTTTTTAACATTCAGTTAGAAAGGAAAAACTCAATTAGAAAAATCAGTGGAATTAAACGGTTTATACTGCTTCGAAATGTCTTGAACTGCTTTAATATCGGAATATTCTCGACCTGTCTATAAGGTTGCCTCAATGTCACCAAATCTGCCTTTCTAAAAATGTACCTCAATTTGACTGACTGCCTTGTAGAGTGGAAAATTAACGCAAAAAGCCCGGATTGCCTTTAAACTGTCCTTAGAACCTTCGAAATGGCCTGCACCCCTGCACTGACTCAGCTTCAGAATATTCCCCCTGATTAGAAGTTTGCCTGAACCTTAAAAATACAGTTTTTTTAATAGACCATCGATTAGATTGCCTTTGAGAACGGGTAATTCCAACAAGCTACCTCAGATTTTTTTAAACTAACCCTAAAATATTTCGAAATGCCTTGAACTGCTTTAATATTGAAATTTTCTCGAGCGTCTTAACCTATCTATAAGGTTGTCTCAATGTCACCAATTTTGCCTTTTTGAAAATGCACCTCAGTTTGACTGCCTTGCAGGGCAGAAAATTACAGCAAAAAGCCCGGATTACTTTGAAACTGTCCTTAGAATCTTCGAGATGACCTGCACTGCCTCAGCCTCAGAATATTCCACATTGCCTTAGCCTGATTAGAAGATTTCCTGAACGTTATAAATACCGTTTTTGAGGATATGCCATCGGTTAGACTGCCTTTTAGAACGGATAATTCCAACAAACTATACAAGATACCAGATTTTCTTAAACTCATCTAAACTACCTCAAAACACCTTGAACTATCTTAATCATGGAATATCTGCATCTGAACCTGCCTAAAGGGTTGATCGATGTTCCAGTTCTGGGCGGAAAATTATAACAAATAGCAAAAACTCGGATTGCTTTGAACCTACCCCAAACTGTCTTTAGAATCTTCAAAATACCCTGCACTTCCGTAACATCAATGTATTCTGGATTGCCTTAGCTTGATTATAAGATTGCCTTAGCTTCACGATTTGTTGTAGATATACCATCGTCTAATCTGCCTTTTAGAATTCTGTCTTTTTGCAAATATACTATTGGTCAGATTGACTGTCTTTAAGGACAGAAAATTGCGGCAAACAGCCCCTTCCTTAGAATCCCTGAAATACCTGTGCTGCCTCAGTTTCAAAATATTTCGGATTGTCTCAATTATGCCTGATTGTAAGACTGCCTTAACCTCACAATACGGTTTTTGAAGATATTCCATCGGTTAGACTGTCTTTCAGAACGGATAATTCTAACAAACTGCACCATAGTTTATTGAGCTTAAACTGCTTCGAAATATGCTTTAATATCGGAATATTCTGGAGCGCCTTAATCTGTTTCTATAAGCTTGCTTTAATGTCACCAAATTTCCCTTTCTGAAAATGCACCTCAGTTTAACTGACTGCTTTGCACAACAAAAAGCCCGGATTGCCTTGAAACTGTCCTTGGAATCTTCTTCTTCTTCATCATCGGCCTCAGAATATTCCACACTTCAGTCTGATTAGACGTTTGCCTGAACCTTACGAATACAGCTTTTTGAAGATATACCATCGGATAATTCAAAAAAACCACCAGATTTTCTTAAACTGATCTAAACTACCTTAAAACGCCTTGAACTGTCTTAATCGTGGAATATCTGGAGCGTCTTAACCTGCTATAGGGTTGATCGTTGTTCCAGTTCTGGTTTTTTTGAAAATATACCATCAGTTAGGTTGCCTTTCAAGGACAGAAAATTACAACAAACAGTCCCGGACTTTCTCTAAACTGTCCCAAGCTGCCCTTAGAATCTTCAAAATACCCCGCATGCCTCAACTTCAGAATATTATTCCACATTGCTTCAGCCTGATCATGAGATTGCCTTAATCTCAAAAATGCAGTTTTTTAAAAATAAGTCCATTGGTTATACATACTGCCTTTTAAAACGGATAATTTCAACAAACTATCCCAGATTTTTTTAAACAGATCTTAGGCTCCCTCGAAACGTCCTGATCTGCCTATAAGATTGCTTTAATTTTATGAGTGCTGCTTTTTTGAAAACATACCATGTGACTACCTTTAACGACGAAAAAATGCAACAAACTTCCTTGGATTTTTGTAAATTGTTTCTGAATCGTCTTTGAAATCTCCAAAAATTCCCTGAACTGCCCCAACCTCAGAATATTTCGAACTTTTTCAACCTGATTCTAATATTGCGTTAACCTCACAAATACTGTTTTGTTGCAGTTACCAATCAACTACCCACCATTTTCTTAGACGGTTCTTAGACTGCCTCAACCTCGAAATATTCTGGAGTTGTTTAACTTGCCCCTAAGATTGCCTTAAAAAAAATACAGTCACGAAAAATCGTAACAATTGCCTCGAATTTTCGTAAATATTCCGGAATTGTCCTTAGGATCTTTAAAAATTTCATGAACTGCCTCAGCTTCAAAATATTGCAGACAGCCTTAGCCTGATTGCAAATTGCTTTAATCTTACGGTTTTTTGAAGATGTACCGTCGGATAGACTGCCTTTTAGAACGGATAATTCCCCAAAACTGCTCCAGACTTTCTTAAAATGCCCTTAGAAAGCCTCGAAGCATCCTGAACTTCCATAACCTTGGAATATTCTGGAGGGTTTCACCCTGGCTATAAGATTGCATTGACCTTACCAATTCTGCCTTTTTGAAAGCATACCATGCGACTGTCTTTAAGGGTGGAAAATTGCAACAAATATCACCATATCTGCTTTGAATCCCTGAAATTGCCGAAACTGCCTCAGCCTAAGACTATTCTGGAGTGCCTTAAACTTTTTTTGAGACCCGTCCAGGCTGCCCTGTTTAAAAAAAAAATCTGCCCAAGTAGTGAACCCTGCAGCAGAACTCTCAGCAATTTATTAAAGAAATATTTCGAATTAGTGTTTAGTATTTAATGGTGGAAGTTTCGGTGTAAGTTTTAAGGTAAAGCTTGTTTTAAATAGGCTTAGTTATAATATGGCTTAAACCCTGATTTAAGTCGACTTAAGCTAAGTCTTAGAGTCTAAACTTCTACGAAAATACCATAGTCATTTTTGTCTGTATCGACTTGGTTAAACAATGAAACCTTTATAAATATCTTGGTCAGTTTTGAAGGAAGTGCGAAAGGAGAATTTTGCTGACTGTACGTAGTTTTGTTTCTACAAAGGTGTATAGGAAGTGTCGGAATAACAATGAGCATTTCAAACTCGACAGGTGAGATGTCGTTATCGTAGTGCACAGAGAGAAATTACTAGTTCCCGAAGTTAGTCGTATTCATAGACGGGCATTGAACCGAGACCTATTTTTGTGATTTTGTTTTTCAAATATAGGTTAAGCCCGAGAAATCTTATTTAAATTATATGCTACGCCGAAGGAAACCACGCTTTCTTGTCGAAGCTAAAAATGAATTTAACTACTTTAATTAAACGATCAGTAGGTAACGCGGCTTTCTTAGAAATCTTTGAAACTAGTAAGTTTATTTCTTCTTCTTGTAAAGCCTATCCAAAAGTGGATTCATACGGTTATGCTGGATTAAACAAACCGGGTGTCTTCACCGTGGGAATTTCTTAGTAAGTCAGTAACCTGTGTAATTGTTATTCCAGCAGATTGTTGTACAGGTTATGGTCAGGCCCAATGTTGTACCGGAAACGGAGCAGCTAGAAAGTGCCATGGCACACTGGATCATTTAAATTGATTTGCTAATAAAGGGAAAGTGAACGGATATCCTGCACCAACTTAATCGAAGCGCGATCGTTTGACGTTTATCTTCCTCTTCATTACTGTTAAACTTAAGAGTTTCTTATGACCCGTTGTTGATCTTCGTACTCCAAACTTTTGATCCTTCAAATTTTCAAATTCATGCACCGCTCAACGTTTTTTTTTTTTAATTATTATTAAACGCAGAATTCAAATGGAAATACCCAGCTACTAATTAAATAATGATAAATTACAGATGTAAATTCAATCTCGTGGAGTCCGAGAAGTATGGTTATTTTTAGAACAGTTTGCGGATTTAATGTTTTCTTTTTGAATATTAAAGTAATTTTGAATCGAGGTCGTGTGTAGCTTGATACCTATAACCCAAAATTGTGATTTGAAAAATACCACCAATTTCTGCCAGTTCCATTTTGTAAAAACCACCTTCAAATGTAATTTTTAGAATTCGTTTAACCCCCGAAAAAACTAATAAATATTTGTTTTTGTTCTTCATTTTCGAATTCCAAAAACCCCTTGAGACATTTGACATTTTAATTAGGGTGAGTTTGCATTGCTCCGATAGGGAAAAAATTGAAAAAACCAAATTCTTTGTTATTTCAAATCTTTTAGAAATTATTGCTGAAGTAATTAAGTGGATTTTGTCTTCACAAATATGTTTTTTTGGCAAATTCAAAAGTAGGTGGCAGTTCCTTTGTGTTTTTAAATAAATTAATTAAAAATATTGAGATACAAAGAACAACTTAAGTGGTTTCCTTTTAAAAATATTAAAGTCTAGATTTTTAAAATAAATGCCCTAAAGATTTCCTCCGCTCTTCCGAAATTAATTACCCCAGTTAATTTAAGCATTTAGTGTTGCGTGTCGCTTGTTAATTTGTATCCCTAATATTAGGAAATGAAACCGTAAGAATATTTAAATGGCTTTTTAACTTTTTAATTTTTTAACAAACTGCTAATTAAAACTTTGTATTTTTATGTAATGATGTAATAGTTTTCAGCTTTTATTTGCCTCGACTCCAGAAGTATAAGTCTCCCCAAAATTTGCAATTAAAAGCTGAAAAATGCCGAAGGGAATCAACCTATTTTGGTATCTGTGTGTTGTTTGTATTCTTTATACGGGTGACGCAGCTTTTTCCTCTTTGTATAATATTTAAAAGCGGAATATTTGTATTTGAAAAACTAGAATGTGGTTAAGCTTTGATGTTTGTTTGTGATATTCGACACGGAGCGTGGAGATTTCCAGGCGGTATTGTAAGGAATCAACTCTCACGAAGTCTGCATGTTAATTCTGTTATCGTTCGTTTTTAGAATTCGCATGTCGGCTTTTGTTGACGACGGGGCAAAAGCGTGTAAAAAATGAATTTGTATGGACCAACATAAATAAGAAAAAATCGGTTGTTAACTTCATTCAAATATTGAAATTCTAAACGTGGACTTTTTATAAGGAAAGTTCCCAGGTTACATTTCCACAATCAGTATTCAAACAGGAAGCTTGATGATTCGTACAATTCTAAAACGATATCGTTTCGATGCGCGTTTCAATGCTTTTGTTGTGGTTTTTAATGATAATTTGATGTTACGTTCTTGTAAATACCCTGTTAAAAGGACACGTTTTATGTTCCCTTTTTAGGACGAACACTTTGTAGAAGGTATATAAAATTAGTCACCTTCGTGCTTTTAAGTAATAATTCTTTGATCGTTTAAAATCAAAACGTGGCAACACAATGTCTAAAATATGTAAAAGAAGGATTTCCTCCTACTTACATTCGTTATGAAACTTTTTAATTTTTAATCAGCTTAAAAATTTCAGGCTCAGGAAATATAACACTCCAAACTTGAACGTTCTGTTGCAAACAATAGCCACTTGAACAATCAATAAGCTTAAATAAATACTTGAAGCCAGCGTTGGCTGATATCACCGATGTATGCTTTCTGTAAATAAATCGATATGTGCATTCTTGAATTCTGTTTGTGCTACGAATTTTTATTTAATCGCATTCCTAATACTTTTAATAACAATATTATCAAACACTCGTTGAAATTAATTTTTTCAGGCTCGGTTTGCTTTTACATGCTTACTAATGTTCTTATTGTATGCTTTTAAATGGGTATTTCGCCACCCATTTCAGAAGTATAACATGCTAAACTCGCCACAACAAACCTTTAGAAAATATTCAGATCTTAGCTTAAATAAAAAAATTTAGTAATTCTGGCGTGGAACGTTTAAACATATCACCAATGTATTTTTTCTGCGCATTGTTGAATTCTGTTTGTGCTAAATGAAATACAAAGGAAATGAATTTTTGTGTAATTACGTTTGATAAGAATATTATCAAACACCCATTGAGATTAATTTTTTCAGGCTCAGTTTGCTTTTACATGCTTACAAATTTAATGGCTTATTGTATGCTTTTAAATGGGTATTTCGCCACCCATTTCAGAAGTATAAAATGCCAAACTCGTCACAACAAACCTTTAGAAAATATTCAGATCTCAGCTTAAATTAATAAATTTAGGAATTCTGGCGTGGAACGTTTAAACATTTTTGTGCCATATTTGTGCAAGTTTATTTTTCAGTCGTTTAGCCTTCAGAAATAATTTTAAAAGTGGAAAAGCCTAAGTATTTTCAGAAATGGTGGGTGAACGCAGTAATCGCTTGTCCGAATTAGACTTTTGTTAACGTTCTTCTAAATATGAATATAATTACAGAAAAAAGATAAAAATGTTGCATTTCCACAAATGTTGAAGTCCATTAATAGGCGTTAAAAATGCGAGTTAAATTAAAATGGTGACTAAACTGAAACAATTGTACTTAAATTGCTTTAAATTATTTCATCCTGTCAAATTCAATCAATTAAACTGTATCGTAAGCGAATGTTTTAATGAACAAATGAAACTGATGATAAGGGTGTTTAAAAACAAGCTTAATTAAATTTGGCGGCCCTTTACAAATTTCAGGAGATAGTAAGTGACGTTTCATTTGATCCAAGTAAAGGTCAATCTATTGAAATTGTGGGCGCATCCTTGTAAAACGCCTTTTGAAGTAACTTTCCAGTAAAAAGGTTTTCCATGATGGCAAAGAGTGCTTTCGAGTAGTCGCTACTTGAGATAATATCTAGCCGCGGGGCCATTTTGTTAACCATTCTAATTTTCTTGCATCATCAGCTCAATAAGGTAAAAAAGGACGCAACCCCGGGCTTGAAAAATTCTATTTTTCCACACAGGCTGAGTACTTGAATCGAAAACCTCTGTTCTTTCTTCTTGATGAAGAGAGCGTAGAACACTGAACAACGTACTTGGGGGACGAATAAAGCTCATTGAGTGATTCACCCTACCGGCGCGTAATCAATACATGCTGACACTGCAGACACCCTTGCGTTTCTCGGGCATATGATTTTGCCCACTTTTATCACGTCATCATATTTAGTGTTGGATAATTTGCTTCTAGGATCGACATACATTTTCACCCTAAATAATTAGCAGCCACCGAGCAAAGATCAGAAATATCCAATCGATTTTGATTTTTGACCAAGAAACAGCAAATGGTTTCAGGGCTTCGAGACTTGGAAAAATAGATAATCAAATCGATCAGAATTGTTGCGAATATGCCCTTTGTTATACGTTGCTCGTTTTAATTTTCAACACGAAACATTTCCTGCGTAGAAGCAGGAAAAACCCATTTGCTCCCGTTAAAATGAACACTCAGACTTTAGGCAAGGGGATACCGTGTGTAGATCTTCCTGTCAGGCTTCGAACGTGATATTTGGCTATTATTGTAACCTCTAAAATTCCTCTTGAACAAACTTAAACAAAGCGTAAAACAAGGTGGTTTTATATTTTGTTTTTTCAGCGTATTTTTTCTTTAAACAGTCTGTTTTGTATTTAAATTAGGACAATGAAACTGACAGAACTGTCGAATAGTTCATTGGAAAATCCATTTAAAAATAGAAGCTTTTACTGGCTGTTTTTATAATTCAAGCAAGCATGATCAACAATTTGTTAAAGAGCTCGCTGTGATGAAAAATTTTCCAATTTCTTGGGTTATTTATCGAAATTTTTATTTTGTATAACAATTTCTAAAATGGAGTTCTATAAACACAAAGCTGTTTGATTTCTTTGAATACTGTATAATTTGCGGATACGAACCGAAATTGTAGGTTTGTTCGGAAAGTAATTTCGCATAGGGATTTTAAGTAATACTCAGCTAATAATTTTGTTTGTCGAAATAAAACAACTATCGTTTAAAATAATTGCCGTTGTTCTTCGGTAACATAATTATTATTGTCCGATCAAGGTTAAAAACCACGCAATATATGTGTTTATAACTAAATTGTAATTTCGTGTAGTTGTCCATTTAATAGACTGTCATTGTGTTACTCGCAACTACTTCAGTTTTTATTGCGGCAGTGAAGTAGTCACAGTTTGCGTCATCGTTTAATGTGAAAATAATTTGCTCTGTATTTGTCAACTTCTTACGCTGAGAGATGACTTTATACCCTTTTTTTGCTGTGGACGTTGTATAAACATTACTTACCAGTAAAAGTTCACGCTTATAAAAATGGTTCTAATCGTTTGTTATTTTTACTTTTTACTTGAAATGTCAGAACGTGGCAGAAAAATTTAATTCGCTGGCGGTTTAAGCCTGAATTTTAAACTTAATACAAGTCAGAGAATTCAGGGTAAGGTTCCCACCATCTTGAAAAGTTGAAAACCTGAAAAAATTAGCGAGTTATGAAATTGTTGAAATTTATTTGATCTGCCAAAAATTGTCTTGTCGTTGCTTTCTCTTTGCAAGGGCTGGAATATATCGACAAAACATCAGTATCGAATTCTAATCCGCCGCTCTAAAAGGGGATAAGGATAAGGGAGAAAAAAAAATTGAAACTTCGCAACCCTGTATATCGAAAATGGCGCGTTTTTGATCATGTGTATATTAACGTTTTTTCCTTATTTTGCCGAGTACTATCACCCCTTGAAATATCTGCATGACATTAATTTACACCCTGTATATCTTTGTGGTTGGTTTAGCTACTTAGTAGGACTGGGAATTGTTTTTTGATGTATCGAATATCAATTAATTTCGGTTATTTTATGCGATATGTCGATTGATTCAATACATCGGTATTCAATACGTTGTAATTGCATGACAGATGTAATCACTTAAAGTGCTATCTACATAAATAAAATTATTATTATTATATGGGAAGTTATGGGAAATCCTCGAAAGGTTTGAAATTCGTTTGATCTGCCAAATATTTTGTCCACCGTTGGTTTGCTCATTAGAAGGACTGGAAATTTTTTCGATTTATCGAATATTCATATGGAATTCTAATAATGTTGATGTATCTATTTAATTATTGGTGATATATCGATTTAACTAATATTTCAAGGTTTTTTTCGTTGAATGATATAATTCGATAATTTCAGTATTTTGTAAGGAACGCATCAGATTAAAGTATCTATAAGGGTTTGTTATTAATATGTGGGGTGTCTGTTGAATCAATACGTCAATTTATTTATTTATTGAACATGTCGACATGTCAATTAATCAAATCCAACGAGTTTGAATTGCCAAAAGTTTCGTCTTGTCATTGGCTTAGGTCTGGGATTTTTTTCTTTTTGATGTATCGATGTACCAGTATATCGGATATCATTATGGAATTCTAAAAATATCGATGTATCGATTTAATTATTGGCAATATATCAGGTTAAAGTCGTTAAAGTACTTATAAGAGTTTATTATTATTATACATACGTATATGTAGAGTATGATAAATCAATACATCAATTTATTTCAGTTATTGAATCACTGGACCGTATGGATTTATTCAATATGTCGATCAATCGATTTATTTGTCGTTGGTTTTCTCCTTGTGAGGGCTGGGATTTTTTTATATGTCGATATAAATATCGATGTATCGGTATATCGAATATCAATATCGAATTTTAAAGTATCGTTTTAATTATTCGCGATGTATCGATTCAGTTGATATCTTAAGATTTTTTAATACATATATGAAATAATTCAATAAAACCAATATTTCGGAAGGAAACTATCACATCAAGATATCTACAAGAGTTTATTATGAATATCAATTTATTTCAGTTATGGAATCACAAAACGTATGAATTTATTCGATATGTCGATCAATCCAATACATCGATTTATTCGATTCGGAAATTTAATTGACAATTGATTCAATACATCGACTTAATCGATACTGGGATTTAATCGTTTTGATATATTGATTAGTTCGACATATTGATAGTATCAATACTTTTTCCATATCGATATTTTCGATATTTTTTCAATATTGCGCAGGTTGTTTTTAAATACTTACAAAATGCATTTTAGTAAATCTTTAGACGCCATCTTGGCTTAAACACAATGTGGCAGAAGCGATGCTGTTTGGACAAATAATTCCTAAAGTCGGCGATGTTAGCACTTTCGATATGTACCTATTAGTATTTTGAGAAACATGTTAAACAAAACAGATCACACAGAAAATTCCGATTTTTGCCAGTTTTCTTTGTCAAAGAAACCTGAAAAGTCATGGAATTTGGTTTTGTAAACGTAGTCGTAATCTTACAGGGTAATTTGTATCAGAACGCATGGGAACAGCCATATTGAACCTTAAATTCCGAACAAAAATTTTAAATTATTTAAATTAGAGTTTGCCATTTTATACCTCGTTTTTGGGTATTTCACACCAGTAGCTAAAATACAAATTAATTTTTTGGGAACTTCGCCGTTAATTTAATTTCTATTTTAGCAATTGCGAAATACTCAAAAAAGAAGTGTAAATTGTCAAAGCTCGCCCCAACAAGCCTTCCGAAAATAGAATTTACCAAATTTTTTGCTTTCAAAGTCTTAAAACTGACAAATTCCAAATAACAAACAAAAATAGATTTATAATTAAATAATTTTCCCATTTCATTTATAACAACAAAGAAAACGCGTAAAAACCATTCAGGTTATTTTGACAAGAAAATATTAATCTAGCGTTAATACTTGTTAGCCCAAATGCTTTATTGTTTGTTCGGTTAAGAGGTTGTTCGAATTACTTAAGGTTGTTTAGTTCTAGAAATCCTGACAGATTTCTAATGCAGGGATTAATGTCTTTATGAGTTATAGTGGACTATTAATATAGAAATTAAATTAAATACGTTAGTTCTACCATTAACTTTTGAAAGTGAATGCTTGTAAATTGTGTAAATTTGTAAATTTTGAACTGAAGTTTGATAAAAGGAAAACAAATGTTTGTTTGAACTTTTTTTATTATAGATCTTGTATGAAATTATATTTGTAATATAAATTTCAAATAAAAAAGTAAATAAAATGAAGGTTCTTTTCAGTTTTAAATTGGGCAATTTGTTCAAAAATATTAGTTTGTGGGTTTACTATGTATCAGCATTTTGTTTATGCGTACATTCTCGATGTGTTAATTTAAGGTCAATTTTCCGGAAAAGGTGGTTTCCAGCATTCTAAATCCCAATTTAAAAAGTATTAACGAATATATTGTAAATATAAACTTTTACAGTATTTTATAATGTAAATCAAGCGATTCAACCTAAAATTTATGAAACGCGGAGTCGCCAGTCACTGTGTACCAAAAACCTACAAAAATAACACATGTAAATAGAAATGTATTGAATTTTTATGAATTTGAGTGAAGATAGAATTTCGGTACGATATTTAATATACGAAGTTTTTTATTGTTTCATATCCGTAAACGGCCATTCCGGTTAACCCATAAACTTTATCGAATTCGAAATTCTTTTGGTATTTAGGAACTTGAAAGGATGTTTTATGTTTTAATATTTGTTTAATGGGACTGTGGTTTAGTTTTGTAATAGAGTCCTTAATATTAAAAATGTTCCTATCGTGTTGGCGAAAACTACTATCGTTGGGGGGAACCTGTTAGTATGGTCGATATAGAAACTCGTCAAAAACAGAACGTGAAGTGTAAGTAGTAAATGTGTGTGTGTATACTTTCGTGTTTTAGTCGTAAACACAAACTTGAAACATTTAAGGGGTTCATTAATGTTTCCACGTGTTCACTAAACAAAACGGTAGCGTGATAAAAGCTTAGACTGAGCGTATGTAGTTTCTATTTGTGTCGTACGTACGCGTGACACTTGAATATCCCCCGGTGGTTAAACGCTTCTAAAAGATCCCTAATGTATGGTTGTTATGCAAATCGCATGTGTAATGTTACCTGATACCGTATAGTCGTTCATACACCCACACCAATAAGGTCTGTCCCACTTGCCACTACTCGCGGTGAAGACATTCAGTGTTGGTGTTACGAAGTCTTCGGTGCTGTTTCGTGTACTGCTCCGCGCTTTTTAACACTTCTTACTGGTTCGTTTCTGTCGTGGTACCCTATGCAGATGACGTCCACTAAGGTGCACCTAGTGATGATATAACATCAAGGTCTGTGACGTCAGTACCAGTCCGCCTCGCGCCTTCCTAGTCGTGGTTGTCCGCATACATTCTCCAGCTTGTCGCAAGTCACCGTCATTAACATTTAATTATTTCGGGTTTCTCCAAACCTTCGACCCTGTTTGTGGTGGTGTTGTTGCGATCTCGCGAAAATTGGCCACCGTTTTCGTTTATTTACTCTTTTATTTACGTACTCGCGGAATGTTTTGAAAAAATTCCAGTGTTTGAGTGTTTCCACTACTGCAACAACACTTCCCCGAGAGGTGTCTTCTAAATTCGTCGCTTGGTGTTTATCGTTAAATTTTTACAGACTCGATATCTGAACATTTCTCTTGTTTAACACGTAACTAAAAACCTTAGAAAGTTGCAAACTCGTTGAGTTAGATTTACTTTTACTATTTCTTGCTATTATCGCAGTAGCTCGGCAGTAGCGTACGAGTTTGAACGTTCGCGTGCTTGTTGATGTGAACATTTTGGAAAAAATGGCAAGTGAAATAGTGTCCAGTGTGTAAAAAAATTTAAACAATGCGTGGCCAGCATTTGGTGGTTAGGGATTCACCTAGTTCACGTATGGTGGTTAGTGATCGAACTGTGGTGAGAGTGCATCATTCTGTTATGCAAGAAAGGGTTAGGGTTGTTTGCACCACCAGACATCAACAGACTAGTCGATTTGTGACAGTTTCTGATGCTTGCAGTAGTTTACCACCCTTAAGAAAACATGTTACCACTATCAGGTTAGTAGGATTGTTTCAAATCGCCAGCAAGGTTATTAGCAAGTATAATTTGATGGTTTACTTTGGAACAGAATTTTCTTTGTTTTAAACTAAAAGTTTGGAACGCATATTTTTAATGTTTATAGTTACCAGCCTTGCGAAACGTTTTATAGGACTATTTACATTGAGAACTGTGTTTGTTTTGGTTCAGTTCGAGAAGTAAATAATAAAGTTTACTAATATTTTTTGGCAGAGAATTCGGTTCAATCAGTACGAAAGCAATAATCGGGGTTTTCCTTTTTTTATTTTTATTAACAAGCATTTTGGGCACTCATACTTTGACGTTCAGGTTAGTGTAAATGAAATACCAGGACAAAACGCAATAATAATAATAATATAAGAAAGCATTAACGCAGCCCCATAAAAATAAGATTTGTAGTAATCAAATGTCTTAGTTTGTTATTTTTGGCCTCCAGAATTTCCTTTGTCAAAGGCTAAAATTGTTTCTTGGAACGAATTTACCACCGTGTTGGTGCTTTTAAAGCCTGTAAAATTGATTTTATAGACACGACAGTTAAGGTCGTTACAAGTTAATATGTGAAGGGGGTTGGAGACAACACAATGTTTAAGGCTATTTAGTCCCAACACAATGGACCTTCCAGTTTAAAAACATAGCTATAATAACAACCAAGCGGACGTGTTATATTTTAATGATCATTTGTTTTAAACCAAAATTTAAACATCCTTTTGACAAGTGCCTTTATCACCCATGCATTTTCCGTTTAACCAAGTTTTATGTGATTAAAAAATGTTTCGCGTTGTTGTTTATTTACAGCCAGTTGTAAGTACAAATAATTAAATAAATGGAGTGAAACGCCCTTGAAAACGAATGTATTTTTTCTCTGTTCAAGAACGCAGATTAAAATACTAAATTTAAGTTAGTGGTCTATCCTATACAAACGTTGTAAATACAGTAACACCGAATTATTTTAAATCTCCCTGGCGCCTTAAAAACACCCAAAATAACTTTCATTTGTTTCGTCCTGGTAAAAATACCAAAAATGAACTAATTTTCCTTCAGTATTAGTCTTTAACCCGTAAGACCCCAAGAAAAAAAAATATGCCATCGTTTGGTCTATAAATAAATAACCAGAGTTAGTTTCATTTTTAGAATTCGTTAAAGTTTGGCATTTTCATTTTAATTACGAAATGTTTTCTTAGTGGCATCAAAGCAACATTACAAATTAAAAGTCAGCTGAGGATGGCGTGTTTTAATTAGTATTTTTGGAAATCTGTCTTGACAGACGCGCTTCTTGCATCAGCTTTGAACGAATCAATCATCCTTAAAAATAAAGAAAATGTTTTCTTTGGTTTGCTTTAGAAATTGAAGTTCGGTTATTTTTATTAAAATCACGTAATTTTATAACCGTAAGCATTTCGAAATTGTGAAATTTCGTTACCAAACAACTAAACAATTGTGGTTGAATTTTTGATGAAGGCAGTTTTAAAATACTCGTACCAAGCGATGGTTTTTTTAAAAATCGGAACGAGTTTTCGTTTCTGTTAACTTAATTTTTTCCCTTTTGGAATTATTGAATTATAAAAATGTTGATTATCGATGGTTTTTTAGTTTTGAGTAGGATTCACCCGATTTAAATCAGTCTATTAAAAAGTAGATCATGATTAAAATCAGTCGATTTTTAAATCAATTAAAATCAGTATATTAGTCAAATGGTTGATTTACATCATGAAAGGAAAACCAAAGGTTTTTTAGTTTTAAACAGGGTTGGCGTAATTTAAATCAATCAATTAAAAATTAAATCATGATTAAAATCAGCTGATTTAAATGACAACTAAAATCATAATTTAATCAACGGATTTTTTTATATTAATCAAATTTAAATCAATTTTGTTGCAAAAAAATCTTTTTTTTTATTCCATAATTATTGTAGAAAAATTAGATAACAAAAGTATAATAATATAAATGAAAATATCAATTGTTTATGGGGAAATTTACCAAAGTTGAGCGGTTTTAAATAGTATATTTGGAAAATAATGTTCAAAATTGGTATATGTGGAAAAAATTAAAAATTACATAATTAAATCAAACAACATTGGTCAAAACTTCAAGAAAATCAAACGATGGCGATTTATTGGATTTTTAAAAAATATGCCTTCTTGTAGTAGAGTTGAGGCCTGACTTAAATCGATTAAAATCAGTCAGTTTTCTTTAGCAAATAATGTGTAAAATTCAATTATTTTTCGAAGAAACGAAAAATTATTTAACTATTTAATTAAATAAATTAAATAGTGCAATTATTACAAAAAGTTGCCAAAACTGATAAAACAAAAAAATCGCGTTTATCTGATTTATTCGAAATATCTGTGCCTTTTTTCAAATTGTGATTTTTCCCAACCCTACTTTTAAATATTAATAAGAAAAAATAAGAAGATAAATGCATTTTTGGTGATTTAGTGGCGCAAATTTTACCTATTGTATGGCAGAATTCCGAAATTACCCAGGCTTTGTTTTTCTATTGCTCGTTTCAGACTGAGTTTTCCGCTTCTTTCTACAAACTTAATATTTTATTTACAAGTAATTATCGGAAATATTCTTGTGTGAGTGAGTCCTTTGTTCAGCTGGTAAGGAAAAATTAACCAGCCTTGTTTAAAAACATCAGTAAACTTTAATTTTTTTGAGAAAATGGGCTATGTTTATTTATGCTTCTTTTTTAGATTTTCAAAAAATATGTGTTTATTTCGGTTTGTTACTTGAAACGGTTTTATTTATGAAATGTTACAAGTTCTAAAACGATTGCTTAACCTTAAATATAAAAATTTGATTAAATTTATTCGAAGTAAAGATAGGGACAGACAGGCACGCGTGAATGTTAAGCAATGTATGATTAATTCGTGACTATTTTCTAATAAGCAACTAATGTTAGTAAATATAAAAGCCTTAAAACTAAAAATTGTTGTATTCGCACGAATAGATAAACGGTGCATTTAACTACGGCACGATTTTGCGGTAAAGCGAGTTAGCGGTGTTTAAATGCAATTTAAAAACAAACCAAATAAAGTTTTTAAACAACTGTAATATTTAATATCCAGTTTAGTATCGTTTACGACCGCTGGAGGGTTGTAATTATCGTTGATTACGACGTTTCTCTCTATGTCCGTGTCCACTGTGGGGGTGTAATTGATTAGTTTTGTGTATTACCGCAAACCATCGATTCTATTCCGGTATTATGTGTAGTTACTTTTCTTTGGAATCCCTCGTTTAAAATTGACTCGAGTAATTTGAATGGATGGATCGTCGAGTTAATTGCTTAACTTTAGCTCTATATCCAGTGCCCTAGAAAATAACATGTTATCGGCCGTGTTTTGCTGGTTTTAAACCGTGTTTCTTGCTGTACCATCGGTGAAATGTGTTAAGTGTTTAGTAATGTACCGTTGATTTACGTGTATTTACACATTACCATATACCTACTTATCGTGACATGGCTTGGTTTCTTTTTTGTTGGCTTTGTTCGAAAAAACAAAATAGGTAAAACGCCTTGTCTCCTGCAATTTAAAGTGAAAACGCTTAATATCCATGTTAATGCGAGGCACGAATTACATCTAAATTAGAAGTTGGCCTTTTTAAATTACTTTTGCTCAACAGTAGCGTAGAGTGACACTGTAATTTAAATTTCGCAATTAGAATATTTATTTATTGTGGAAATCTGCTTCCTATTTCCTATAATTTTTGCTGAATTGTATCCGTATTGATATCATTTGTGGTGGTAACTTATTTCAACTTCTTAGGATGTACAATCTGATTTACTTGGCACGTTTTCATGAGGTTCGATTCATTGTTTCCGTTCTTTACGGATTTCTAATGAAAATCGATCTTGTAACAGTTGCTTGCCTGTGTTTCAAAAAGTATATAGGTATTCGCAACGGTACCGTTTGTTTGTTGTAACGTTAATGGAATCGAAATTTTCTCTTGTATGGTTTTACTTAAAAAATTACTTGCATTTCAAAGAACACGATTTACCAATTACTGTCTAACGACGATATCCATCAATTCGTTTTCACGTTGCTTTATAGTGTGTGAAGATCGAAATGTGTAAGAAAATAATTGCTTTCCTTGTGTGCTAATTTAGAGTCTTACGCATGAAAATTCTCATACTATATTAAGATAATTTTAATAGCTAAAACATGCAACGTAGATTGCCGTTTAATTTGCTCTACTTCTGCTTAGACCAAAAAGTGTTCAGTTTTCTATGCGTACTACTTTTCATTTTAGTACTTCATTTAAGTTGTATAGACATACGACTTATTGTTCCGAATAGACCAGCTTGTATTCTGTTGTTGTAACGTGATTATTGGGTATAAAGTAACAGCAGTATTTTTGTAACACAAGTATAGTTCCTGCTTTAGTGCACATTGAAAGTTGTATTTGTACAGAAATGATTGATGATCAAAATTAGAACAAAAGAAATTTACTTCCTTACTATGTTTTGAGCTATCCTTTCTACGGATTTGCGGACAAACTATTATAACTGAAGAGTATTTTAAGATTTACTTACTTAAACTTCAGTTTTCCTACAACTAAAAGTGTCAATTAACCTACAAAACTGATATTGTAAATTAAAAATTAAACTTCCGGAAATAATTTCTAATTTACGCCTTACGTAATCCTAAACTGATAACAGTTAATTATAAACTAATGAATGTGTTAGATTTGATTCAGATATATTTTGAATATTTAAATATTTATAAACCTTTATTACTTCCTAATTTAGGTTTTAACAAGGATTTCCTTGGTTTTTGTTATAGAAAAGCCAAATCTGACATAACTTCGGAAGTTTTTTTTTTGCGATGTAAACTGAGTAAACTACTTACCAATTTTTAATGCAAAAGGTAAATAAATAACGTTTAATATTTTTAAACTTTTTCAAAAGTTTGTTAAAATTACAAATTTTTACAGGTATTAGCAACTGTTTACCCTGTTTACATTCGAAATTAGCTCGAATTATTCAAAAAACATAAATAACACGAGCTTCTCGAAAATTCAAATTTGAAATTGTGACAAATTCAAAATTTACGAACGAAGAATTTGTTTAATTTATCATAATATCATCAACAGTTTGCTTGTGATATAAACACAAGGAATTGATCTTTAGAGAAACGTCTAAAATTTAAGGCTGAATATATAAATAATAAAATAATTCAAAATGTTTTGACCTTTTACCTGATGTGGTATTTATTTTGCTTCTCATCTTCTGAATATTAAACGTCCGGAAACAGAGCCTTCACCAAAAACTTTCACAAACACCGCGTTACAGCTGATAAAAATTTGCTTGTTAGGAGTTGCCAAAAGTTAAGTTTTCGCAACTATTTTGTTAAATTGGGCGACAGTTTTTGGGCAGTTTGGGAGTTTTAACAGCATTTTTACAAAATAAAATAATGAAAACCAACCAAAAATTGCTGCTTTCGAAAAGCTTTAATTTAACGTTTACATTTATATTTAGAAAAATATAAACGTAAAAGTTAAATTAAAGCAACCATTACAATAATTCATAATTAGAGGGGCGTGTTCTGTAAGGATTTATATTTCACGACGTTTTACAGAATTGCAAATAAATTAAATGCAAATGCAATTTTTCTATTATTAAAACAAAAACATGCTGAATTTAAATAAAGGTTCCATGCTAACTATAAATAAACGTATGTGAACATTATATAACCAATAATTAATGTTGAAATTTTTAGTATCAGCGTACTTTTTATTTTGTACCGTATTAGGTAAATTTTAGATAACTTTGTGTTAGAAATAAATGCATTAATTTCGTATAAAAGTTTTGAGTAAAGCAAGGTGAAAGGACAGTGTAGGCGTAATCAGTATATGCATTTTGTTTAAAATAGTTTTGAATTTCCGAAAGTTGGTTGCCTTGCAATTTTCATTTTAACTGAACTTTACTAGCACAATAGATTAATTTAACTTTAAAGGAAGTAATAATTGAAAAAGTAATCAAGAAGTTCTTTAAGATGCACCTTATACGATTCATTTTTTTTATTTTACAAAAGTGGGCGATCCTTTTTTCAATTCTTCCAAAACAGTTTTCTACCAGTTTTTTAACCAAACAGTAGTATTTCCTCATTTATACGTTATTACTGAATTTGTGTGGGGTGTTCACCGTTAGTTGTGGGTTAATTCTTTGTAAACCGTACTTAAAAGCAAAATTGAGATGCCCACTAAAAATTAAACCAATAGTTAGTTTGCAGAATTTAGTTTCTTAAAATTAGCGATTTTCTAATTCCGTGTTATTTACTTGGTAAATAAATTTGTTTACTACAAGGCTATAATTATTTTTTGTTTCCAAGATTATTCATTCAAGGTTGTTTTTTAAACGGTGGGTAATTGTTTGGTTATCAGAGTTGGAAATTTTCCTTATAAATACATTTTTAACAAATAAGCTGGGCTTCGTGTTCATTAGGAAAGGGTCTTAAAAGAAATATGTCATTGAATTAAACTGAACCTAATAAAATGGAAGAAGCAGAAGAAAAAGAAAAGATTAATTGCACCTAAAAAAATTGCAAATAAAAAAGGATAAATATTTAAAAAAAAAAGTTAGAAATGTATTTCAGACATGGAGGCAAGTGGGTGCCAAAAAGTGAAGATGTTAATTATAAAAAGTAAATTAGGTTTCCATTTTTACGTACATGAAGCAGTCAAAAAAACGTGTAGATCGTAATTAAAAGCTTAAAAACTCCTTTGTATTCAAAACAACAGCCTTAGACAGTGGAATTAGATTAACATGTTTTACCTTTTTTAATTTTTATCGTTCCAAAGAGTGCGAGGTTCAAAATCTAGAAGAACCCGGAGGCCAAACGCAGTAGCCATGTCAAACGTTGTTTGAGCACCAAAAACACCGAGGTGTAATGTGTATAAAAAAGGTGTGTTGATATGAATATTTTGAAATGCGAAAGTAATTTACATTTAATCAGAAATTTTACACTTAACGTGTTAAGTTTAGCGGTGTGTATTTAATCTAATTTTCGGTTTTTAAAGGGGGAGTAACGGAAGTTGCCTTTTATTTATGGATGTGGCTATTTATACATACGGTATGTATACGCAATTGGCTATTTATACATACAGTATGTATACGCAATTGGCTATTTATACATACAGTATGTATACGCATTTGGCTATTTATACATACAGTATGTATACGCATTTGGCTATTTATACATACAGTATGTATACGCAATTGGCTAGTTATACATACAGTATGTATACGCATTTGGCTATTTATACATAACGTATGTATGTGCTATTATTACAATTAATATTTTGATAATAACTACACAATTATAAATAATTATAGTTTTATTTATTAAAGTTCAATTACAATGTTGTTCAATAAAGTAATCAATAAACTATGAAGTATCATTAAATCAGTAAAATATAGGTAATGAAATTTAAAGTAGGTATACCAATAAAGTAAAATAAATGTATTATTTTTAATTCCGTATTTAATTTTTTTTTGTAAAAAGTGGTCTGCTTAGTCTTTCTCTTCGGACGTCCTTTGGATTTACTTTTATATTGGAACGCGAACCTTCAATAAATATGTAGAGGAATTAAAAGTAATAGAAATCAATGCAAGAAATGGAATTTCTCTTTTTGAACATGAGAGTGGTGGGCTTAGTGCAATTGAACCAGAAGAACCTGAAGAACAAATTCGGTCTAATAACGAGCCCTGTTCAAGTCAATCAAATAGAAACTTAAAATTCAAAACTAAAATTAAATCCAAAGGACGTCCGAGAGAAAGACTGAGCAGACCACTTTTTACAAAAAAAAAATTAAATTCGGAATAAAAAATAATACATTTATTTTACTTTATTGGTATACCTACTTTAAATTTCATTACCTATATTTTACTGATTTAATGATACTTCATAGTTTATTGATTACTTTATTGAACAACATTGTAACTGAACTTTAATAAATAAAACTATAATTATTTATAATTGTGTAGTTATTATCAAAATATTAATTGTAATAATAGCACACACATACTGTATGTATAAATAGCCAAATGCGTATACATACTGTATGTATAACTAGCCAATTGCGTATACATACTGTATGTATAAATAGCCAAATGCGTATACATACTGTATGTATAAATAGCCAATTGCGTATACATACTGTATGTATAAATAGCCAATTGCGTATACATACTGTATGTATAAATAGCCACATCCTTTATTTATTACACTGTTCAGTTATTTTTACTACAACTAATGTGTGCTTTGGTTGTGATATACAGTTGTAAACCTCCCACAAATTTAATTGCTTAAAAATCCAATATTGTACGGTTATTCGAAATAATCAGAGCATTGACGATCACAAATACGACCGGACTCTGTTTTTAAGTAGAACCTTAGAAAAAGAAAATTGGCTCAAAGCAAACAACGCAGTCCATGATTGATAACTTTAAAAAAAATTAATCAGCTGGTCAGTGGACGTCAGAATAAAAAAACCAAGACCTTTTGTGTGTTGTTAATCGTTCGTAGTCGGATATTATAATTCACCGTTTGTTCAAACGTTTTAAATTGCTATTCATATCTGGCAGTAAACCATTAAATTATCTCTAATTTGCAAAGAGAAATTTTTAACAAGTACCTAGGCTTTACTTTCATTTTGTTGTAAATCGTTGTTAAATAAGTTAAATAACGCAATGAGTATTTTTATTTGCGAAGTGATAATGCATATTAACAGCTTAACAGGGTGGGCGTTGTTTTTATCCTGAAAAAGAATTGGATTTAACTGATGCTAATTAATCAGTAAGTTAACAGAAGGGTTCTGTTATATTAAACTCGTTAAAACGGTGGTCCCGTATATGCAAAATTAGGTGGGTTGATATACACATATATTGCTGTCGTCGTCGCTTATTCTGTGCAATTGCTAAAAATAATTTTACTAGAACGAGGAAAGTCACTGAACTTATAAACGTGAACTTTTACAGACGTACATCGCACAGTTTTATAATTAAATCGAATGATAAACAACGGCCAAAATCTATAAAAGGTGGTTGTTCAACAACTAATATTAGAACATGTTAGTTTTTTTATATGTTTACACAGTTCTTCCCTCGCAAGTAAACACGTGTGACGTATTTTAATTCTGAAAATTTCTTCTCGAGGAATTCCACACTTTTTCATACCTGCAACAGTATTGCAATTAACAGACATGTTCTAAGCAAGTCGAACGTTTTCTTTTTGTATCCACGGTTGATGTTTTGAATTTCAAATGATTATCCACCAGTTTTCCAATTTTGGAATCTTTTCCGCGCTGCACGTATACGTATTGTGCATTATTAAGTAGTTTCTAAAGGTATTGACACATGTGAAATGATTAATAATAATAATCGATGTCATTAAACTCAGTATGTGGTGGAGTTTCTCGGGTTTATACGGAAAAGTTACAACCAGTGACCCACTTGACCGCTTGCAACAAGAAGCCGTTAAGGCGCCATCGTGTCGTCCTTGTATCACCAGATTGAAACAGAATGCAACTAAAATGTTTATTTAAACACTGAATCATCGTGTTGTAATCCCTTGGGAGAATTAAATCTGGACTCCAAGACTCCAAGAAACCAGATGGTATTCTATAATTTACAAAGTTACTTTGTAAGCTGCTACTACAAGAACTCCGACGCTTTTAATAAAAAAAGTTTTTATTTTACCAATTTTGTCTTTAAAATTGTTACACAACAGTTTCTATTTATGAGCGGAACACATATGAAGATCTGTTAATGTACTCGAATAATTTTAGGCGCGGTTGATATGGATTTGATTCAAGAAAATATTTTCTAAATGTTTCCTGCCACGAGTTTCTTGGCATCCTTTTGTTTTCCTGGGTGTTTAATTTTTGGAAATTGATGGCGAAATACCTAGGACAAAATTTAAAAAATGTGTATCTTTGGCTTTCTTTGGTAAATCCAAAATTTGCAAAATCTTGATGATATAGGAACGCTTGTATAAAAAATCCTGTTTGGAAATAAAAAGACTTTGTTTACCACCACTTCATTATTAACCAATCCAAGAATTATTAACAAATCCAAAAATTATTAATAAAAGTCGAGATTTTTTAATTCAGATATTGACGAATCTAGAAATTATTGGTAAGTCCAAGAATTATGTGTAAATCCAAGAATTACCGACTACTCCAAGATTCATTACAAAAATACAAACCCTATAAATATGTATTAATAAATTATTGATTATTGACAAATTCAAGATTTACTGACAAATCCAAGAATTATTAACAAGTCCAAAATTTATTAACAAACCCATGAATTATTGACAAAACCAAGATTTATTAATAAATCCAAGAATTATTGACAAACCTAAGAATTATTGACCTTCAAAATTTATTGACAAATCCAAGGTTTTATTAATGAATCCAAGAGTTATTGACAAATAGAGGATTTATTAATAAATCCCAGAATTATTGAGAAATTCAATTTTTTTAATAAATCTAATAAATTCAAGAATTAATGATATTCAAAATTTATTGACAAATTCAAGATTTATTATATTAACAAATCGCAGAATTATTGGCAAATCCGAGAATTATTGATAAATCGATTTTTTTTTTATTTGCCAAGTATTAATTTTCAAATCCGAAGTTATTGGCAAATCCCAAGGATTATTGACAAATTCAAGATTTACTGACAAATTCAGGATTTATTAACAAATCCACGAATTGTTCAAAAATTTCAATACAAAAAACTCGGTAAACTAGATTTACAAAGAAGTGTAGGTTAGAAACATCTACATAAATTCAAAGAAATATAAATGACTATTCCCATGTTGTATTGATAACTGAACTGGCTGTTTATCAATACACATTTGAAACGCCGATATGTTAACCTGACATTAGAAATACCAATTTATTTTAAAACTATGTCAAATACTAGTATTAACAATTTAATGTTATCTATTTCTGTTTGTTCACTGTTAAACCTTGGAAAAATATTTATCAGGCTGATATTTGAATAATTAAGCAGTGAAGAACACTTGAATGATTTAGTAATTCGTGGATAAACAATCGAATAGATTGGTAAAACAATCAGTGTGAGTAATCCAAAAACAAATTAACATGTGAAACGTTAGATAATTTTTGAAAATAAAGAATACCAAGATTGCGATTTCTTAGCTGTAAATGATTGAAATGTTTTCTTTATTGAAATTGTAAAATACAGGAAAATTATTGGCAAAGTTGCTGAGAAATCGGTAGCCATATCGATTAATATTATAATCAATGCAATATTCAAATACTGGCGATAATATTTGTTAAAAAATTAATGTGAAAGCACGTTTCAAATAGTTTTAAACATACAATTTTCGATTAGTAATTATTATTTAAATTATTTAAAATTTAGATAAATAGTAATAAATTAATGGCTCTTGACAAATGTTCGGTTCATCGTGGTAATTCCACGTCCTTTCTAAAAATCGCTGCATTAATTTCAAGTCCTGATTTTCATTCTTGAAACTTGTTAATAATTTTTACTTACTCTGGATACCTTTAAACTTAACTGAGATTTTCTGATGGATAGTGGATTTGGTTTGATTTTTGAAAAAATGGTAATTTTCAATCTTGAAGAAAACTTTGGTTTATCACGAAAATATGTGCCTTTTTCATAAATAAATCAGCTGGACTGAAAATTTGTGTATTGTCGGTCTTGTTTTGGGCATTTCAAAAATTTCCAGCAAATTCGCTGAGATTAAGTTTTTTCATTATTGTTAATTGTTGCCCTTTAATTTTCTGTTGATCGTGTTCTTACATGTTTTTCCCTTTTTCCTTGTTTTGTCTTCGTTTTCACCTTTTTTCCTTCTCTTTGTGTTTCCTATTTTCTCCTGGTTTTTCTGTTTTTTTCAACTTCTTGGTTATTGTCTTCTTTTTTCGCCATTTCTTTCTATTCGCTTAGTTTGCTTTTTTTATTTTGCTTTAAATTTAGTTCTGCGTATTTTGCTTCAAACACTTTTCGATTACTTCTTGGATACCTTCATGTTGTGGTTCATTCGTTGGTTTTCTTGGTTTCCCCGCATTTTTTTTACTTTTTGGTTCTTGCCGTTTTTCCTCTGGCCGTTCCTCTTCTTTTTCCTACATTTTCTTCTTTTTCTTGCCCTTTGCTCTTCTTTTTTGCCTTTTTCTCTTCGTTCTCCCACCGTTTCCTCTTATTTTGTTTTCTATTGTTCTTTGCCTTTTCTACTTCTTTTTGTCTGGTTTTCCCCCTTCTTTCTTTTTGATTTTTCCCCTTTTTTGCTTGGTCTTTCCTCGTATTTTTCCAGCTTTTTCTTTTTTTTTCAGTCTTTCCTCTTTCTCCAGTTTTCCTTTTTATGCTACTTTTAGTTGCAGTTGAAACCAGTTTCATTTATTTATAACAACAAACGGGCTTTCTTGAACAGTCAAGGCAAGTCGGGGCAAACTCAAACATTTTTAGGCTAAAAGATTGAGACATTTTGAAGCAGTTTAAAGCATTGTAAGATAGTTGGGGCAGTTTTAGGGAATCTGGGACTGCTTCATTCAGTTCCTTGATTTTTGAGACAATTCCGCCAAATTTTAGTAATAATTATTGTTTATCAAAAAGGCATTCTTAAAAATATCAGCAAGATAATGTTAAACGTAGTCTGAAGGATACATAAAATTGTTGTTTCTCTTTCTTTTTTCCTGTTTTCCCCGTTTTCCTTAATTTTTTGCCTACCTTTTCTCCATTTTTCTTTGCATGTTCCACTTCTTTTCCTTGCTTGTTCTTTCCTCTTCTTTTTTCCTATTATTTTTAATTTTTTCCTGCCTTTTTTGTGTTTTTCTTTGCAGATTCTATTTCTTGTTCCCTCCTCTTTTCGTTTTTTGCTTATTTTTTTCCTCTTATTTTTCCTCCTTTTTGTTTAGATCAATTTAATTTGTTTTTAAACCAAATATTGAGGCAATCTTCTATTCAACAGACAATTTAAGGCAAGCCCCGAGGTATTCTTAGGCTAAGATTGAGGCATTTCGAAGCAGTTCAAAGCATTTTAAGTTAGCTAGGGGCAATTTCAGGAAATCTGGGGCTGCCTCTTTCAGTTCTGTTTGTTTTTAGTTTTTTGTTTAACCAATTTGACCGCATTCCTGGTAATAATTATGTATCGAAAATGCTTACTTAAGAATATCGAAGCAATTTTGAAGGCGGTCTGAGGAATACATGAAATCAGCCATCTGCCTCTGTTCTTAATCTGTATTGAACATCAAATATTTTCGGTGTAGCAAAAGTAAGCCAAAAACACTTTGGTAGTATAACAATGGTAATTTTTGACAATGCTAAATAATGGAAATCTTCCTAAGGACAGGTTTTAGGAACCTTTCGTTGTAAGAGAAAAGATATTGTGATTCTCGTAGATGGAAGACTACTTTACGTCTGGTACAAGATTTGGATTCAGATTTATATCCGGATAAAATATGTTATATTATTATATCCGTAGCGAATTTTGTATTATCCTGTTATATACTCTTTCAAGTGAAAAAGCGCTTTGTTTAGCAAAAGTGAAACGTTAATTTCAGTGTAATTAAAGTTATAGCTTCTGGCAAATTAGCGATTACATTGTTCGTAACTTATTAACAACATTATCAACATAGCCCATCATGGGTAATTTCCCCCAAGTGGTTTATATTTTATTAACACGCAGTCGAAATTTTTTCACCAGATTGTTTTTATTTTGTGGAAAATGTAATTACGTAACAAAGTAGCTGGTGAATAGGCAGCAAAAGGGAGGAGAAAAGCCAGTCATATTCAGATAGGAAAATTGAAGAGAAAAGCAGTCACTTCCACGCCCGGCCTACTTCTTGTAGTATCGATCTCTTTCTGCTCCATGTAGTTCGAAGTAAATTAGGTAGAAGCTTCGAGATGATTGAAATGCAAAACTGACAAAGTTTTAGAACACTCTCTAAATAGACGTTTATTCAATACTTGGATAATTTCCCCAGGCATCTCGACGATGTTTGCGTTTGCCGGTATCTGTGCCATTTTAAATAATTCCGATTAAAATGGTTGGTAGTGCGCGTTATGTAATAGTTAACATTAAAAATAAATCGACTTTTAATGTATTTAGGACGTGATACCGTTGCTTGAGATTCCTAATCAAATTGACCCATTTATTATTAATTTTAACACGTTGTACGTTATTACGTGATACGCCACTTAAGTTTGACGTTTGACCCTGTAATTTTATCATTCTTTAACCACTTGATATGCAGGTGGTGCAGGTTTTAAATTTATTTGTAGCTACTACGGTCGGCCACCTCTATTTTGTTGTGTATTGTATATGCTTATACGACAGTTGTGATTCACGAGCACGACACGACGCTACTTGAATTTTTATTAAGGGTATGATAATCATTTTATACTCTAAGTACCTTTTCGAAATGAAAAGGGCAAATTATGTAGAACTAGATGTGGATACAAACTGGTCTCACCTTTATAAATTTAACATGAGAATCGCTCGCATGCTCGTATTTTTTAAATAAATTAATCCTAACCATTCCAGATTCGATTATTTAAAAGTGGAATAACGACGTTTTAAATCTAATTTTGCCAATCGCCTTTTTTTATTAATTTATTTCTTCGATATTTTATACGATATCAACGCGAGCAAAGTTCCCCCGAAAACCCTTCAAAAGCAAACAAATAAATGGCAAGGGTTTATATTCGATATAAAAAAAAAACATTTTCCCGTTCCACCTTTCAAATACGTATTCCAACAACCGAGCTGTCATTATCAATAGAAAATTGTTAGCCTTATACATATATAAAGATGGTATTATATTTATATTCGATAGAAGTTTTGATGTTCGGTAACCATGCGTTTGACTTGCGAAATTTGATACCAAACGGAATTTACGCCATTCGAATTCGAATATCAATTAATGAAAATTAAAATGAATAACCATTAAGAATTTGTAGGGAAAGTAACGTGTGATCAAAAGATATTTCGAGCGTCGTACGGCTACACGCATTGTAAAATTTGGAGAATTGATTAATAATATTACATAACATAACCAAACTAACCAAAAAATTGGTTTGATTTGTGAAATAGGAATATCGAACGCGATTTGCTCCATTCGAATTCCAATATTAATAATCTGCTTCATCTATTTGCCTGGTACCCTAGTCGGGTATCGGGTTCCAATATTAATAATAAAAAAAAATTTGGTGCAAATTGGTTCTCCTTTTCATGCATATTTTTAGCAAATAAACAAGACTGTAAAAGTTGACGTGCCAGTTTGTGTGAAATTAATCAAATAAGAAGATACATACGTCTTGCGAGCCACAGCCACCCGAAACTTTTTAATCACGCGTTATAATGACTTAAACGCTAAGACTTGACTCTTCTGAATGAATTCCTGCTTTTAATATTTGATAAAACCGTAAAACTTTTGGTGTTAAATGCTACAAAAAATTTTAGGCTTCAGATTTACTGAAATTGAAATTTAATTGGACTTAACTCTTTTTCAAAGCTTTACACAGCATTAAATTCATAAAAAAGCAAAAATTACGTGAATAACTACGCGTCATTTCAGCTTTTTACAAAATGATCATCCGTAAGTCCGATTTTAATGAGTTTGCCTATTTTCCTTTCAATTAAAATTTGCAGTTGAAGTATTCGCCAAGTCTAACTTTTGAACCCCCTAAAAAGCCATTCAATAAACTTCATAAACTGGAAATAAATATCCGTACTTTAGTGTAAAAAAAACCGGCAATTTAATATAAGTTGAGCTTTCAAATATTTAATTTAGTTGATTGCGAATTTAGTAGGTAGAGAAAATCAATTTTCGCGTTGCATTATCATTTTTATCGCGCTCCCACGGTTTCAATTTTCCTTCAATATTTTTGTGGAAATTTTTTATTAAAATACCTTATGGGATTTAAAACGCGGAGGAAATTTGTTGGTTTGGGGCGAAATTTGCTGGTTTTGTAAACCAAAAATTGTTTTTTTTTGTAGTTTCTCGCCATTTTAATCGCAGTTTTCAACCGATGCAAAGCAATAATTATAATAATAAATAAATCGACCGTCACTCGCGACTGCATTTTCTAAATTTTTAAATTAATTTCCAAGGATTTCAAGTTAGCTACATATAATAGTAAGAAGCTGTATGTCCTTCTGTTGGCATTAAATAACATTTGAAAAATGCATATTAATAAATGCTTAGGAATTAAGTGATTAGTAATCACTTCTAAGCCAGTTTTTCGGGTAATTAAAGGCCTAATATTAAACTTCTTTAAAAACCTACTTATTAAAAAAATCTTTAATTTAATCCAGAAGGCTAAGAAGACCCTTTTAAGCTGTGTTTGAAACATATTAAATTCAACAACTTCAAAGAAACGTGTTTTCAATTTTTATTTCAATTTCCGGATTTGATTATATTTGGAGTTAAATTAGCTGTTACAGCGTTTCGGTTATTACTTACAATTTCAATTTTAAAAGGCAAGGTACACTAAATTGTATATTTTTCGCGAAAAGCTGGAGTTGTCCTTTTTATGCTTGAGGTGTTTGTAAATTTTGCACACACTGATTGATTGTCTTTAATAGTTTAATACTAAAAACTCAAACTCAGATTCCATATTCTTCCAAAGTTTTTTCTAAAAATTGTAAGATTTTGAATTACTTCTGTTTGAAAACAGCACTTTCAAATTTGTTTATAAATCTTATTGTCAAATTGTGCATGGTTTTGTTTCATCTGTTTGAAATTCAATAAGGTCAAGTTTCGTAATTGGATTAATTAATGTATGTTAATCAGTCGATGTGGGGATACGCCCAAATTACCAAAATCCCATTTTTACTTGAAGTACGTCACATAATGGTTGTATTTATTCAAATTGAAGAAGTGCGCCGTTGTTCCCTTTAACTGAAATTACTTTTTTAATATTCCTTTATCGAAAAAGTAATTACTAAGACCTCTTGATTGGTTTCAAGGCTTACCAACTTTAATTATAATTAATTCAGGCGTTAAGCACGTGGTCGACTATTTTCTGTTATTACTCAACCGTGCATACTAATTGTCGTCAAGAGAAGAAGAAAATACCATTCATCGTTTTCCTGGTGATTTATTATCTTATAATGTTGAGATTAAATGTGTACCAGTAGGATACTTTCCATTCACGGGTCTTAGGTTAAGTAAAATTTTGGTTGGTCAGCGAATTTACTTTCATTTTTGGTGCTAATTTTCATAAATCGCGGTTTTTCCACCAACAGCTTTCTTTTTAGCAAAATTTAATTGATGCCGTGAAAAGTATTACACGAATAAATAATTTTATTCGATTTCTTCTATTTTCTATCTGTGGAAATACGAAGTATTCGTAGGACGAATTGCTTTTATTAAATGTGAAAACAACTCTGCAAGGTCGTTAGAACGTTTCGAATCGATTATTCATAGTGTGGGCATATTAAAACGCCGTTATTAGATCACATAACATGTAAAATATTTAAGAAAACGTGGGATGTTTTCAGATCCAAAAATACGGAATTGAATGTTTTGCCGATGCTTTTTCCACCCCACCGGTAGTAATTTATAAATTTGAAATTTTCTCCCTGTGAATAATAACCTGCCGTTTAAAAAGACCGAAGAAGAAACAGCGATTTATTACCAGATTGCTACCGCAATACAACGGGGATTTGCTGTACATTAACGAAATTAGAAAATCTTAACGCCTAAAAAATCCCGTACATTCGTTGTTACATTTTCACCTCGTTGAAAAATGACACATAAAAACGTACGTTCACGTTCTGCTTATTTTACCGACTAGGAGAATTAAATAAAATCCGGCTGTATTTTACAGTTAACGCAGATTTGAATGTGCACATCCATTTTCGTTTCGAATCTGCCTTTAAAATTTCCATTTGGAGACGTAGTTTGGAACAAAGGCACCATTGTGATGTTTAGCCAAGGGTAAAATTCAGTTAGCGTCTCCACTCAGAACAGAAAAATAAAGAAATGCTCGTCTTTGATGTCCTGTTTTCCACGTGAAACATTAAATTTTCGCTCACGTGAAAATCGGCTATATTTAATTACATTCCCGAAATTAAATTTTTAATTTGTTTCGTATTACATGCTACTCACGTTGAAAACACGAGTTTCGAATCGGATCACCAATTTGTATTACGTTATATGTAGGCTTTTAAGCTGCTATCGCGAATTTAATCTCCCATTTTATGGAAAGTTTAGTCTTTATTATAATACTTCGGCATTTATTATGTTATTTTGTCTTTTATCCTCGAAGCGCGTATAATTTGAGAGAAATTTAGGATGTGAAGGTATCAACTTAATTCAGCGTGTACAATGAAAGTTTTATGTTGCTTTTATATACAAATTCAACATTTATATTTGTGTGTGGGAGGAGAATTTTAAACAGGCTTCAAATTATTGTTTCCAAGCGCGCTTTTTTATTAATTTTTTCAGCTTTACGTCAAAGTCCGTCCTGTTAAAAAATCCAATTTTTAATATTTGAAAAAAATTCCAGCTTTGATGTAAAAAGGCCCAAAACTGTGGCTGAATACGGTGGTGCGTTCTATGTCTAAATTTGAAAATCTAAATATTCTGTTGGTGTAAATGCAAACTGGTTTCTCCACATTGCACAGTTTTAATTTCAAATTTTAATAAAAGCACCCCGGAAATGAGTTATTAAATAAGTATATCCCAAGCAATTAACTATTGACATTTAAACGCAGAAGTAGAAATTCGCTTCGCTTTTAATCCGAATACGCCGCAACAGTCTTAATCTTGTGTAGGAAATGTTTTTAACACGAAGCTTTTAGGTCTAAAAAGCCTGCCAGTAGATTATCTTTGAGCCAGAAAAAAATTCTGGCCAAATCCGAGGAAATCTCTGCTTAATACCAAATGTGTGTGACGGTTGTAAAGAAAAGTTTGTTAGTTTTTACAAAATCTTTTTTTGAAAAATACTGTAGGATTTGCTTTTCTGCTTTTGTTTTCACCCCTTTTGTTTTTCATGTTCGAAAATAATAATTCTCTTTCAGACAAAAATAAGTCCCGAATGTTCTTTAACACCAAATGCTTGAATGTTGTAGAGAAAACGGATTTTTCCAAAATTATGTCTAATAAAATTAGTAAATAACTGCTGTCAAAGAAAATTAGTAAGAAAAGTGATGGGAGTGTTTATTCTTTGGTTTAAAAAAAACAATTTTCCATCAAAAAATCTAGCGAAATTTGAGAATGAATATCTGTCATTTATTACCAAATCTTACAAAAAACAAATCAGGCGCCAGACCTTCGCCAAAAATTTATAATTTTATATAAAAGAAAATGCACGCGAAATATTGAGTCAATCTTAATAAAAATTATGGAAATAATTATTTTCAGCAGGGAATAAGTTTTCCGACCAAATCTTTAAAGCCAAATGTCTTAAGTTTTCCAGAGAAAAGGGAAAATATCGAGATTGTAGATTTTCAGCAACTTCTGAAGTCTTTGTTAAAACATTTCCAAAATATTGAACTGATTTGTTCTTGTTTTTTACAAATGTTTAAAAATTAATATTCGAAAGTATGTAGTTTTCCCCAAGAAATTTGTTTGGCTAAGTTTGGGATAACTTCTTTAATACCAACAAACAAAATAGTAAAAATCGGGCGTGCAGACCTTTCTTTGTAAAAATACAAAAATATTATACAATTTATTATGTAATAAATTGTTAAAAATTTCGGATTTTCTGAAAAAGAAATGTTGAGATTTGTTTTTCTTCGATTTTCAGGAATATTCAAACATTATTGCCAAGTAATTTTTTTCAGCAATCAAAAAGTTTTCAGTCCAAATCTGGGAAAACATTTTCTTTAATGGCAAATGTCTTGAGAAAAGGGAAAATATTAAGGTTTCACAGATTTTTCAGATACGTTTGTTATTAATAAAATTTCCAACATATTTGAATTTACAAAATTCTTTAATTTTTATTTGTTTTTTGATTGTTACAAAGAGCTGAGTAATCGAATATATACGTAGCTTTCCTCCACTATTATTTTGGCTAAGTTTAGGAAAACCTTCTTCAATATTAAATCTGTGAAAGTTCTAGAGAAAGGAAAAATCACGTTTATATAAAGGAAAAAAATTCTATACAATGTGTTACATAATAAACTGATAACATTTGAATTTTTTATACAAGAAAATTCCAACAAAATATGAGGCTTCGGTTTTCTCTTTCAATTTCCGCAAGTATCTTAAAATTGACATCAGAAAGTAATTATTTTAAATTTAAATCCGGGAAAATCCAATGCCAAATATCTGATTTTACAGATTTTCACAAACTCATGAATTGTTGATTTCCAAATTTTTTACAAATAATAATTAAGCAGTAATATGTGAAAATAGTTTTTTTTTTCCAAGTCCGGGAAAATCTTTTCTCTAATACCAAATCTTTGAAAGTTAAGGGAAAATGAGGTTTGAAGACTTTCCAAAAATACAGAAATTCTGTACAATTGTTCCATAATAAATTGTTAAAATATTTGAGTTTTCCCTTACAAGAAAAAGAAAATTTCCACCAAATGTTGAAATTTTCCTTGGGTTTTCAAAAATAGTAAGTTTTCTGTCCGTGAAAAACTTATTAATACTAAATGCAAGAAAGTTGGAAAGTACTCTTTTTCTACAAGATTTGTTGATAATAAAATATCTGAATGGGATACAAAAGAAAATTCTCCAGAGCATTACGAATTGTGTTGCTTCTACCTTTTCCCCAAACGTTCCAGAATTAATATTTGAAAATGAACGTAAAGATCAAGGAAAGCACTTATTCGTTTGTAAATGTGCATGTTTCGTCCAACCTTCATTTTTTTATTTTTTAATGTTGATGATGTACGTACTTTACTGTTGTTTTTTATGTTTGATGTTGCAAGATTTTCTGCATAAAATTAGCCGGACTGATCAAGTTTTCTAAGCCCAAAGTTATTGGTTTGCTGGTACGTCTATCCAAAAACTAAGTAAAGAAAGCTTTTTGGGGGCTAATTTCGCAGTGTATAAAATTATTTAAAAAAAGGTGAAAGTCTTAAATTATTGCAAACTTCCCATGCAAAATTCGTTAATCGATATTTTCATAATCAACTTGTATGTCGAAATTAAATATCCTTATATGGTTGTCAGTTGCAATATCCGAGTTTCCTCAATAGGAGGCGATGTAATGTAATTAGTAGTTTGCAAAAGTATTTAATAACGTGTATGTGCATTATTTTAGGTTTTGAGAATAACATTAGGAAATCGTTCATTTAAATTTCGAAATCAATATATTAACTGCAATTTATACACAGAAACTTTGTTCTAAAATAAGTTCATTATTCGTTTAATTTTCGAAAAATTTTGAGTGAAATTAAAACCACCAAAATTTGTTTAAATTTATGTAAAAACAATTTTTGTAAAATACATAATTGAAAAAATATTAGGTTGTAAAATACATTCATTTAATCGTTTGTTTGAGAGCAAAATTAAGACTTAAATTTGTCGGTGAGTTTTGATAACAAATATTTCGTTGTAAAAAAATTTAATACATTTTTTTTAAATCCAAAAATGAGAGTAAAATTAAAACCAAAATTTGTTTAATTTATGTGAAATATTTTGTTGTAATTAAGTTAATTTAATCGTTTGTTTGAAGTAAAATTAAGGCTTAAATGTGTTTGTGGGTTTTTACAAAAATATTTCGTTGTAAATTATTTAATTAAAAAATTAACTAAGACTAAAATTTGTTTAAAATACATATATAACAATATTTTGTTGTAAAATAAGATACCTTGCTCGTTTGCTTAAGAGTAAAATTAATTCTTCAATGTTTTCGAGTTTTTATAAAAAAATTCACTGTAAAATAATTTCAATAAAATCAAAATAAAAATAATCAAAAAATGAGAGCGAAATTCTAACCAAAATTTGTGTTAGTTAAATAAAATCATTTTATTATAAAATAAGTTAATTTTTCGTTCGTTTAAGACTTGAATTTATTTACAATTTTTTATAAAAAAAAATTCGTTATAAAATAACTAAGTAAAAATAAAAATAATCAAAAAATATTTGCAGTGTCGAGGGGGCCGGACACGCCGAGCCGCAGGGCGGTCACCCATCCAAGTTCTGTCCAAGTAGGCTCTTGCTTAACTGTGCATATTTCAGAGCACAGCTGGTTAAAATAATTTAATTAAAAATAAAAAAATCGAAAAATAGGGGTGAAATTGAAACAAAAATTTATTCAAATTATATAAAAATATTTCTTGGTAAATTGAAGTTAATTTAATCGTTGGTTTAATTTCGAAAAGATAGTCGCTATAAAATAATTAAATTAAAAATACGATCGAAAAATGAGAGTGAAATTCAAACCAAAATTTGTTACATAATATTTATTTGTTATTTATTAATGCCGTGAATATTATTTATGTTGAGTTTTAATCAAAAAAATGTAGAATGGATTTAATTAAAGAAGTAATTCTTATTAAATAAAAAAATTAAAGATTTCATAACGTATTAGACTGGTTTTTACGTACTATAAACAGGCAATGGACATGGGAAACGATTTTCAAACAAATAAAGGAAAACCATTACGCAATTTGCGAAAACAATATGTAATTATATAACGTAAATGTTTGTTTAGTGAGAATGTTTGGTTGTATGCATCACCAAGTGCAGATTTATTCCCAGGGAATTTCATTCGATTTCTGAAATGTTTATAAAAGCCCAAAGCTTGTAATACATATGTATAGAATCGTTTTAATTCCCTGGAATGGGGAAGTTCCTCTCGCTGCCAAAAACTGGAAAAACTGAACTCTAAAACTACAGAAATGTGGTTTATTTATATAACTGGATGAACTTTTGTATCAACTAGGATAAAGGATATATTTATAAATATACTTTCTATCTGGGAGATATTGTAGTCCAACACAATTGATCCGACAATTTTGTTACCCTTTTGTCTTTTTTATTGGCCCTTAACCAAATAAACTTTTATATTTCGGCCTCGTTCTTAGTTAAGGAAATGCTAGAAAAAGAAATGGGACTTCTTAAAATGCGCATTACTAATCCAGAAACTTCTGTCTTTCAGCCATTCCTATTAATTCTGTTTAGGTTTCAATCGTTTTGTTTTCGACGACTCTTTTGCATATATTTCCAGTAATATGGATACTCTGAATTTCAATGCAATGGGAAGAAACTGCATACAAAGCCGTTGCCTATTCACACTTCACTGCTTTTGAAATTTTGTTTAATTTAGGGTAGAATAATAGAACATCTAGAATTCTGCAACTGTCATAATTTTATTCTAATTAACCTACATTTTCGCAGTATATTTTTAGAAGCATTTTAATTGTAAGCTTTAGCCAGCAGCTGAAAAGTGAAGAAAACAACTGCAGTGGTGCTGTACTATTAAAAAACCAAGCGTGAGGTTCACATTTTAATGAGTTCGTATTTTATTGGGCACTTTGTTTTAGTTAAAAATTGAGTTTTTAATTTTCCTCTTGCTGAAACCTGCGAAGTTTGCCTGTTTGAAGTAGGAATTTTAAAAAACGCCACTGTATTACATTTCGGGATTATGCTTTTGTATGATCATGGTTCTTATAGGGCGGTGGTGAACATCTGCTCTTCGACGGGCATTCTTCTACTTGGCCACCTGCCAACTGTCAAGCCGCAGCTCCCCACACGTGCCAGTTCTCCTGGGCGGATTTCATGGCCATATTTTTCGTTTTCCTGATGCTGATGCTGTTGGCTATACACATGTTCTTAAGAAGCCTTTAAGTGTTACACAATGCATCGATTTATTTTTCAAAATTCACTCCCTAAACGTAAAAATATAGACATTCGAAGGAACGTATCTAAACAAAACTTCATATTGTGTAACACCTGTGGATATTTGTTTTTATAAAAAGTTACGTGAAGGTGAAGGTCGTGAAAAGATGGCGATTTCAAAGAAATCTACCAAAGTTAAGAAAGCCCACAGGCGCCACGCTGAAACCTCAAAACCGCAACACACATTTTTATCGAGATACTTTCATTAAACGTTACTGAATTTTGACAACAGGATGTTTTATTTTATATAATAACGAAGTGTAAATACGCAGAAATTTACAGTTTATTACAATAACAGATGGCAAGCTTTGATAAAGATAAAAAATACCAAATTTATTAAAGGACGCCGTATTTCTTAGAAACTCCGTTTTATTTATTCCGAGTCCCGAAATTATTTGAATTCCAAGTTAGGCTCGTAGGACATAAAAGGATGTATATGAATTAAAATGATTCTAGCCAGTATAATAGCGTTAGTCAGCCTTGTCCTACAAAGAACTTCATCTGAAGGTTAAACCTCGCCATTCTTCGTTTCATCTAATAAAATTTTCCCAGTGTTATTTTCGAATCGCAATTGCTCCTTAGTTAGTTAAACTAACTATATCATAGAACGTTAACTCAATTGAATAATGGGTGATTCAGTAATTAAGTGACCTTTTCCTTTTGTTAATTTAATTCGATAAAGTTCTAATTTTTTCTTTGAAGTTATCTCGAATACAATTAGAATTGAAATTTGAATTGTTCCTTTGCCATATTTCGTCCTTGTCAGTTTTCCATGTATTTTGATTTGTTTAAAATTTGTTGCAAATACAATAGAAATTTAGGTATTTTTTGCCTTTGCCAAAATTGATATTGATCTCTTAATTCGTTAATTAGTAGTCGAAACGTGTCTAATCAAGCACAAAAAGATTTAAAAATTCACAAATAGATACGCACAATTCACAAGGAAGGCCTGAAAGGGTAATCAAAGTAAATTGAAGGTAAAACACTTCTAAAATTGGTGGAAAATCGAAAGTATTTACACCACTAAAATCGCTGGTTTTTGCTCAAACGATTTTTGGATTCTTTAACTGTACTATCAAAGTCTAAAATAAATAAAAAGTTCAGTGTAATATATAAAATTATTTGCACTTTATCAAAAATGATTTTTTCGAGTAGTCGAAACGCAGTCCAATTGCCAACAAAAGCTTGGAGCTTGCAAAATTAGTGACAAATCAAAATACAAAAGATTATTCAAAACGACCTCTTAAAATTGCTGCTTTTTCATCGGATTTTCCCCCAACGATTTTGGATTTTTTGAAGTACCACCAAAGTCTAAAATAAATTTTAAAAAATCGGTTTTTAAGCATCTTTCTCTTTGCCAGAAATGATATGTCAAATAATCGAAATGCGGTTTGATCTACCACAAAAAAAGATTTTAAAAATCCACAATATGGTTAATCCACAAAAAGGTAGTTGACAGCCAAGGATTTTGAGCGTATAAAATTAGTGAAAAATCATAATCCGAAAGAATTTCCAAAGTGGTTTTTCAGTGGATTATCCTCCATCTTTTGGATTTTTTTGTACTTCCACCAAAGTTCAAAATAAGTAAAATATCGGTATTATAGGTGAAATTTGTGTCAAATAGTCCGTAATAGACATTTTAACAATTTTTTGCCTTTGCCAAAAATAATATTAACCTCTTAGTTTAAATTCGTTTGAGGTTTGGGTAAACGAAATGTGGTGTAGGTAATCCATAAAAAATACAAAAAATTATTAGTCCTTAATTCACAATAATTTTGGAACCTGGAAGACGACTTGAGTAATTTTCGGTAAAGAACTTCGAGCTTGTTAAATCAAAAGTAGGATTTCCAAAATGAATGCTGTGTTTTTATCGGATTTTCCTCTAATGTTTTTGGGACTTGGGTCATAATCCACAATAACTTTAGAACCTGGAAGAAGCACTTCGAGCTTGTAAAATTAGTGGGAAATCAAAAATCGAAAGAATTTATAAAGCAGGCAAAAAATTGCTAGTTTTTCATTGATTTTTCTCCAACGTTTTTAGGACTTTTTGAATTACCACCAAAGTCTAAAATAAATTCAAATTCAGTTAACATGTGAAATTCGTGTCAAATACAACACAATACATTTGAGTAGTCGAAATGTGGTTTAATTGTCGCCTCTTTAGTGAATTTCAATATTTCTTCTTCCAATATTTTTTGAATTTTTTGAACTACCACCAAAGTCTAAAATAAATCAGAAAAATTCAGTTAGTATGCGGAATTCGTGTCAAATACAACACGATTTGAATTTTTGCCATTTTTGCCTTTGCCAAAAATAATATTTTGAGCAGCCGAAATATGGTTTAAGCAACCACAAAAGTAGTCAACAAATCGCCGCCTCTTCAAATGGATTTTTCTCCCAATATATTTTTAATTTTTTGAACTACCGCCGAAGTCCAAAATAAATAAAAAATTCAATGTGAAATTTTGGCAGGCACAAGGCTTTTTTGCCTCTTTGAAAAATGCTATTGATTTCTTAGTTTAAATTTGTTCGGCCAGTCCAGATGTTGTTCAATAAACCACGAGAAAAATTAATAAAATAAATTATTAGGCCATAATCCAGAATGATTTTCGAGCCCGAAGAAGACTCGAAGAGTAGTTTTCAGCAAAAGCACTTCCGAGTTTGATCAAAAATAGAAGAAATTTTAAAAGCGACCAATAAAATTTTTGATTTTCATCCAAGTTTTTGACATTTATTCACTTAACACCAAAGCCAAAAATAAATAAAAAATTCAATATGATATGTCGAATTCGCATCAAATCTTTAGATAATCTTTCGAATGTATTGCGATGTCGTAGGGCCATACAAATATTTATTTTGCAAAGGAAATTTCGATGGATTTTCTTTATTTAAGGATTTCTCAACTAAACTAAAAAACCTTTTTTCTTTTGATATTAAGTTTCGTTCTAAAATGCCTGTTAACAGAATAACACTTAAAAAAACATAAATAAACAAATACAGTGCGAAATATTAAACCTCTGTAAGATTTGGCCTACTTGGATAATTCAGGGTTGAGGTTAGCAAAATTGATTTACTTTATTTGTAACAAAAGGAAGTTTAACAAGTACGTAATTAAAATCCCGGCATAAGTAAGCAGTTAGAAAGTAGAGCTAAATTTATCTCTTAAAAATAAAAGAGGAAAAACCAAGGAAAAGCACATCAAAGTGAAATTAAATTATTCGATTAATTCTCCGGGAGCTTAGCACACGGTTCAGTTAATCTTTTAGATTCTTGTAAACGTTTGAATGCCTTAGTTTTTTTTTGTTGGAGCTTTTTATAGCTCCAGTGGCTCCAGTATTTTTATGCTTTTCTCTAAATTTGCCTCAAAATTAGAAGCATTTAAATGACAACAAAAGTGAGCTAAAGATTATTTTTTAAAAATTATTCAGCCAGTCATTCGTGTGAAAAATTAGTTTATAGAATCGAATTTTCCACCCTTTGAATATCAGTTATTGCCTAATTTGCGATTTTTAACAATTATATTATTTACAGCCCCTTTTCCCGTTTTCTTGAAATGGCAATTTCCATCTCCGCCTATATCCCGCCTTCCTTTTTTAGTAATGCTTTTCATTTCCTGTGTGTGATTCTTTTTTCTGGTCTTATTCTTTGACCTGATTTTTTCTAAATTGCAATCTTCCCTTGGTTTTTTGGATTTAATTCTCTCGTTCGTGATTTTCTCTATCTTATTGTCTTTTCTGTCGAAGTTTTTGTATAAATTCTTTGGTTTTAGCAAAATTAATTTCCTATTCGTGGTTTTCTCTGTCGTTTTGGCTTTCCCATCAGAATTTCTGTATGAATTCTTCAGTTTTAGCAAGATTAATTTCCTGTTCGTGATTCTCTGTCGTTTTGTCTTTTCTTTCAGAGCAGTGCGATATTTTTACATTTAATTAAAGCTAGTGTTTTCTTCGCTGTCTGAGGACTTAACTCGTTGTTTTTGTTAACTTTTACGATTTTTATTAAATTTCCAGCAGTTTTCTTCAGTTCTGGGCATATATGAACGGTATTGAATAAGTCTGCAGACAACTAAACCTTTTATTGATTCGAGTCTTGATTTTCATTAGTTGGGGTTCAACTGCAGGTTTGGTATGTAAAAATAAAGAAGTTCTTTAGTTTTGGTAAAAATTGATTAATTTTTGACCTGGATTTAATTCTCGCATATGTGGGTCTGTCTGTCTTTGTCTTTGTCTTTTCTGCCAGAGATTTTATGTAAGTTCTTTGTATCACGGATTATCTTGTATTTCAGTCAATCGGCTATGCCGCCTACTGTATTTCTTTAATAGTAATAATAATAAAATTGTTCTCTCGGTGGTCTTTTTGTTATTTTTGTTTCACTAGAAACAAATATGAAAGATTTTTTATCTTGCAGAATCAGTTTGGGAAGCTATTTAACTTTGGCGAAATAATCCCTAAAGTGCTTTAAACTGAATGCATTTTATAATAGTTTTATTTAATTTATTCTGCAATATTTAACGTGGTAAGCATTCCATGAACATCTGATGCCCTAGTTAAGCGTATAAATATAGTTTCATTGATGATGTGGCTTGCATATTGAACGATCATTGTTTCTCTTTTTATAACTTTTGCAAGCTTCGTAATATGCAGATGTTTTGTATACATTACTAGTCATTAAGCCACCAGTGACATAGATATTCTGCTCTCAATCAATATCGTTACCGAACCCGGATGAAGCATCCTCATATGTTTTCCGGTCCTTGATGTACAGAAAGGTATTATTTTAATTATCGATCGTTATTTAGACGTTCCTCTGATGTCGGTCAAGTTTCAACCAATGATGTTACAGAATCCCACGGGTTATCTTCTGTATTTTGGGGATATATATATTTAAGTAAATACCCCAAAGTGCTTTTCTAAGCTTAACGAACAAATTTTCTTGTAATTCTTAAATCAACTCGAGTACCAATTATTTTCCAATTAAGAATTATTACGACGTTTGAGACACTTGAAACCTTCCGAAATTGTGGATTTTACATTCGTAATCACATTTTAAATGCACTTAACTCGCGGATAAATTTAATTATTTCATTTTGCATTTGCTTGAGCGAAGCCCTTAAATTATTATTTATAACAGACCACTAGGTTGTATCAATTAATTATGCTTAAAATTCTATATTAATGGCAGGTATAAAGCAATAGTTTAATATTTCAACACATGGGTTATGTAAAACTTCAATACTGTCGCAATGCAAAATTCGCAAACTTAAATGTTAAATTGTTGAATTTGAAACACGAAGGTCAAAAATTGTTAATTTTTGCTCGAATTGAAACGAATACTTCGCAAATTATAATCGGTTGAAACCGAGAATTCTGTTCATTTGTAAGTCCATCAAATAAACAAGAAATAAGTGTTGTTTGTATTCATATTTTTCGAGTTTAGTAGTGTGAGAAAGTAAACATGATAAAAATCTAACCTAAATTTTTGTACGAAATCTTTATTCACAATTAGTAGTTTTTCACATTACTTTGCTCGAAACTAAGAATATTTTGAACGTAATCCAACGTAACAGTTTGATACTCATAAGTGAGTGTGTATTCTGTAACACTTTCACGGTATCATCACACTCAAAAGAATATAGGTATTTAACAAAAAATGTCGAGTTACATAATGAAACCTTTAATTTGTTAGGTAAAGGTGACAGATGAATTTCTCTTTAATGGAAGTCATCCGCGTAAACTAATATTTAAAAAATGCTGTAAATTGTAAATGTTATGTTGGATCTTCAGGCTTATATTTAATAAAGTTAGATCGAACAATGGATTGTTTAAACAGATTTATTTCAAACTTGTTTAATTAAAGAACATTTCTTAGGTAAAGCTTTACAAACTGTCAGTGACACTGACAGCCAATTAGTGATGCTTTAATTAACCCGCAAAGCACTGAAAAACTAAGCACAACCTAATTCATACTAAATAAAAATGGCGCAAACTTGAAGCTTCAAATTTCCCTATTTTATTGTGACTGGAAATGTACTTAATTTCCCTAGGGTTTTCAGGCTATACGTAATTTATTCAATTTTCCTGAACGTTTTGGCATAGTTTTTAAAGTTTTTATGAACGGGTTTTATATTGATATTATATTTTGATTTAAAATGGCTAAGTTGTAAAACAGCCTGAATGGTATGGGACGGCCATTCGGTTCTATCCACGAACTGCAAAATGTTTTTTATTCATGTGTTATTTAATGTATAACGTTGAGATGTTAGAGTAGATTCACATAGAAAAATAAACGACGTCATCCCTCAACCTGCGCCTTAGACCAAATCCAGGCTTGTTACAAATGAAAATTAGTCTTCTGCGCAATGACGTTTTAAAGATGGCGTTTGTACGTCTCTGTTTGAATGCACTCTACCCATTCGTGGGTTTAAAGTTTGCTAACGTAATTTTTTATGGATTAAAACAACCAGTTTCGGATATTTTTTTTATTGTTTTCAGGTCAGAATATCGAATATTTTTATAATTTTTTCGAAATATCGGCATTTTGTTATGACAAAACCATAAAGAATTATCCCATAAACTTTGTTATTTTATTTCTGTAAAAGCGTGTAACGGATATAATTAATAATTTTTAAGTATTTTTGAATGCTGGAAGTTTGGAAAATATTACGTTGGCCCAATCTTTAAATCCCAACCCTTAAAAAATATACATTTTCCTGTGTAACAAATGGTTTTGAAGACATGCAGGTAGATACTTTTTTTACCTTTGTAATGCCTTCGGTTTTAGAGGCTGTCAATTTTAAAGCTTTCAGTTTTGGAGCTTTCAGTTTTAGAACTGTCAGTTTTAAAGCCTTCAGTTTTGGATCTGTCAGTTTTGGAGCTGCCAGTTTTAGAGCTTTTAGTTGTAGAGTTTTCAATTTTGGTTCTTTAATTTGTTTTTTCAGTGATAATATTGTTAGGTTGATACTTTGAATTTTGGTAATTTGGTACTGCTTTTAATATTCGATTTTCCCATTTCATCTTTGTAAATATCTTGAACTATTTGTGTTACGAATTATGTAAAAATGGCTAACCATTCGTGACACTTTTAAGCAAATAATCCAATGTCCATATAAAAGAATTGCGAACATTGGTGATATTTTGTTTCTCTAACTTTCACTAACATAGCACGACGTCTTCTGTGATAAAAAGCAAAAGTAGGAAATAATTAACTGGTCTTACTTTTGTACGTCTTCCTAATCCACCTAATCCAAAGTCATTAACGAAGATAATTGCGGTTTTGGTTGTCATCTTGAATGATTTATTTGTTACTCATACCTGTGATTGTTTTACGTTGTGCCCAGGTATGTATCTTGAAAATTCGTTGGTGTTTGTTGTAAATATCGTAAAACCTTTTTTGGATATGTAAAGCACGCGAATTAAACTAAAAAAATTATATTACTCACTGGTTGCTAGAAGTATCGGTGAGGTGTATCAATTAGAAAATTAATAGAAATTCTGATCATCAAAACATAATCTCATCAGCCTGCTACGCTTTTAAGTTTTTTCTAAAGTGTTTTTTGAAAGCAGCAGGTGGTGTGGTCAACCTCAGTTTTATACAATCAGCTCGTTATAGGAAAGCTGGGATAATCGAGTGTCGCACCTGCACATATTTTATGTTTTGTACATTTTAAAGAACCCATTAACCAGCGAGAGCCGATGATTTCACATTTAAAACACGGCTAGAGATCGGGCGCGTGGACCTTCAATAATTAACGTAACGTGATTTGATCACCGCCGATTGCTGATTATAATCAGATATTTCATAGTACAGGTGTTGACACATAAATACAAATTAGCACCAGTTATTATTGCGCTTAACATGTATGGTAAAAATTCTACTAAAACCATTCTCACTTATAAGTTATAACAACCTCAGTTATGGCGTTGTGTAATATTCAGGTATTTCAGGTTAAATTGCATTAGAACGTAAAATTTAAATTGTACTGCTTGAATTAACTTAATTCCTAAACAGTATAAGCTTTTATAATTTAATTTGTAATTTCTTATAGTTAACCGTGATTTGTTTTTGCTAGTTTTTAGCCGAAGAAATTCGGCAAAAATACCTTTTTGACAGAAGTCTTTAACAAAAGGGCAAACAAGGAAAAACCCTTACTTTTTCGTTAGAAATAACCTAAATTTTGCTTATTTTACATAAATAATAGAGCTACCTTAATACGCTTGAAAAAGAACCTAAACTTAATGTTTATAACGATTCGACAAAAGTTATTATATTTAAAAAAGCAAGCAATGACAGGTTTATTTTTATTTAAAAAAGTTCATTGAAACTTCGCAAAATGAGCGAAGACCTTCCCAAAAATTACATAAACCTCTTCGTTTACATAAATATTGCAACAGACTAATTTTTACATGTTGGGTTTTAATGTCGCAATAGAAATGTAACGGTTTCGCCGCAGTCTAAAAATGGATAAAGATTTGTATAACAGACCTTGAATGTGTGTTTAATAGTAAACTACAACTAATTATCTGGTGCACATTCAAGGTTTTGTGCATACGTGCCTTGAGCGTTAAGAATTTTTCTAGAAGATTTCAGCCTGTTAATGCTAACTTTTGAAGACCATATGGCATTCGGACAATTGTACACCGACCAATTGGTCATGGTGGATTTATAGTTTGCATTTTTTACATCTTTGAAGTGCCTTAAAAATGAATTCCTACATTTTTTAAATATAATTTTGGTATATTTTAAGTTGTAAAGTTATTCGCCAATACATTCGGACAATTGAACGCCAATTCATTTTGTGTTGAAGTTAACATGTCTTTGATTTTCTTTGAATTTGAAAAATTAATTCCTATATATTTTTAAAATATAATTTGTTATATGAAGTTATCCATACGTGAAAACGTTCGGACAATTGTACGTCAACTCATTGGTTATTGCTGGATTTAACTTGTTTTTGAATTTCTACATTTTTACATCTTTAAAAACAATACAAAAATTAGCCAAAAATTGCCGCAAGATTAATTCGTATTTTTTTAATCATAATTTCAGGCTTTTTTACGTAGATCAATATATTCGGACACTTGTTCGGCAATGCATTAGTTTGTGATTGATTTAAGCTTTTAAATATCGACATTCTTACATCATGGAATCTTTTAAATCTTTAAAAAGTACAAATTTGCGCATAAGTACCGCAAGAAATATTTGTATGTTTTAAATTTAAATTTCAGGCCTTTTTACATAATCCATCAATATATTTGGAAAATTGTTCCATGCCCGATTGGTCTGTGATAGCTTTAATTTGCTCTTAAATTTCTACATTTTGCAACTGTAATAAAAATACAAATTGCGCAAAAGTGCTCGAAGAATTATTTTACGAAGCCCCAATACATCCGGGCAATTGCTCCCGATATCAATGGTTTATTTTCATGTCACCTTTGAAAAATGCCCATAAATATCACAATAATTAATTCAAATTCATTAAATGATACTTCCAGTTTGTTTTTACTAAGTTACAGTTTTCTAAACGTCAGAGGTTCGGGCAATTGCCCGCCAACCAATTGGTTCACAAATTTGCTTTTAATTTTCAGCATTTTCATAGCAAGTATTTTCGTGTAAAATAATTAAGCCTGTTTTGATAGTTCCTGAAGTTCATAAGTTAGTACATTCGGACAGCTGTTCGCCAACCGATTGGCCTATGTTGGTAGATTTGAGTATTTTTGTTGAGAATTTTCTTGTGGAAATTTGATTTGTAAGGATTATTATTTTTTATTTTAAAAGAAATTCTGTTATATTCTGAAAGGCACTGTAAAATATGGCTTTCAAAGTCGTTTCATTTGGCAACCAATTGGCTCGAAATTCTTTAAAAAAATTAAGAATTCCAATAGCTTTCTTTTTACAAATATTTTTGCCTTTTTTTGTAAATAGAAATTGCTTTGTTTACAAATTATTTATTTTTCATTTTGTAACAAAATTTAAATTAATTCCGGAAATTTCTGAATAACGAACATGTTTACAATATGGTGACTTTGCACGTGTGATTCATTATTTACATAGATGAGCACGATGTTAATATAGTTACTATCGTTATGTTAAATAAATAAACAAATCCAAGGCGAATGAAACGTGAATCAAGCTCAAAATCGACAGATTTAAAACCTTTACAAATGTTAAACCATAAATTCGCCCAATTTTTCTCTTTGGTCATGCATCCATAAATTTAATAGCTGTTTGCGTGTGGATTTAAGTTTTCATTGTTTCGTGTTATGGATTTTCCTTTTTTAATTCAAAACACCCGTCACAAAAGTCGGTGATGCATTTCCGTCTACATTTATTTAACTTTGTTTCATTTGTTGCCAACAGTCTGTTTGGTGTTTATTTTAGACTGGTATTATTCCGGTTCAACCGTTACAATGGATTCCCGTTTTCGATTTTATATTACTCCGTATCTGTATTTGAATAATATGTTTATTTTATATTTTTTTCTTCCAATATTTGTTTTGTGGATCACAAACTTGCGTCATAGCTGTGTGATTCTTTCATAACACTTACGTAGTTCCAAATAAAAGGTTTTAGAGTAAAAATATACTTACCATTGAGAAATCGTAAATATTAGTTAGTTAGTTAAAAGTTACGAAGATTATAAACATTCATTATGTCCTGAAACTATTCTGCAATATTCGCTTATAATAATGAGCACTTTCAAGACTTGTACCCTTCTGCGGATGACACAGACATCCATAAACGAAAAGGGTTGTACTTGGAAACTTAAACAAGTTCCTAATTTGTTATGTAAAAGGGTCTTTTGTGTTATAACGTAAATTATAAAGAATGGAAGTAACTTTCGCATAGCAACAAATATATTAACCGTAAACTATTGGTCAATTAAGTTACATCATGTAAATTTGCAGCAGAAACTAATCAATCGTGGAAATTTAATTGATAACACTATAAAGGATGTGTGTTGTTGGTATAATCTCCGTGATATAGGGTAATCAAATTTAAAAATTTATTTCCTGTTTGCAAATTTAGTTATATATTCGCTGGGTTGAACTAGTCATCCGGAAAATAGATGTTTGCGTGTTTTGCTTGTAGAAAGGTTGAAGTTTATTAAAAATTACGAAGATGCAGTCCACCAAATGAATAGCATTTAAAAAAAAACTCCATTGTTCGGTGATTTAAGTAATCCTTTTTTGTAAATTCTATGAGCTTACTACATATTGAATTAATTTTAATTAGGTTTTAATAAAATTTTAGTTTCTTGGAAGCTTAAATTCTTCATTCTTAATCAAAAGCAAAACCTTTGAAGTTTGGAACATTAAAATTCCCGTGAAATTGTATAGAAACGTTATTAAAATATGAAAAGGCTTTTTTAAGCAAGGCAAACCTTTCACGTAAACATTTGCTCAAAGCATTTTTGATTTGCAAAGCCTGCATTTCCAGCTATATTCAAACTTCGGTTATTTTTTGAATGAAGATGAATTACAAAAAAATGAACGTTACTATACCTTTCTAAGAAATATTTATTAAATCAGTGAATCCTAAAGATAAACGGATAAACCATACTTTTGCAATTCTAAAAAACGAAATTTCCAAAATTTGCTATTCAGTAACATTGCCCCTTCAGCAGATTTTAAAAGAAATTAAATTTTCCTTCCACGTACGTCATAAATTTTAATATAAAACTATTTAAAAAAAAAAATAGAAAAGTTTATGGCGTTAGCCTGCCTTTCAAAGGAATTTACTTAAAAACACACGAAAATTCATAAATCTGAATAATGACAGACATAATTAAATAACTCCGACGCTGAAATTCGTTTTAAATATAATGTAATTAATTATGCGAATCCGTTTTGTTTTGGAACCATTAATTTGTGTTAATTATTGGAAATTAGTTTAATATGCCCAGAAACTATGCAACTTCTTGTTTTCTAATACATAATTATAAAAGCACAACCTTATTTGTCGGCAGGAAATGGTTGATAATTACTACTCGGAAGACTTTTATGTAGATCAATTAAAATTCGTTTATTTTGTGATAGTTTGTTTAGTATAATGCGTTCAAAATTTGTGTGGCTTTTGGTGGGCTATGATTTTAATATGCGAGGTTTACAACATTCGAAATTGAGGTTAAGAAATTTCAGTCAGCGTTAACAGGTTTTGCTGGCAAGGATTTTCAGTTTTATAAATTTAGTTTTTATGGAATCTGTCATGTAGAATCTCAGTCAGAGCTGACAGATTTTCTTGGTTTTCCGTCCTTGCAAGAATTTCCAGGTTTTTATTTTTAATTTTTTTTTTTTTGGGAGCTTCCGACTTTGAGGTTTTATGTTCTGTCGTGTAAAAACTTCGGTCACTTTTGACAGGTTTTTGTATTTGTTTCCTTGCAAGGATTTTTATTTTTACTTTTTGAACAGAGCTGAAAATTTCACTCAATTTTCACAGATTTTCGTCCTTGTAAAGCTTTCCTCGTTGTTATTTTTAAGTTTCAAAACAGAGCTTCTGTAAATTCAGGTTATGTAGTCCGTCATGTAGAATTTCAGTCAGAGTTGACAGATTTTCGTTTATTTTTGGCCTCGCAAGGATTTTCACGTTTTTATTTTTTGTTCTTTTTATAGTACTTCTAACTTCGAGGTTCGTGTAGGATTACAATTAGTTTTGACAGATTTTCGTCCTTGCGCAAGGATTTTCCACGTTTTTCTTTTTAGATTTTGAGCAGAGCTTCTGAAATTAAGGTTTGATGTTCTGTTGGGTAGAATTTCACTCAACGTTGACAGATTTTCGTATTTTTTTCGTCCTTGTACGAATTTCCACAGTTTTATTTTAGGTTTTTTAACACAGCTTCTGAAATTCAGGTTTAATGTTCTGTCGTGTAGAATTTCAATCGGTTTTGGCGAATTTTCGTATTTTTTTCTAGAAAGGATTTCCTAGTTTTTATTTTTAATTTTTGAATAGTCTCTGAAAATTGAGGTTACGTAATCTGTCATGAAGAGTTGACAGATTTTCGTCATTACAACGTTCTCATTTTCAGTTTTCACTTAAATTGAGATTATGTAATCTTCCACTTAGGATTTCTGTGGGCTTTACAACGTTTTCATTGTCAGTTTTCACTTAAATTGAGATTATGTAATCTTTCACTTAGGATTTCTGTGGGCTTTAGCCAATTTTCGTAGCTTGCGCCTTCCGTTTAAAATTGTTTAACATTTAATTGCAAGTTTTTTCGGCTTCTGAAATTGAGGTTAATCAGTTAGAAATTCCGTGAGCTTTGGAACCCTGCTTTAAAGGGTTTTAAGGTATTATTTGTGGTGAGCCTTAACAGCTGTAGGAAGTTCATGAGTAAATCAAAAATCCCTAAAAGTGCCATGGCTTACCAGAGGTTAAATAAAACTGAATGGATCATAGTTAAATCGTGAAAAGACTACTTAATCTCGTTAAAAAATTTGAATTAAAAGTTTCTAATATGGCTACATGCATATATTTCACAACGTTTACTTTCTATTTCTGTATTATTTTATGCTTATATACGGTTATTAACATATTCGAACCGGTAAACATATTTACAACAGTCAAAAGCCTAGTATACAACAAGAAAATGCGAACTTTAATAACTGTTAAATTCCGTTTAATTGCTTAGCATTTAAATATTTATAACTACGTCATAATATATAGGTTGTAGAACATTTTAAAATCGTGTGTAAATCAAATGTTTTCCCTTTATAACCCAGTGAAGCTGCTTTCTCCAATCTCTTTACTGTCAATGCGTATATCGCATTCGCAACTTGTTCTGACGTAAGAATTTGTAAATAAATATAAGCACCTTGCTTGTAGATTAACTAACTAATTTATAATACTAGCACATACGGTAACATCTGACATTAATCTCGACCTTATGTAAGCCAAAATGTGCAGAACTTTAAAACTGGTTTGTCAGATTGTATTTTGGGGTACCAAATTTGCATCTTAAACCAACGATTTTTACTTTGAATTTGTTAAAATAAAATCTGTAACCTAAGTAATTCAATTTAAAATCCGAACCACTTGCAGCTGTTACCACCACATACTTTCTTAGATTACTTTAAATTGCTTAATCGAATAAATGAGTTTTTAGACTTTGTCCTTGCAAGTGTTACATAAAAAACGTTCAAGTTCATTTCTAAGTTGATTTTTATTATAGCTAACAATTGGGAACCATGGAAAATTTACCGAATTTGTTTCTGGTTTCTGCAGATTTCTTTTAGTAACACGTTTATCCTCGAAAGTGGAGATGAAATTCAGGTACATTAGACATCTCCTGTTAAGATACAGCCAGACATGTGTTACTGAGTTGAAAAGACCAGCTGCCGTTCAGTATTTATTTTTTCCTGATATTTTGATCTGTTGCTATCCTTGTCTGCTTTGCTTTGCTACCTGACAGTATGAAAGGTGATTAAGGGTCCGGAACCTTAAAGATATATTCAGTTCGTCAGCTGCTGCCTTTGAGATAGTTGCTTCGATTTTAAAGTGTAGTTTGTGATGTTCCAACGTTCATGAAATCACTGTAAAAATTTTAAAAGATGATTATATGCATTTCTGGATTTGTCGTGGGAAGGTAATTTGTTACATTTTTTTTTAATTTCCCTCTTCCGGATTTAAACATTTCTGGATTTTAACTAATTTTCCACCGCCTATAAAATTTAATTTTTGTCTTCAGTATTGTAGCTAAGTCGAATATTACATGCTTCAGTTAAAGACAGATTTTCACATTTGCCTGGAAGACAGCCAAATTAACGAATTTTTCTGAAGGTTTGTCGGGGCTAGTTTAAGATTTTATACTTCTTTGTGTATTTCACCACCAATTGCTAAATAATTTAATTTCCTTTTTGGCAACCGAATACCAAAAAAAGAAGTATAAAATTAGGAAGTTCCTGAAATGGAAATTTTCAAATGTATTTGGTTTCATATAATTCGGCCCAAATATTAATTTCCAAACGCATGCTGCAAAAATAAATTTTCGTTTATCCTGAAGGTTTAGTACAGAATAAGTTTTCCCTAAATTCAAGTTAAAGGCAGAATTTTCACCTTGAGTTGAGGTTTCCGATTCTGTAAATTTTCACCACTAAAATCGAAGTTAGTAAAGTAAACTTGAGGTTTGGAAAATTAAGAATTTGGAGATTATCGACTTGAACTAGGAATTTTGAAAGTTTTTCTTTTACAGATTAATTGAAATTATTTCGTTATTTTTCTGGAAAATTTCAGCACTGCACTGAAGCTGAAATTAAGTTACAACTTAAACGTAAACCATTTTAAAACTCTGCAGCTTGAACTACAAAATTATTAACAACGAAAATTCGAAAATTCTGAATGTTCGGCCACAGGGAAGTCATAAAATCAGAGCAAAAGTTTTTACGTGTAATAAATTGTAATTTTCATATTTTTGCTTTGAAAATTAAATTCCAAAATTATATTCCAAATTATCAGCTTGAATTGCATTTCTCTGAGAGCCTAGAGTAGAGAGAAAAAATGTATGTTCGTCCTCAGATGAGGTATAAGTCGGAGGAAAAAAAAATTCTTTTATATTTTTGTTTAGAAAATAAAACTCCAGCTCGGAGGTCGAAAATTTGAAAATATATCCTAAATTATCATCAGCTTGAATTGCATTTTTTGGAATGTAAAATATTTAAAAACTTTGAAATTTTCGTGCTTAAATTATTAATTCGAGGCTGAAACTTCGTCCAAGAAGCTTTAGTGTTAGAATTCCACCGTTTAAGATTGCACCAAGCCTTGTACATACAAATTAAACACTTTTCAGTTTAAATAATGTGAAAATGTTCGGAATTTATAATGCTGGGTCTGAAATTTTCCTGATTGTAAGTTAACAGTCTCTCAAATTTTATTTGAATATTTCAGCGTTGCTGCTGTAATTTCAGAACCAAAGTCTGTGAAATGTTTCAAATAATTTAAATTAGAAATTTGATTTGCAAGCTTCCAAATTTTCACAAATAAATTCAAAAGTGTGACTTGTAGATATTTTTTTGAAATACTAATTATGTCAAGTTTTAGGCTTTAACTTGCAGCAAAATCGAACAAAATTACAGCTTTTTCCGTTGCTTTAGTTGGAATTTTTATTTAGAAACTGCTGAAATTTCAATTTTTGCTGTTAGGATTTCATTAATTTTTAAAAATAAAAAAAAGTTTTTTTTCCAAATTTTTAATTGTATTAACCCAACAGCTTCAACATAACGCTTCCGAATTTCAAAATTCCGGCTAGAGAATTTAACCCCAAAGCGAGAGCATTTTCAGCTAAATCTAAAATTTGTTTCTAAGTTTAAGCTTGCCACGAAATCAAGTATTGAATATAAAATTCTGCTTCAAATTTACTTTTTTTCAGTGTACTCACACTTCACTTCTGTTTCAACTGCGAGTTTGTAACGTTACTGTTACTTTTTAATACAATTTCTTTTAATACCAGAAATAAACCAGGAAGCCCGTCCAGCTGATAAAAGCCTTTGTTATGCTAGGTACGGGGTGAACAACCCATTGGCAGTGTTGGGTCAGTACCTGCTCCTATTAGGTACCTACATTTGACCCTAATTTAAATCATACACAAAGTAAAACGGCCATGCAAATAATGTCTTACTAAATTTGTATTTACGTAAAACAAAACAACCCAACAACTTAACTACTTTTAAACTTAATCTACACTAATGTTCGTTTACGTAATATTCTTATTAGTCAAGGCACTTACACTTTGAACACACAGTTTGAAGCGTCGCGGCGGCTTTGCACTGGCGTGGCGCCGTATGAGGAAGCCGTGGCCGTAGCGTGTAGCGTGGTTGAAGCGTCGTTGTCGCAATAATGGCGTGGCGTCGTATAAGTAAGCTGCCTTCTAAACGGACCCGCTGGTCTCGTTTTCTGTAGTCGACAGTGGCTTATTAATTAGGGCTTGGCTTATAAAATGGACTCACGGGTCTTCAATTTTATTGCCTAAATGCACTCTTAATTTTAAAAGCCGAACTAGCACAAAACTTCACTGTTTTGAAGCGAAGCACCTCTGGCTTCTTTCTTGGTGCCACACCAAGTGTCCTTTTTCTGGTGCCGATCGCCTTACCACCCCCGCATGTGTCTTTTCAATCTCGCACCCCGCAAACAAAAAGCCTTAAAATTGGTGTTACTAACCCCAACATCTGGCAGGAGCTCCGAGAGCGTTACAAGTTTGATTCCAGAATATAAACCTATTTCAGGCGTTTTTCAGTATTCAAACGCGAGATTCAATTTGTACTTAAATTTCCTGTTATTTCAAGTTACTCGTTCAAAATGCTTATTTAAATTGGATAAGCATTTGGTTTCCTTTTTAAGTCGAAGACATTTGGAAATTGAAATCGGAAGTTTTCGTTAACTTTCAATAAAATTTTTATTTTTCGATTTTCGAATGAAATGAGATTAAATCCTGCTTACTTCACGCCAGAAACTCAAATCAAATAACCAACAAATCCCGAAGGTTCTTTTTAAACTTATTTTGCAATTCTAATATGAGTAATTCGTCTAAACTGTTTTAAAATTACCGAAACAGAAATTTAATGTTCAAATATGATTCAGAATTCCTCATTATGTATTCTAAACACTCACTTATTGTTAGTCATTCTCAATTTCTGTTGTATATCCGGACCAAGATATCTTTTGTTAAAAAGGAAACTGGAAAACAAATGGCGATTAAAATAATCTCACGCCTTTTTAACATTTTTAGTATAATTTTAATAAGTAAATTCGAAAGGTTGTTTTACCGTTCTAATCCGAGTTAACGATTAGCCTTGGCGATTTAAAATTTAAAAATGTATAATCAAAGTTTATTCTTTAAAAAATAGCGGCACGTGTGTATACATAAACCTGTCAATGAAAGTGAAAGTAAAATGGAGTTTGTTGTTATTATTTTAAAGAAATTAATAAGAAGTCTGTTGCGTACAAATATTTATTTTTACTTTATTTGAATTACTTGTGAAATGCATTATAATTCTATTTTTTCTTACTTTTAGCAAATCTCACGAATGAAATACCTCTAAGTTATCCTTGTTGCGAAATTAAACTGGCATTGAATAAAAAGCAAATTAAGTGACTGCTGCCTGCTCATTAATGTCTATAATTAATTTTGCTTTAGGTGTTTTTTTAAGAGCGCTTAAGTGATAATTGGAGACATTTAACTGGAAATGTTTTTAGACAATGTCATTGTCCAAATTGAATGCCTTTTGCATATTTTTCTTTAAAAAGTAAATTTTCCTAAAATAATTTATAAATAATTGCCAAGCCAAGTAAAGAAGCAGCATTGACATTTAACCCCAGGTTTTAAAAATTAGTCTATTTTATATTTGCCAGTTGAATAACATTCAAAGGTGAACCTTCTATTTTTGTAATTTTTAAAGCAACGATATTATCGTTTACTTAAGGTTAATAATACTGTATATTTTCTGTGTGTTTTAACGCCGAAGGTTGTTGTCTTTCATTAACATGAAGGAATTCTTTTAATTTGTCAATACATAAGTTTTATGTACAACGTGTAGGGGAATCCCCGATCTGCTTTACCACTTTTGTAAATTTGGAATTATTCACCCTGAAAACGAGGAGTTCATAATTTTTAACTGAAATTTCCAGTACTGTTTGGATTTATTCAGTATGTCACTGAGAGGGGGAATCCCCGAGCTCGTTAGCTGAAGTTGCCTCCAGAAAATTGCCTCTACTTTTTCTAAACTTTCTAAATTTTCTTAACTGAGGTTATCAGCCCATAACGGTCCTGTATTTTTATAAATTTTCGGATTTGCTCTTGTACGACTGACAGGGGAAACCCCGATCTACTTTTCAGTATTACAAAGATCCCCATTTTTTGTCAGTTAAGTTCATCATATTTTCCTTAATTTTCTTCAGTTTATAACCGACGGGGGAATCCCTGATTTTCTTAACGGAGATTGTCAGTCATAACCGTCCCAATATTTTTATAAATTGTTGGATTTGCTGGTGGACGACTGACAGGTGAAACCCATATTTAATTTTCAGTATTACAAGGAACTCCAATTTTTATCAATTCAGTTTGGATTTATTCGTGCCTGATTAAAATGAAGTTTTGCGTAGAAAATTGTCTCATATTTTTCTAAACTTTCTGGTATATTCAGCTTGTAATACTTAACTGAGAGGGGAATCCCCATTTTTTTTTTAATTCAGGTTATCAGTACAAAACACTTCCATACTTTTTCAAATTTTACTTTGTGTACCACCGAAAGGGATACCTCAATCTACTTAACTGAGGGCTTCAGTATAAAATTTTTTGTAAGGATTTATTCAGTGTGTAACTGGAATGGGAATCCCCCGACTTCTTAATCGAAATTTCCAGTATAAAACTGCAAGTGCAGTTTTATACATTTTGTGATTTATACGGCATATAACTGAGAGGGAATCCCCCATTTTTTAAATCCAGATTGTCAGTATAAAACTCTTCACATTTTAGCAAATTTTCCGACAGCGGAAACCCCCTGAGATTGCCAGTACAAAACCAATACTTTTGTAAATTTTACTTGTATATCATCGAAAAGGAAACCCCAATATGTCTCATAATTTCTTAACTGAACTTGCTCTTATAAACAGTCTTTTATTTTTTAAATTTTCTGGTCTTCTGAGGATATAATCCCCGTTTTTATTAACTTAAATTGTTCGTTTAAAACAGTTTTCTAATTTTGTGGGTGTTTAACTGAGTGGGGAATCCCTGATTTTTCCAACTGAAATTGGTCGTGCAAAACCGCCCCATATTTTATAAATTTTCTGAGTTGCTCGGTGTTGAACCGAGTGGGGAATCTCCAATTTTCTCAACTGCAATTCTTCGTATAAAACCATCCCACACATACTTTTATAAATTTCCTGATTTGCTTGGTGAATAACTGAGTGGGAAATCCCCGATTTTTCAGCTGAAATTGTTCGAACACCACCGTTCCATATTTTATAAATATTCTGATTTGCTTGGTGTATAACTGAGTGGGTATTCCCCGATTTTCTTAACCAAGAATGTCAACATAAAACCGTCCCATATTTTTACAAATTTTTTCTATATATTTGTGAATAACTAACATCCGTTTAACTAATTTTGCCCATTATAAAAAAAATATTGAGGCTTAAAGGACAATATTTTATTTCTACCTTTGAAATAAGGTTGCCAAACCCCAAATTTTACAAATTGTATTCGGTTTAATTCGGTTCTTGATTCAAGGGGAATCCCCGACGTCTTCAAAGCAAAGTTACTCCATATTTTGAAGAAGTTCTGTCCACTTCCTTTACATTATGTCCAGCAATTCTTCTGTTTGAAGTGCTTTCACGCTGTTAAAAAATCATCGATGTATTTAATTTAAATTGATCTTAAGCTGGTGAGATTTCAAGAGAAAATCATCGAAATTATGAGGGTAGCAAAGTACAAATAAAATGTATTTATTTATTTAATTCGCTTAAATTGATTTTAAGCTGGTGAGATTTCAAAAGAAAATCATCAAAATTATGAGGGAAGTAAAGTACAAATAAAACGTATTTACTTACTTTATTTCATTCACTTAAATTGCTTTTAAGTTGGTGAGATTTAAAGAAAGTCATCGAAATTGCAAGGGAAGTAAAGTACAAATAAAAAAAGCATTACAAAATACGCAATTATTACTGAAACTAAAGAATTTATACAAAAGCTAACCAAAAAGTAGCGAGACGAAAAGGATGAAATCCAACAAATCAAAGGAAGAAAATTACAGCTGAAAACACAAGGCCAGAAGAATAAAATCAAAAAAGCGCCGCAGTCAGGAAATGAAAATTATTACTAAAAGAGAAAGGCGGGATCGAGGCGGAGATGGGGAACTTGTCATTTAAAGAAAACAGAAAAGGGACTGTAAATAATATAATTATTAAAAATAGCGAAGGAGGCCATAATTAATGTTTAAATTGCGAAGGAACGGATGGAAATTGTTTTCTTAGAGACGATGTTTCGTATTTTTCATTTTCTGGTATTTCCTACGTTTTTAGAATTTTTATTTATTTGTTCCGGCAACCTTGTTTGTACTGCTGCGAATTTATTGTTTATTAATGATTTAGTGGCTACTTTTTTTTTATATATTTATGCTGTTTTAAGCTCGATATTAAGGTTAAAAAAATTAATTACAAATCCAAAAAGGTGCCGATTTATTTTTTTAATTTAGCGAAACGCCAAAATGGCAAATAATTGTTTTTATATCTGCGCTTGTAATTATTAGTGATTAACGTTCTGAGAAACTTTTTGTTAGCAAAAAGTAAAACGGACTTTAACTTTTGCCTGCTTATGACCTTTGTACGGCACATACATATCTACAAAACTCACTTGGAATAATTACTACAAATACCTAATTACGTATGTTGCATAAAAATCAACGAATCGTTGCAAATTTGAAAAGCTTGTTTATTCTATCATGTTTTTACCATTAATTTTCTTAAGTAGCATTTGGTGTTTTTCCAGTTTTACATTAATTTATTTCCCGATCATTTCGTGTTTTCTTTCTTTATTTTTGAATGTAATTACTTGCTTTAACTGAGCCTGTATGATAAATAAGTGGGATTGTTAAATAATCTTGAATGAAGAGAGTTTCGGTTTATATTATTTTTCTGCAAAATGCGAGTTTTTTGTCATCTTAAATAAAATTCCTAGCCTTTTCTGTAGCTGTTTTTAGGGTTAAATCTTTTATTAGACTTTTGATATTTCTTTGCAAAATTGTCAAACTGGTTGAGACTGAAAATGGCCCACAGTATTTTTTAATTTCCCGTACAACTAATTTGCTTAAATTATAATAAATAATGATTTATTCCGAAGTGCGTTCTGAAAGTTAATTATTTAAAGCGCAATTATAATAAAATAATGAATGATAAAGTTAGCATGTTGACGTAAAGAATATAAATAAATACAGATCGTATATTTTAAACGTTACTAACCGCAATGATTTCTAATTCTATTTCTAATTAACTTTTCCTTTTCTGTATTTAAATTTACAGTCGTGGTTAACTTTCCCTCTCCTGTTCGAAATGAATTTCTACGTGCCATATTATCAAAAATTACCCGTTGCTAAAATCGATGGCAACATTAAAACTTTCTTCAAGACATTCGTCCGTAAAGTGCTTGAAAAACTTATTCTACTTAATTTTCCTTACCTTTATTGTAGTATAATACTTAGGTTTCAGAACGTAGTGTATAATAATATGTTCAGTTATTCTATTGTTTCACAATTGCTTCCTCCTTTGTGAGTAGCATAAACTGTAGTTTAACCTTTATACAAATAACAATTTCATTTCGAAATTAATAACAATCGGCTCTGCATTCGTTGATATTTCATTTTAGCGTTATTTACATTTAACAATTAATATCTGGTAGTAGCATTTAAATGAAATTTTATAATTACATATAACATTCATGCAGTTGGTGTTTGACATTTAGAATCACATATTCATAATTAATAAAATTTATAGTTGCATCTTCCTCGTTCTTACAGCTGTTATAAATTTGTTTTTTTGGTACGTTTCTGCACATTTATCAGATTATCTAGCTAACCTTTTACTTAGTAACTAACATTCAGGCTTAAAAATGGTTAAATCTTGTTAGCATTTATGTGGGGAAATTCCAAGTAGCTGTACAAACACTTCTTATGTAAAATGCCAATTTTATTTAGATAAAACGAAAAATTTTCCAAAACTTGAAAAAGAAATTAATTTAATTTTTTTATGGGGTGAAAGCGCATGGAAATTGTTTCTTATGTGATCAAATGAAAAAACTGCTGATATTGGATTTAAAGGTTAAATACAAGGAGTTTCGTGTTTTTAGTTGCGTAAATTCGGGATATGAAATGGAAAAAATTGGTAATTAGCCAAACTTGTCAAAATCGGAGTGCCGAGTAGGGCTGTGAATTACAAAGGATAATATCTGAATATTTAATATTTGGTCAGGTGTTATTCGTTTGCAATTACGAAACGAGTTTAATTATAAGCAAGCACTGACACTTCCTGTTTTTTTCTTTTATAATAATCATATCTGTTTTATTTGTTTATTTTTTGTTCACTTATTTATTATTTATTAATTAACTAAACTAACAGGATTCACTTTTCGACGATTCTGAAGTTTTTTCATGCGATTTTAATTTATTAAATTTCCCTTCCTTACTTTTTTATACTTATATTTTCTTCGTGAAAAATCATATCTTTAGACTTAGAAAATACTAAATATCTCCACTGAGATTACTTTTATTAGTTTGTAGCGTTGCTTCTTCAATTATGTAGTGTCAAAGATTGTTCTCGTGATTTCTATTCATGTTTTCGTAAGTACTTAAATGTATGTTTAGTGTAATCACGACGAGATGTTTATTATCCGCAATTTATCTAATTTTGCGAGAGAAATAAACGTTAAATATTTAACAGTTTTGTGGGAAGGTGCAATAAAAAGGAAATATAACTATCACGTTGGCAATGAATGTTTGCAATCTTCGTCGAGTAACTCGAATCCATGTATTATGTGCATATTAATGGACATAATTAAAATTTCCAGTTCTTTATCCTCGTTATCTTGTTCATTATGCATGTTAATAATGCCAGGGAAAGCTGTCAGTTTTGATAAGTAAATTTATTGTTAAAAATAAAACGTGTAGAAAGCCAGTATGGTTCGTTTTTGACGCGCTTGAGGTTTCTCAAAGTTCGCATCAATAACAATAACAAACAAATAGTGAATACCTCAAATATATTCCGCTTGTGGAGAAATAAAACAGAGAAGCAGAGTACATACCATGAAGGCGAATTTTTATGAGCGTTTAAATTTGCCCATATGAGCTCATCTCTCCCTCTTGGTTAAGTTATTGATCATTTTAGGCAGGATGTCGTGTCTTAGATACTCATGACCCGTGAATTTTACGCCGTAAAAAACATACGTGAACCATTTTATGGTTTTTCGTTTGACTTTACAAAATATTAAATTTTATCAGATGTGTAATTTATGGATAAATGTGACGATCTCGCACATTTTATTATTGCTTCTCTAAACGTTTTAAGATATTCAATTGATACTTTTAGTAAGAACTTAGTTTTGACTGTACCTAACTTGGCTACCTCTTCATGGTTAGCTTATTTATTGGAAATGTGTTAACAGACTTCCAAAGAAATATTAAATATTATGGATGAAACACATCAAAATCAAAAATAATAGTGGTCGTCACTTAAACGTCTTTCCATGGTATTTCATAGAATATTCCGAAATAATGATTTTACTTTTAAAAATAGGTTTGTCGAATATCCTCCAAAAAGTCAATCAAATCGAAGCTTACTTTTACATTCCCATTATCTCATTAGGCTGGGGTTTTTCAATATCTCGATATCACTACGATACTTAGATTTATTAATTGAATTAATTTATATTTAAAGAGTGTCATGTATTTAACCAGGAGACGTATGGATTTATTCGCTAAATCGATTAATTCGATGCATCGATTTAATTGTGTTTTTAAGTTTTCTCATTTATAAAATAATTAGATAAAATTAATATTTTCAGTAAACCATCAGATTCAAATATCTACAATAGTTTACCAGCCATTTGTTGAATATTTATTGAATCAATACATCAACTTATTTTACGTATTGAATCACCAGGCTTGTGAATTTATTCGATATATCGATAACTCGATTTAAAAATATCGGCCTATCGATTTAATTATGAACGATACATCGATTTAATCAATATTTTATGATTTTCGTTTATGAAATAGTTCGATAAAGTCAATATTTTGTAAGGAAACGATCAGATTAAAATTCCTATAAGAGTTTATTATCGATTTGTGGAGTATTTAATGAATCAACATATCAATTTATTTTAGGTATTAAATCATCAGATGTGTGGATTTATTCGATGTATTGATTAATTCGATACATCAATTTGTTTAAAATTGATACAGAATTTTAAAAATATTGATGGATCGATTTAATCGATATGTTAAGATTTTTTATTTATAAAATAGTTCGATAAAATCAATAGTTGGTAAGGAAACCACCATTTAAAATATTTACAAAATTTTACTAATGATTTGTGGAATATTTAATGAATCAAAACATCAATTTATTTTCTGTATTGAACCATTAGAGTTGGTGATTTAATCGATATATCAATTAATTCGATATATGGATTAATTCGATACATCAGTTTACTCGATATGTTGGATTTGATGGATTATATCAATCGATTAATTCGATACATTCATTTATTCGATATGGCGATTTAATTTAATTGATTCGATATACTGATTAATTCGATAATTTTTCAACATCGACATTTTTGTCAGTACCTATCATGCTGGCTTAGTCTCAAACTAAGAAAAGCTTATTCACATAGTGTGGCTTTTGGCTCTTCACATGATTGCAGCACATTTTTCTTAAAATTGATATATATCCTGTGCTATACAGACTATCTTTCTTCTTCTGTTTTACTTATTTTCATTTTATATATTTTTAAACAAATACATTTTATGACTATTTTTTTGTTGGTTTTGGGTGGCTCCATATTTTTATAAATCGTTAAAATTCGGTTTCAAAACTGTTATTAATGTGTAAAGACTTTTGCAATTTAATAGTCTCAGTTTGCAACGTGTAAGAGATAGGTTTTTTGTAGTTTTTTCGCAATTTGATTCACGTTGCAAGTGCAGCGAATATTATCATTATTTTCTCTATATTTAATCTTCAAAAGTTTGTTTTATGATACCATACAAAATTTCACTACTAAGCTTCATGGCTTCAGACGAATTAGAATAGGCAAGAATACTATTTTAACTTTTACATATCGATGCTGAATGAAGTTAACGCATCGTCGTATGATATTTTTTGATTTTCTCATGTTTCTGCTTAATCATAGTTTTTCTTTTTTACAACACATACATTTTGAGTTTCTAGTAGTACATTATATTATGTCCCGATGTTTTATTAGATGCACATTGAGCGAATATTTAGAAATGATCGACGTAGTAAGCTGTAAGTTGATATCAAACTGTAAGTTTTTATGAGTAACCACTTCAATTTTCTAAGTATGAAGCTTGAATTTTACTCCAATAACAATCATTAATAATGTGCATTAATTATAGCAACGTTTATAATTCAAAAATCGCACAGATTTGCTGTGTCTGTTATTAAAATGTACAGTGTGATTTTAAGTGATTGAGGACAATTTGAATTTGGCACCATACTAATTTACTGTTAGTGTGCACATTAATATAAAAGCATTTTGTTCAGCCGTAAAAGGCATATGTAAAAGGTGCTGCAAAACAAAAAATAAGATTTGAACTCATTTAATTTTTTTAAATTTATCTAAGTAGCAAAGAATCTTCAAACAATAATGATACGAAATTGAATCAAACAGTAAAATTAAAAAGGACTACAAAAACCAAGCTAACAAAGTTAGCGAGTAGCTCCTGTTATTTGACAGCGATAATTGCCAAATTCATCCAGTTTAGTCAAATTCAAAATATGAACTACACCAAAAACTGTGGCGCCAAATTCAAATTGTCCTCACTCATTTAAAATCACTGTATGTTACTCATGAAAACATTCTCATCTTCATTGTGCTGATGGCTTACTAGAGTAAATGCTTTCCCTCGGCATTATTCATTAACTATCAAAAATGTACTGCTAGAAACTGCAAAAATATATGCCGTAATAGATATGTAACCATTGAAACTTCGAATGTTAATCGTTTCAAGTACGAACAACGTTGCAAATTTTATTAATATTAAGCATAATTAGACTTCAATCCAAAAATCTTGCTGTTAAAACCTAAGAGTGGCACGTATATTTTAAGTAATAACGAAGTTGCTTATTTTTTCTAACAAACATATACCTTTGCAGTTTCCCACCCAAAATGGAACGGTCTCAAATTTCACCTGCACTGGGGTCGGTACACATTCAAGAACAGACTTACATCCAAGCACCTAGCTACGTGCAGTCTCAAAATTACGCTGCACCTGCACCCAGTTCGATTTATGCTCGCACCTCTCCAAACAGCTCTGGCTATGTTTCTGTTACGCAACCTTTGCATAAAAAGGGTTCTCTAAGAAATGGTGATATATTGAAACGCTCCAGGGTACAAACTATGTAAGTTCTCTTTTATATCAGTAATGCTCGTTGACGTCACTGTATTACTAACTAACCGATTGTTATTATTTACTTTTCATTTCAACCGTAGAGTTGTTTAATAAAGTCTGATTAATACCGTAACTTGTGTTGATAATACTCATACTAATTTGTTGTTTCATTTGCAGGTATGAATTATCACAAGACTTGTTAGATAAACAAATTGAAGTGTTAGAGCGTAGGTATGGGGGAGTTAAGGCTCGTATTGCAGCTCTCACTATTCAGAGAGCATTTAGGCGATACACTCTACTTAAAAAATTTGCCGCAATTACGGCAATGGCTAAGGCTGAAAAACGAATTAGTAGAAGAATTCCAGCTCACGGTGAAGATACTCGTAGTACTATAGGAGAAAACGATTCGTGCGAAAATGATTATATTAGAAATTTCGAAAAGTAAGCCTCTTTATTTTTTTAGTTTTTGTAGATGATCATAAACTTATTCTTGCAGCTTTTAGTACAAGTTGGTAAAGTTTAACTAGCTAGATGTACTTGCATTTAGCATATGGTAAAAATAGGAATTTTAAAAAGGTGCCTGTAAAGTATTTTTGTATAATTATTTATTTAAAGCGAGAGGGTAACCTTTTAAAAGTTCCTAATTTATTTGAATTTGCAGTGGTCATGAGTGTGGAACAATTCGTGCTCTTCCAATGCGTTCAATGTCTCTGAGAGAAAGAAGAAATGTAGATAGCAGTCCACTTCCCCGTAGTCAATCTGGAACCCCCACAGTTTGTTGGGAGAGCTATTCACCCCATGTATCACACTCCCATTATTATTCCTCTCCCATAGAAAATAAACACGAACCACATAGCCTCCAACCGACTAGTAGCCAAAGTTCTTGCAGTACACCTCCCAGCAGCAATAATGGATTTGTTCGTTCCCGTAGCAGTCAGAGTACGAAGCGAGTTCCTCCGGAGGTCCCCAAAAGAACTTCCAGCATATCTTCGAGGTCTGTAGATCCACGACTTCACAGAACTAATGGGCTTAGCAAAAGCACTGAAAATGGGTCTTTGTCTAGTGTCCAAAGCTCAGGTAGCGATAGCAGTATATCAGCGGATCGAGTGCAGTGCGAATTCTCAGGGTCTCCCGTCTGGAAGAGGAAAGGACATATACCCGAATATGCCGAACCTTCCCTGGAAACAAGCTTAGGAAATATTTCAAACTCCAGTTCCTCCACCTATGTCATAGAACGTCCAGAACAAGCAGCTCCTACTAGCTACAAAATTTCCGAAACAATTAGGAAACGCCAGTATCGTGTCGGACTGAATTTGTTTAATAAAAAACCTGAAAGAGGAATCTCGTATCTTATAAGGAGAGGCTTCTTAGAAAATACGCCACAAGGTGTGGCTAGGTTTTTAATTTCTCGAAAGGGTCTAAGCAAACAAATGATCGGAGAATATCTCGGTAATTTACAAAGTCCTTTTTGCATGGCAGTTTTGGAATGTTTCGCTTCAGAATTGGATTTGTCTGGAATGCAAGTTGATGTGGCCTTAAGGAAATTCCAGCAACATTTTCGAATGCCCGGTGAAGCACAGAAAATTGAAAGATTAATGGAAATTTTCTCCCAAAGATATTGCCAATGCAACATCGATATCGTTGCTCGGTTAAGATCTCCAGACACCGTAAGTTACAAATATTATTTATTTATACTAAACAGCACTTGAAAATACAAAAATATAAGAACAGAGAATTAAAAAAAACAAATTTCCAATTACCTCACTTTTTTAATACTTTCATTGCTTGCATTGTTTGACATAAAATTACTATTAATACAATCTGCAATAAATCGAATATCTTTGTGTTTATATAAGGTAAACAAAAAATTCCTGATTATAATATTAGAGCTTCGTAAACATCCTTAAAATTCCATTAACGATAAAATATTTCAGATTTTTGTTCTGGCATTTGCAATAATAATGCTCAATACGGATTTGCACACTCCAAATATAAAGCCGGAAAGGCGAATGCGTTTAGAAGACTTTATAAAAAACCTTCGAGGTATCGATGACTGTGGTGATATAGATAGTGATATGTTGGCTGGAATTTATGATAGAGTTAAAGCCAATGAATTTAAACCTGGATCCGATCATGTTTCCCAAGTGATGAAAGTACAAGCAACGATTGTCGGAAAGAAACCCAATCTAGCACTTCCACATCGCCGATTGGTATGTTACTGCCGATTATACGAAATACCGGACATTTATAAAAAGGAAAGGCCAGGAGTCCATCAACGAGAAGTTTTTTTATTTAACGATTTACTGGTCATAACAAAAATTTTAAGTAAAAAGAAGTCGTCCGTTACTTACACTTTTAGAAACAGTTATCCTTTGTGTGGTTTGGTTGTTACTTTATTTGAAGTACCACGTAAGTAAACATCAAGTAAGCAAGCAAAAGTAGCGGTTTTATTATGTAATTTCATCGCAGATTATCCGTACGGTATCCGATTATCACAGCGTGTTGACGGTAAAGTCTTAGTGACTTTCAATGCTCGAAACGAACACGATCGTTGTAAATTTGCTGAAGATTTAAAAGAGTCTGTCCTAGAAATGGATGAAATGGAGAATTTGAGAATAGAAGCTGAATTAGAACGGCAAAAATCAAATCGCGGAACTAGAGCGGGTAAAATTGTTTTGTAATATTTTGGGTATTTCGGGATTTAATTTGTATGGGTGTTTGTTTAGGTACAGAAAATCGTGATAGTGGTGTAGCAGACGTGGAAGTGTGCCCTTGTCCATGTCCGTGTGCACAAAATCAGGGCTTAATCGATGGTGGTTTAGAAGAAGTAGTTCATGATACACAAATTAAACGATCAGCTCTAAGCAATTCTTTATTGGATATTCACGAACAATGTAAGTATTTTACTTTTAAGTATACTTATAAAGATATAGCAGTAGGGATTATGATGTCAGTCTAGTTGCAGGAGACAAAGCTCAGAGACGTGGCAGTGTAGGCTCGTTGGACAGTGGGATGTCAGTTTCATTTCAATCTACATCGGCCAGCACGTGCTCTCGGTCGGACAAATTACCAAATAAGGGAAAGCCAGTGTACTACCAACATTCTTTCCTAGGAGGCTTATTTAACAAAAAGCCGCCGGGTGTTGCTCCAAAATCGACCGAAGTGTAATAGTGTTTCGACCAAATAACGTTGGTCCAAAAATATAAACCCAGAGCCGTTATATTTTTGGAACATTTTATCCCCATTGAAACTAATAACCAAATATATTTTCACCATCATTTTTATAACTGTTACCAAATACATTAACTACTTATGGCTGTTCTGATGTTTGCATGAAGATGAAACTTAACATTCGGTATTTTGTTTTTCGTAACTTATTTTTCATGAAGTCTTACCGTGTCGTACTAGATAAATTAAATGTTACTGTTACTCTACTTATTTTTTTTAACTGTGTAAAAATTGTTATAGCAATAGCAGCTGCAGTCGATTTTTAAAGACCGTCGTTTCTTCTAATTGTAGTCTCTCTTTATGACTTGACTCTGGCGTCAAATTTCTTATGTATGTATATAGAAATGAAAAATAATAAATACTGTCTGTAACAGTCAAGTTGTGTAAATTTCTTATTGTATAATTATCTGTATATAAATTGTAATGGAATTCAATACTTAATGAGAGATTAAACCATTTCTAGTCGTATGTAAATATGTTAGAAATTGTCACACACTAATGATATTAATTTAATGCTATGTATTAAGTGTTTTTTTAATAACTAATAAACACTGAAGGAGTATGTAATTATGTCGTTTTATTTTGTTTTTATTCGCCGACGAATATAGTTTTAAACATGGGGTAGATATTTTTGTTTAAAAATACCGAATATTTGAAGATTTTAACACATTAATAACTGGTGACTTGTTAAAATATATTATTATACAGGGTGATTCATAAGAGTGTAACAAACTTCGGCGTTTTGTTGGGGAGGTCATTTTGAGCATGAACATAGGTCCTTTTCCAATTAGTTCCAGAATTTACAACAATTCCAAGTTTTATTAGTGTAGTAGCAAATAGGTAAACGAAGCATATAATGTTAGGAACTTCTTCTTCTAACTGCCTTATAACCCTATACTACCGTTCATACTTTAGATTCAGTACGGTAAAGATAGAGCAATGTAAACCTTATGGGAGTTTTTTTTGTCGACGCTGCCAGTTCTCGGCAACGACCTAGGTTCTAAATTTATGTATTAGTCAAATCGGAAGTTCCCAACAAGTTATTTAACCGATAACCCAGTTTATATGTATTTTTTTTCAATTGTTTGTATTATATCTTCAAAAATGAAATTATCACATATCAGCGAGGAATGCTTTTTAAAAAGTTAGAAAAGTAGGATCGGCAAATATTTTTACATAAAAATTTGTTTGAATACAGCTGACCAAAATATGGTTAGTAAAGGAAAAGGCATTAGTGAGAGATTAGTAGTTGTAGCTCAGAAATACAAAAACAGGATTTATTAATGATTGACAGGTGCATATTTATTTACAAACAGTTTTGTGCTGAAGTAAGGCTACATCTCCTTCCATAAGAGCCCATACTGAATCTGAAGTATGAAACGTAGTGTAGGTGAGTCTTTGCTTGCTCCACAATCATCTTCCAACTTCTGTCAAGGCATTGTGTATTCCAGTTTGTTACACTAATTTTTTTTCAATACATTTGCAATTTCATCCTTCCATTTCTTACACGGTCTTCCTCTGCTTCTTGTCTTAAGTGGTTTCCATTCTGTTATTTTGTATACGGCATTTTTCTTATCTGTTCTTCGTATGTGCCCATACCACCTAAATCTTTGTGATTTTATGAATCTTGTAATGTTTTCTTTCTGCAGAATTTCTTCTATTTCTTTGTTCTCCTTCTTATTATGCCCCCCCTCTTTTTTTTCCTCCGTATATGTATTCTCCTTACAATCTTTCTCTCCATTCTCAATAACATTTCCTCTTCCTTTTTTGTTGTTGCCCAAGTTTCCGAGCCGTATGTAACAATTGGCCGTATAATTGTTTTATATATATGTATCTTCAAGATTTTAGAATTCAGCAGTCTTTTGTATTTATAATACGTCTTATTTCCTAGTTTTATTCTTCTCATAATTTCGTCTTTTGTAGTAGTTGAAGGCATTGCGTTCCGATCCTAGATATGTGAATTTCTATACAATTTCATGTTTGTAATCTCCAAGTTGTATAGTTACTTCATCTTTATCTTTATCCATTTTTCGTCTTGTGAAACTTTCGAACGTTTCGAAAGGAGTAAAAAAATGTTGAGGACTTAAAAAAGAGTGGAGTTGGAGCCGATGATGTTTATGTTCCAAAGTTATGGTACTTCGATTTATTTCTTTTTACAACTGATGTTTTTTTGTTTTCTTTATAATGTTGTTTATTGGTAAACTGGAATTACATTTCATTTTGTTAAACGGTGACAGCCGAACATTGGCTTTGGCTTCGGCTAATAAACTGACCTTCGGTTGGACTTTATTAATTTGTTTGCTAACTAAACTAAATTAATTATACATTATTTACTTCATCTTAAATATAAAAGTAAATTTTAATTATTGATATTAACATTTCATCCTATTCATAATATAGTATACCTCAGCAAAGTCTTGAGACTAGACAAGCAGGGAGAAATAATAAAAACTTCCAGCACGAGAATAATGAAGAAAGTAAAAATGAGGAAGATTTGGATGAATATGAAAGATCAGACCGTGCAAAAAATTTAGAAATCACACCCTTAAGGTCTTTGTTCATATTTTACGCATTGGATGTCTATCAAACATTTGATTGGATTTTTCAGAATTCAGAAAGATCATTGATTAAGATAGATCGTTGTCAATGGCACATACATAATGAGTAAATGGTCAATGGTCAGATAAATTTTCTACAATAATTCGCTTAAATAAAACTGCTTGTTAGTATCTTAAAGTCAATTTATCTCAACGATATTTCAGACAAATTTCTCTGGTGATTATTTGGTACAATATATCGATACCAATAAATCTTTCTGTGTGTATGCAGCTATTGTCAGTTATTATTATTATTATTATAAAGTATTTTACTTTTTCAATGGTAACTAGATGTATGGATTTACCTACTTTTAAAACTTTGATCTCTTACTTCGTTAGTAAATATTCTTTGTATCTTATATAAAATGTCTTAAAATTAAATACATCTAGTATGCTTTGAAACAATGTAGTGGCATATAAAACTTTATATGCAAACAAATTTCAAAGATAATTAGATGTAATTATTTTTAAGACACCCGGTAGTTCTGTAACGAAGTTCCGAAAATGCCGAAATTTGTTACAATTATTATGAAACACTGTATATGAAACAAAAAGAATTGTGCCACAGTAATTGTGCGAATTATAGCTACGCCATCTGTAGGTTCTAACAATAAAACAATGTTAGGATTCTGTAATTACGGAATTGTCAATTGTTTTTTACCCAATTAACCACAAAATTTAACCAATTGTTATTGTTTAATAAGTTATTATAAATAAAGCAAAATTTATGATATCTATTCTTAAAATTCGATTACATATGCAGTACATAAAAAAATCACTTGTATCAGAAAAACTAAGGGCAAATATTATCTCAATTTTTCTTGTAAATATATCGTATTAGATTTTTTAAATAAGTTGACTAGTATTTAATTGTGCGTGTTCAAAAAACCCTTACACTTTCTTTCCAAGAGAGTACTAATAATAATATGATAATTATGTCTTTACCACATGTTACTGGATATGATATTTTTGAAAAAGTAGGAATCGGAAGCTTTTCAGTAGTGTACAGGGCATTCACAAAGGTAAAAATGTTACATTTACCACTTAGTGTAAATAACTAACTTAAATTGCAGACAATACCCAAAGAGATTGTTGCTATAAAATGTATAGATAAACGCTATCAGAAGAAATCATTTGCCGATAATGTTATAAAGGAGATATCGTTACTGAAAATTTTAAACCATGAATACATTGTTAAACTTAGAGATTTCACGTGGGATGCCAAGTATGTAGCTCTTGTGTTTTTCTGGTGATGTTGCGTTAATCAAATTTTCTGTTTTTAAACAGACATATTTTCATCATAACAGAGTTTTGCGATGAAGGCGATCTGTCGCACTTCATTAGAAAAAAACACAAACTAGCCGAACCTTTAGTTAAGACATTTATGCAACAGCTTGGGCTTGCCCTTAAATTTCTACATAGTCATGGCATATGTCACATGGATTTAAAGCCGCAGAATTTGTTATTGTCTTCCAAGCCTAGTCTTAAATTAAAGGTTGCCGATTTTGGGTACGGAATATTGTTAATTAATAAAAATCTGTTTTGACGATAACAAGGTTTTTAGGTTATCCCAGATTATTTCGTCGGACAATGCCGAACAAAGCAGATACGCAGGTTCATTATTGTACATGGCCCCGGAAAAATTATTAAATCAGCAATTTGACGCCAGAGTGGATCTATGGTCTGTTGGGATGATAATGTACGAGTGTTTATTTGGCCGACCACCGTATTTAAATATGAATACGAAGAATATTATTGATCTCATGAGTAAACGAACCCCAATTGAGGTAAAAACTACATTTTCATTTCATCATCTGTAATAAAAATCTTATATTTTTAGTTACCAATAAATGTGAATATTTCAAGTGCCTGTGAAAATTTACTTCTATCGTTATTGAAGTACGATCCTAACGAACGGATAGGGTTCGAAGGTTTCTTTGAACACGAATTTATAGACTTAATCCATATACCTTCACCCGAAAATTATTTAACGGCAGTTAAGCTAATTGAAGAAGCCATAGCTTTAGATCAAACGAAACAGTATTCCGGTTCTTTACCTAAGTACAAAGAAGCTATTTGTTACTTGGAAGCTTTTATTAATACGGAAACCGATGCTAACCGAAAAGCAATGTTAAACCTAAGAAAATTCGAATATATTACGTGGACGGATGCCCTTACCGACTTAATTAATGGTAAAGGCAACACATCACAGCAAAGTACATCACAACCGTTACCGCAATTAACCGAAACTCAAAGCGAGTTACTTCGTGATTTAGCAACTGTTACACCAAATATAGCAACAGGGTTAGATATTGGAACTACTGGAGAACTGTATTTGGCCGAAGGTAAAAAGCAACTAGCTCTAGAAAAGTTGACTTCGGCGCTTGCTGTACTTATACCTTTGTTAAGTAAAGAACCACGTGGAGCAAGAAAGGAAATGCTACATGCACAGGTTTGTTTTATTCAAAGGGAACGTTGTGTCTATTCTTGGTAATTTATTGATTTTACAGATACAAAAATGGTTAGCTATAGCTGAAACATTGAAGGAGCAGTCTGGTAGTTAATAATAAGTTATTTATTAGATATTTAATTTAATTAATCAATGCATTTATTAGTTATTTCTTGATGAACATTCATACTTTTTCAAAAAAAAAATTGTATAAATTTAATATACGTGTTAATAGTTGTAATATTATATTATTGGTTAGCTTTGGCTGAAACATTGAAGCAGCAGTGTGGTAGTTAATAATAAGTTATTTATTGTTGTTAAGTTGTTATAATTTATTAGATATTTAATTTAATTCATCAATGCATTTATTAGATATTTCTTGATGAACATTCATACTTTTCAGAAATAAAATTGTATAAATTTAATATACGTGTTAATAGGGTAATATTACACTTTTATAAAATGTGATACGAATAAAAGCTTAACTTTTAAATTGCCTTTAAATGAAACCAGAAAACCGTGTAACTCCACTTTTTGCTAACATTGAGATATTGGTAGCATCTATTAGACACAAACTGTTTCTAAGTCCCAGAAAAATTTTACAGATGTTGTAAATCCACCTAAGAAATTGGTGTAACTCCCTCCCGTGACAATATGACAGGAAAACTGTGTAGCTACGCATAACAGTAAACAGTGCAATGGGTTAACTTTATTAAAGTGCCTGGTACTGTAAATATAGTGTGAAACTTAGTGGGAATCTAGATTAATAATGTTTCAGTGTTTTAGATGTAGTTTAGATTTTAATGTTTTGTGTTGCATATTAATCGTATTTACAAATATGGAGATACAAATTAATTTACAATCAGAGACCAATTGGTGGTGGTGGTGGTATTTACTGAAGCACTTAATAATGACATAATATTAGGCTATCAAGGTAATGAGACACAAAATTTCCAAAATCTTGATTACAGAATCTGTGAAAGTGTAATATTGCTTCCCTTCTAATATGAGCCAGAATGAACTTCAAGATTACAAAGCACTACTTGTATTTATCGTATAACACAGAAAAAAATATAAAATTCTACTATAGAATGCTTACTATAATTATCTAATTGACATGTTAAAACTCTCAATTCTTTCGTTTAAATATTTTCAAAGTACCTATACCGTTTTAGACCTCTCCTGTAAAATTGACATAAACGCAGTTACATGGTTTTCTGGTTTAATTGACGTTTTGTAACAAGTTTAAGTCGTAGAAAAGCCAGCACTTTTCCCAAGTTTCTATTTATATTAAAAGTACTAAGTATATTTGTTTTATTTAATATATTTTTCAAAAAATATAAAAACAGACAAAATTTTGTAAGACATAAAAATAATCGTCATTGTATAATTATCGTTTCTTAACGTAATATAAAGGCTTCCGTTGATATTTTTGTGATCGGGTGCGAGGACGTGCGCTTGTTTTAATTTGCTGTTGTGGATACAACTTCTTCTTAATTACTTTTGGTTTTTCTGGTTCTGGAGTTGGTGTCTGATTACGTGTTGCAGTCGACATTATAGGGCGTGGGAGAAGTTTAAAAAGATTCGGATCGAATCTATTAATTGGTACTTCGGGATGATCTTCGTCTTTTCTGTGTCTTCTCTCCCTTATTAATTTTTCCAGTGTCTTATTAAGTGGTAGTAAATGTGGTGCTAACATTCGAAACATGTTCTACTAGAAATATTGGAATATAGCTTCTGTTTGTATTTACAGATGTTAAGTACCTCTGTCCATTGTGGAATTCCTTGTGGTGTATAAGCAAACTGCCAGTTTGGTATTCCTAAGTGCGTAACTGCCATTCGAAGGTAAGTTGCAATATCATCGGCTAGGTAATAAAATGAATTTGATGTCAGTAACCATATCGTAGGCACATACTTGGGGTATAAATATACTAACACGACCTGCAGTTATTAGAGTTAGTAAAGTTAGAGTGGGTATTATTGTAAGTTGCAGGTGTATTAAAATTAACTACCTGTCCCCTTTCTGGTATCGAAGTTAACTCAAACACTTTACTTTCTAATGATAATCGGATTATGTAACGTTCGCCATTGAATTTAACTCCCGGATCCGAGGATGTTTCATACCCAAAGACCTGTGTTAATTCTTCTAGTGTGTTTATTTCTATTTTGCCCATAACCATATCATCAGAACTGTCCCCTACAAGCACCTTTTTATTTTATTGTATAAGAAATGGTAAAATTTTACCAGCGAAAGTATACATATACTCAAAACCGAGGCCATTGGACGATAAATAAAATGATCGCAGATCTTCGGGTAGAAGAACACCTTGTTTGTGTTCCCAAACTGCTATATCAGAATAAGGTGTAGGAAACAACTTTTTTAAATAGGTACTTTTTACACCTACGCATTTATCTGAAAAAGTTATAGAATTATATTAAACGAGTGTTGATAATTTGTGTGTATATTTAAAAAAAAAATTAACCCACGTAAAGCACTTGTAAGGCCAATTAATACATTTTCAAAATAAGTAATATCAGACACGGTGTCTACAACGAAATGCATTGCAAAGAATGTAAAATACAACCTGGAGTATTAAATTAATTTTATATTTAAATCTATAAGTGTATTTACACACAGTTGCTAGGCAACGGTCGTTATTTACGTTTGTGAAGTACAGGTGGCAGCTGTTGTCAGCTTTCGTTTTTATTACTTGGGCTTGATGCTAATTTCATAGCGTTAGCCAATACACCAGTGGCGGACGTAGGACTTCACTGCTACAACAATATGGGCAGATGGGATATTGTAAATCAGCCCGGGGTTATAAAGAATTATCGGCCTTATTATTTATTAAAATATTAATTAAAAAATAATCAGAACGTTTAACAAAACGATAATACATGATTAGTTTCTGGTCGAGCCTTCTTTGATGGATTCATTTTGGAGTAGGTGTAATTTAAATTTAACTCCGCCTGCGGTGGTAACTGGGTGGATTGAGTAGCCCAGGAGCCATCGTTGCCGGTCCCAAGCCCGGGCAAAGGAGGAGGGTTGGGCAATGGGCTAACTACCCGTCCCCGTAAAAAAAACACAGTTCAGGAACCTGAACGACAGCCTCGGAACGATGGACGGATTTTTAGGAGACGACTTAAGCAAAGAAATATGGACTTCTCTTATGGAACCTGGAACGTACGGACCCTAAACAAACCAGGCGCTCAATTTTCCCTAACAGATGAAATAAAAAAGTATAATCTAATGGTGACCGCAATACAGGAAACACGATGGCTGGGGAAAGCAGTTAAAGATACGAAAACGCATACAATACTGTCCAGTGGGAAAGATAGGGGCAATAAGGAGCTTGGAGTAGCATTCATAGTAGACAATAAAGTTAAAACTAACATAATAGACTTTCAAGCAATTAATGAAAGAATATGCAAGCTACGCCTACTAGTTTCTTTAACATAACGCTAATAAATGTGCACTGCCCAACAGAGGAACAAGAGGAAGAAACTAAAGAAGAATTCTATCAGCTCATAGAAGAAGTGTATGACAGCTCACCAAAGAACGACGTTAAAATCATTATGGGAGATATGAATGCCAAGATAGGTAAAGAAGATCAGTTCATGGGAACAATAGGAAGACATTCTCTACATAACGAAACCAACGGAAACGGAGAATTTCTAATTAATTTAGCCACTAGTAAAAATATGGTTATAAGCTCCACATGCTTCCCCCACCGAAATATTCATAAAATCACATGGACGTCACCAGACGGGAACACGACCAATCAAATAGACCACATCGTGATAGATAAGAGAGCGGCTAGCAGCATATTGGATGTCAGATCAAGACGGGGAGCCTGTTGTGGGTCAGACCACCATCTAGTGCAATTCAAATTCAGATGCAGAATATCTAGAAAGAACGAGAATCGACAGAAAATAGAAATGCTGGACATCGAGAAGCTGAAGTCCCATGAAGTAAGAACGACCTTCGAACAAGAAATCACGCAAAAGCTAACACAAGAAAGTCTCCTACACCAACCAGTAGAAGATTATTGGAACTCCCTTAAAGCAACAATTAAAGATGTAGCAGCAACAGTAATAGGCAAGAAAAAGAAAAAGAAAAGGGCAAACTGGTTTGATGAAGAGTGCAAGGAGGCAATAGAAGAAAGGAATAAAAAACACAAGAATTATATAGAAAGAAGAACTAGAGAAAGGAGAGCCGAATTCGAGAAAGCCAGAAAAAAGGCAGATAAAGTATGCAGAAACAAGAAAAGAAAACACGAAAACAACCTTTATTACAAAAATGGAAGAAGATTTCAAACACAATGACCCAAGAGGGGCATATAGCTATCTAAAAAATCTTAGAGAGGGTTACAAGCCTAGAACCAGTCTCTGTAAAAACGAAACGGGACAAATAGAAGGCGACCCCCAAAACATTAAAAGCATTTGGAAAAAATACTTTCAAACTGTACTCGCGGCACAAGAGGAAGATGAAATCAGACAGGATGAAAATCTGCTGGCTGAAGTGGAGGAGAGGATAGAACCACCGTCATTGGAAGAAGTAAAACGAGCAGTTAAGTCCCAGAAAAATAACAAGGCGCCAGGAATAGATGAGATACCTTCCGAAATCTACAAATCAGGAGGTGATCAATTACTAGAACATCTACATACACTGATAACAAAAATTTGGGAGGGAGAGACTATCCCTAATGATTGGAGGAAGAGTATCATATGTCCCATCCATAAAAAGGGAGATAAACTCAAATGCGACAACTACCGCGGCATTTCCCTACTATGTACCGCTTATAAAATATTAACATACATCATCAACCAACGCATACAACCCTTAACAGAAAACATAATAGGTGAATACCAAGCGGGCTTCAGACGCGGCAGATCCACGATAGACCAACTATTCACAGTCAAAGAAATCCTTCGGAAAGCCTGGGAATACGACATTGACGTATATAACGTATTCATAGACTTCAAACAGGCGTATGATTCGATCGACAGAAATAAACTTTATCAAATATTGCTCGAATTCAAAATACCGCATAAACTAATAAGACTGATAAAAACAACAATGGATGACACGGTAGCGGCAGTACGCATTCAAAACCAATTAACAGATATGTTCTACATCTCGAAAGGCCTGAAGCAAGGAGACGGGTTGGCCCCCACATTATTTAACCTAACCCTGGAATATGTAATACGGCAAATGAGTATCGGGAAAGAAAACCTACTAACCAACAAAACACTACAGCTGGCCGCCTACGCAGATGATATCAGCATCATGAGCCGAAGGTCAGAAGCGACAAGCCAAGCCTACGCAGAATTAAAAACACAGGCTAAAATAAAAGTATCGGGCTGGAGATTAACGTGACAAAAACAAAAACGTCAATACAAAAAAGAAACAATAGCGCTGCACAAATCACAGTAGAAGACGATGTCGAATCAGTAGATAAATTTGTCTATCTGGGGGTGGAACTGAACGCAAATGGAACAGAAGACGGAGAAATTCGCTGAAGAATAACCGTAGCCAATAAAGCCTACTTCGCTATGTCCCACGTATTTAAATCAAAAAACGTACACCGTAATAATAAGCTAAGGGTATACAAGTCAATAATAAGACGTATTGTAAGTTACGGTAGTGAAGTGTGGGTCATGACAGAAAGAACAAAAAACGCGATCAATATCTTGGAAAGGAAAGTACTGAGGAAGATAATGGGACCAGTTAGGGAAAATGCCATGTGGAGATCTCGATACAACTATGAGCTATACAGACTTTTCAAGGAACCCCCACTCTCAGAATTTATCAGACTACAACGGCTACAGTGGGCTGGACATGTGGTTAGAATGGATGATAAAAGGCTACCAAAGAGAACACTAAACAGCCGAATGCACGGAAAAAGGCCAGCGGGGAGACCAAGGAAACGATGGGAAAATGAAATACAAGAAGATGCGCGAGAGCTTTTAGGAGTCCGAGTTTGGAAGAGAGTGGCAGGAGATAGACAGGCGTGGCGGTAGAAACTACAGGAGGCCAAGGCCCAATTTGGGCTGTAGCGCCATGGAAGAAGAAGAAGAAGAGTAATTTAAATTTATCTTCTTCTATTTTCTTTCCCGTCCTTATTTCAATCTTTGTTGTTGTTGTTTTTATCCATGGGAAATCTGTCCTCGACACAAAAGTCTGTGATCACTACCACATTCCGCCCCTCGTTTTACTCTTACATCCTTTATCAATACGACAATACGGTTGTTTCCTTTTTCACGATGAAGTAGTCTATAATGAATCTTAATTTTCGCGTAGGTTATACCCATGTATACGTATGAATATTCGTATGTTTGTAAAATCCATTTGTAATGCGGAGGTTGTTCAGTTCGCACATTTCTATTATCATTTTCCCATTTCCGTTTACGACATCTTCTCCAAAGCATAAACAGTACTGTCAGAGACCTGATGCCGTAACCTCCGAATAGAAGGACCCTTGTATTTAGTCGCCCACTATGGGACCGTCGCTGTTTGTAGCCGCCCATTCTGGATCAGACGCTACCGTTGATTTTATACTAATACCACATAGGCTAACGCACCAGCCTCAACACCGAAAGCTATAAGAGGTTAACGATTACATACATACATACCTCTCAGAAAACTCAGAGGAACAGTTAAGAGTTATCGTAAAAGAAATAAACTATACATATACCCCCTGGACCAGCGGAACTTGTAAAATATCGATCCGAAAAGCTATTACGTATGACCTAAAGAATGTTTGAGAGGGCTATTAATGGAGTACATAATATCAATGTTTAAAAAAGGTAATAGGAAAAGGTAATCGTGGCTCAGCATGCGTCTGACCACTGAGATGGCCCGGGTTCGATTTCCAGGGTCACATATACATATACACCGAAAATATCCGGCCGCTTCCCTCGAAAGGCAGTGGCAAACCACCGAGGTGTATTTTGCCTAGTAAAGCCCTCTCTGGAGTAGAAGTGCAAGCACTTCCGTGGTTCGGAGCCCACGTTAAACTGTAGGTCCCCTATGTCTGTAGGCTACTTGACACGCACACCACAGGCATATGGAGAGAGGATCGGCAACGCCCTGTAAAGGGTATGCCACTCTTAGAAGAAGAAGAAGAAGAAGAATAGGAAAATATGTAAAAACTACCGAGGCATTAGCGTTATCCCTACGAGGATTTACGAAAAGTTAATTAAGGACAAATTGGGAAAGGATATAACAAATAAAATAGGTAGGTAATGATTAGGAGGAGTTTACGGCGGGAAGATCTAGTAGGTATAGATCACATATACACAATTCAGCAGCGGATTGAAAAGAAAATGGCTAAAAATAGATCGGTACATCTTGCATTCATAAACTTTAAAAAGGCATATGACTCAATCCCAAGAAAAAGCTATGGGAATCTATGAAACAACTTAACATCCCAAACAAATTGATAACAGCAACCAAAAATGTATACGAAGAGAAAGAACATGGTCATTTATCAAATATATAATAAAATGTACATACATCATTATTATGCTACAAATGAACTGACATAAACAGATTTATCTATTTGCTAAAAATAGTGTAAAATTACCTAAGGTTAGATTATTTATTTTGTGCAACCCTTTTTATACTTTGTGAGCACGCCTATGTCCAAATAACCTTTGATTGATTAATTGCTTGGTAGGTCTTATAGCTAACATCGTGGCTATCCCGTTAACAAAATAAAGTAAAACTTAGGTTGTGTCTAGTTAATCCCTTGAGAAAAAATTTAACAATGTCTGCAGCAGGATCACTTATGCCAGGAATTTTAAAGCGTTTCGGTAAAAGGCATGTGGAAATTGCTACCCAGTGGTACGTAATTCTAAGCAAAATCCATGTAGGTTATGTTACATAACTTGTAATATTTTAGGGTTGGCTCCGGTTTAGCCTTCGGGACAACTGCTGGAGTAGCAGTTACTTATGCAACTGATTGGAAACTTTTGCTACAGTTTCTCCCATTTTACAATGGCAAGTTTGAAGAAAGCGAGTAGCCGTTTTAGTGTAAATGAATTAGCAATAAAAGTTCTGTAATAAGTTGTCCTATTAAATTTATTAACAAATAATATACACTAGCATTTTACTAATTAGCATCTATTCAATCCGACGTTTCTTGTCTTGTTCGTAAACGTAATTACCGTACATTTCAGCTTGTGCAAGTTTTCGTCTTCTTTGGAAAGGAGCCCATAATTTACTATATCCTAAATAACAACCGGACACTATTCCCACAACGCCTATAATAAGCATCACAGGGTTCCCTCGTTGTTTTGCTGCCCAAGCTTTGTAACCACTCATGATTGTGTTGAGGTAGGTTCGTCTTTAGGTGTCTTCGATTCCTGTTGTTGTTTAAGTATTAACGGCCTCCAAATGTAGATACCACCACCAACACCAAGCGCAGTTAATAAAGCTAATTCGAAGCCAGAAAGCCTCGCTGGCCGTCTAATTCTCATATCACAACCCCCGATATACAATTCGTAGGTTAGGTTTCTTGGTCATTCGTGTTGCTTCTGTTGGCAGTCGACTTATTTGGTAGAATTAGCGGTTTTGCAACGTAAAGAGTTAAGTGTAAACCTACTGCAAGCCCAAGTATTAATTTAAGTAAACCAAATTTACCTCCTGGTGGGCGCAACATAACCCCTTTTTTAGTTAAGTTTATGCAGATCTCTTTGGTAGATCTTGTTGCAAACATTACATAACGTGACATAACAATCAGTTCAGTTCACATTTCACTTAAGAGACGGCGCTGAATGTGCGTGCTCTTTAAAATAATGCCTGTTTTACACGATATTTTTTTTATCAACAGTCTGAATCGATTAATTAAAAAAGTTTAATAAGATTCCTAAGCAATATTTAGGGTTCGGTTTTGCGATTCGAAGGTCTCATACGTTGATATAATGTCTTAATAGTATATGCAATGTACCAAATTTGAAGCGTATTGCAAAAGCAGCTGCAATTAAATAAAAGTAAATAAATGGATTCTAATTGTATTTAAAATGTGCAGGTTTTTAGGCGGGCATAAATTTAAAAAAATACTTGAAATTCGTATGGCTTATCAAAATCTTAAATAAAGCGAATAGATACTTGCAAATTTTATTTTGGAATGCTTGCGTGTAATTAAGAATCATTATTAAAGTATATAAAAATCCGTTTGCTCTTCAGTTTCGATTAATTGATTATAATTAAAATGGCAATGAAGTATGCAGTATTTACATACGTTCTGATATTTATCAGTATTTATTTATCCTACTGTTTAAATAACCTTTTACAAATTTAATATTTATATAAACAAATAAATAAAATAAAAAAATCATAAAAATAAATAACATTTTTATGAGCGTTAATTTGTCCAATAAAAATCATTAATTCTGCTGGAAATAATCATAAAATTTTTTATTCTAATATTGATGTGTCGTTGTGTTGTATAAAAACGCAGAATAATATTATAAAGCTATAAAGTGATACTGTTACAAAATTACAGTTACAGAATCACGTAGTATACAATGTTTCTTTTTTTAGAGGGCATTATCTCGGCATACCCTGGAGGAAACCTTTATAGAACTCTTTCAGTTTCTTATTTAGTCGTTACACGCTCCCAGCAATTTTTTTCACTTGTAGAATTTCTAGTTCTTCCTAAGTTCGTATACAATTAGCTGTTTGTACATCAGTATAATTTATAAATTATGCCTAACCAAGGCAACAATATTTTTAAATAAAATTAAATTTATATAACTTGTTTATTTTATCAAAAGTGAGACGATTACATTTGTTTATTTGAATATGATTAAAAAACCAGAATAAGAAAACTAAAAATATTGATTTCATTTATTTTGTGCTGAAAACTCAAATGCTAAAAAAATCTAGATAGTCGAAAACTGGTAAATTTTATACAGATTTTATAATTCGATCCATAATCAATTCTACTTAAATTCAAAAGATTTAAAAAGGTTATGTTTTGCAAGCTGCAATGATAAATATAAATAAATCTAAAAACTCCAGCTTTACATTGATTTTAGTCTAGCCAGGTTGTTAATTCTTGGGTGTATTGCGTGTGTGCTTGCTGAAAGTGGCAGAAACCATTACACAACTAAAAATAAAAGCAAAAAAGACAGTATTCAGTCAGTGTCATTACAACGGTGTTAAAAAGGGGTGGTTTTAAATTACCTAATAGCTTTCGGTTTTGTGTGATTATATGAGTTAATTTTTGCCATTTTGGAAACTTTTCAAAAGTTTTGAGGGCCCTCAAAGAGTTGTAGATTCGGTTTTCATTTGCTCTTCTAATACTTTGTGCAAGTTAAAGCTATTTTAAAAAGTGACGCATTTATTTGGTGTCAAACTGTATAACAATAGAAAAATAATTTTAATTTTAAAGCCTAAATGTTATACTTCAATATGTTAAATTACGAAGAATTGCAAATAGATTAAATTTTCTTATCTAAATGGCATTTTTAATAAAAGTAAATTTAAAACGCTTCATATCGGCGATAGTTCGAACATTTCGCGGCAGTATATTAATTCCTGTACCGTTGTTATGTGCGTTTTTAATTATAAATTCGGTACTTTATTAGACGGACCAAAAATGTGGAGGTGTGTTGTGTGGACGGTAGGCGAACCTTATAAGACTAAAGTTTTCATTCAGAATTGAAGAAATGAAGCTCATCTGAAAACGAGGACATTACAGTTACTTTACAATGTTCGTATTTTAATTTAATTGTTAATTTCTTGCTGATTTTGCATTAAAATTGAAGTGGTATTAGAAAATACTCAGCGTAAAATAGTTGCATGGCAGGATAAAAAACCTTTATCTTCATTAAATGTGTATTTGAAACTGTAATCGCAAGTATATTTATCAAACTAGCAGGTTTAAGTGTTTTATAATAATTTAATAAGAGGAGTAGGTTAAGCTCTTTTTTATTTATTTAATCTATCGGGTCGCCGTTGCTAGATTCAGCGTGTTGGGGAATATCAAATGGCAACCAAACAGGTGCCTAATAAACGTGTATGTTGCTCTTGGCGGATAGATAACCTTTTATATATTAATAATAGCTCTATTTTCATACAAATTCCAGTTTTAGAAAATATACAATGTTTAACTTTTTGTCAGTTCAATAAGTAAACGCAGCCATTCGGTTTAAATAAAGATAAGTAAAGTTCGAAGGGCTATAAAAACGCAGTGGCTTGTAATTATAATTTTTGTCCTTGATTAAGGTGACTTTTTAATATTGCTGTTAATTGAGGTTGACTCTGAAGGAGGCTGCCCACTGAGGTTCTTTTTCCTTAATGAGGGAGTTTAGGTTTTTAGGAGCAGTTTTTAAAGTATTTTAAGGCAATTTGGGATAGTTCGAGGCATTGCCAACTAACCCAGTTCTTTTCTCTAAGAAGTTTAGAGGCTTTTTAGAGATATATACAATTTTGAACATATTGTTAAGGTGTTCCGAGTAAGTATGGGACATTTCGCAAGTGTTGCCCACTTAGGCAAGATTTCTTCTCCTTAATGGAGACGTGCATTATTTGAGGCAATTTTGATTTTTTTAAAAGTATTTTAAGGGAATTAGGGACAGTTTGAGGTATTCTTTAACGAAGAAGTTTAGAAACTTCTTGGAGACATTTTCAGGCAGGTTTTATCAAGCAGCCGAGGGGTTCTGAAGAAGTATGGGATATTTCGAAGTGTTGCTCTCTTAGGCAGTTTTCCTCTCTTCAATGGGGTATTTGAAGCAGTTTTCAATATCCTTTTGGAGTATCTTAAAGGAATTCGGGATAATTCGAGGGTTCAGTTCTTTTTCCTTAATGCAAATGATTCTTAGAGACACTTTAAGGCAAGTTTGAACAAACTATTGAGGCAACATGAAGAAATTTGGGATATTTTGAAGTGTTGCTCACTTAGTCAGTTTTCTTCTCCTTGATGGGGAAGTTTAAGGGTATCTGAGGCATTTTTGAAATATTTTAAAGAAATTTGGCACAATTCGAGGGCTTGTCCATTAACTCAGATCTTTTTCCTTAATGGAGATGCTTCTTAAGACACTCTGAGGCAATTTTCAAAATGCTATTGAGGCATTCTGAGGAAGTATGGGACATTCCGAAGTGTTGCCCACTTAGGCAATCTTATTTCCCTTTATGGGGACGTGTAGGGGCACTTGAGACTGTTTTGAATATCCTTTTGAAGTATTTTAAAGGAATTCTGGACAATTCGAGTACTTGCCAATTTTTTTCCCTTTTCTTAGAGATATTTTCAGGAAATTTTGAACATACTGTTAAGGCATTCTGAGGAAGTGTAGGGCATTACTAGGGATTTACCTGAGGTAATCGTTTCTCCTTAATAGTGAATTCTCAAAGCATTCTTAAGGGCGGTTTGAGCTAGCTTTCAACACTCTCTTGAAGGAATTCTGCACAATTTATAGGAGAATTTTTTACCTTAATGGGGCGATGTATTGGTACTCTTAGGGGCATTTGAAGTAGCTTTGAAATATTAGTGCGTGTCCTTTAACGCAGGTCTCTTTTAATGAAGGGTTTTTTTCGAGACACTTTTAGACAACTTTGAATATATTGTTAAGCCATTCTGAGGAAGTGCGGAGAATTTCTATGGGTTTCCCTTTGAGACAATTTTGTCTTCTAAATATGAAGGTCTAAAAGCACCCTTAGGGACGGTTTGGATCAGTTTTGAACACTCCCTTAAGGATTCTGAGAGAATTATGCTCAATTTCTAAGGATTTCCCATTGAGGCTGTCTTTTTTACCTTAATCGGGCGATGTATTGGCACTCTTAGAGCCATTTGAGGCAATTTCGAATATTACTTGAAGTATTTTACAGGAATTTTAGACAATTCGATTGCTTTCTCATTCACTCAGTTCTTTTTTTCTAATGGAGAGGCTTCTTAGAAACTCTTTCAGGAAATCTTGAACATCTGAAGGCATTCTGAGTGTAGTACATTTTGAGGGTTTCGCACTAAGGAATTTTTACTTCTTTGATAATGAAGCCTAAAAACATCTTTAAGGGCGGCTTGGGTTAGTTTGGAACACTCCCTTAAATGATTCTGAGGGAATTCTGGACAGTTTCTAAGGGTTCCCTAACGAGGCAGACTTTTTTACCTTAGTGGAGGATACATTGGCACTTTTAGAGGGATTTGAGTCAGTCTTGAGTATTATTTTGGAGTATTTTAAGGGAATTTGCGACGCTTCGAGGGCTTACCCATTCACACAGTTCTCTTTTCGTAATGAAGAGGCTTCTTAGAGACACTTTCAGCATTGAATATTGAACATGCTGTTAAAGACATTCTGAGGAAGTGTTGAAAAAAATTTGGAGGGTACACACTGTCGCATTTTTCCTTCTTTTATAGTGAAGCCTAAAGCTTTAGGTAGCTTATTTAGGGGCAGTTTGGGTCAGTTTTGAACACTCACTTGCAGGATTCTGGAAGAATTCTGCACAATTTCTTAGGATTGAGGCAGTCTTTTTTACCTTAATGGGACATTCTTAGAGGCATTTGAGGCAATTAGATGGCTTTCCCATTAACGTACTTATTTTTTCCTTAATGGAGAGGCTTCTTAGAAATACACTTAGGTAATTTTGAACATGTTGTTAAGGCATTCTAGGGATGTACAAAAGCCATTTGTAGCGGTTTTCCACTGAAATTTTTTTTTCCTTAATATGGAATTCTAAAGATGCACCCTTAGGGGTGGTTTGGGTTAGTTTTTAACATTCTCTTGAAGGATTCTGAGGGAATTCTGTACAATTTCTAGGGGTTGCCCAAAGAGGCATCTTTTTTACCTTAATGGGGTAATGTATTGTCATTTTTAGAGGCATTTTGAGGCAGTTTAGAATATTATTTTGGAGTATTTTAAGGAAATTTGTGGTAATCTGAAAGCTTTCCCGTTAACGTAGTTCTTTTGTCCTTAATGAAAAGCTTCTTATATGTAGGTACTCTCAGGAAATTTTGAACATATTGTTAAGGCGTTCTGAAGAAGTGTAGGGCATTTTCTCACTGAGGTAATTTTTTCCTTAATTTGGAAGCTTAAAAGCTTCCATAAGGCTGATTTGGGTCAGCTTGGAACACTACCTTGAAGAATTTTGAGGAAATTCTGCACAATTTCGTTCTTAATCTGGTTTAGTTTAGAAGCATCCTTAAGGGCGATTTGGATCACTCCCTTGAAGGATTTTGAGGGAATTCTGCAAAATTTCTAGGGGTTGTCCTTTGGGACGGTTTTTAACCTTAATGGGGCAATTTTGAATATTTTTATGAAATATCCTAAGGGCATTCAGCATAATTTGAGAGCTTGCCCATTAATGCAGTGTTTTTCCTGAATAAAGAGGTTCCTTAAAGACACTTTGAGGCATTTTGGACAATTTGTTAAGGCATTCTGAGGAAGCGCAGGACATTTGTAGGATTTCTCACCTTCCTCTTAAAACGGAAGTTTAAAAGCATCCTTAAAAGCGGTTTGGGTCAGTTTGGAACATTCCATTGAAGGATTGTGAAGCAATCGACACATTTTCTAGGGGTTGCCCGTTGAGGCATTTTTTTAAGTTGTTTCTCCTTAATGAGGAAGTCTAAGCATCCTTAAAGACGGTTTGGATTAGTTGCGAGGGAATTTTGCACAATTTCCAGGGGTTGCCCATTGAGGCTGCCTTTTACCTTAATGAAACGATGTATTGGCACCTTCAGGACATTTGAGGTAGTTTTGAATATTATTTTGGAGTATTTAAGGGAATTTGGGACAATTCGATGGACTGCCCATTAACGCAGTTTTTCCTTAAATGAAGAGGTATCAGACAGATGCTTTGAACATATTGTTAAGGCATTCTGAAGAGGTGTAAGGCATTTCTTAGGGTATCTCAGTGATGAAAATCTTTTCCTTTAATACGTTAGTCTAAAAGCATCCCTAAAGGCGGTGTGGGTCCCTTTTGAACATTGAAGGATTCTGAGGCAATTCAGCACAATTTCTAGGGGTTTCCATTGTGACAGTCATTTTTACCTTAATGGGGCGATGTATTGGCACTCTTAGAGGCAGTCTAGGTAGTTTTGAAGTATTTTAAGGGAATTTCGGATGATTCGAGACCTTGCTCATTAACGTAGTTTTTTCTGTTTAATGGAAGAAGTATAGGGTTTCCCACTGAGGCATTTTCCCCCTTAATACGGAAGTCTTAAAGCTTAAGGTTTGGAGCAGTTTTGAACACTCTCTTGAAAGATTCTGAGGAAATTTTGCGTAATTCCTATTGGTTCTCCATTGATAAATAAATGACAAAAAATATCTGCTTCGTTCCAAGTATTCTTTGCATGGTTTGTGAAATTCTCGCAAAAAAATCAATACGTAAGAAAAACCGTTTTTGTATCACACCTTGTTTATTAAAAGGTTTATTTTTATATATAACCTTCAAACATACAGAAAGAATTTCCGATAGTGCAATAATATTATCCGAAATTGGTTAATTAATAAATTCAATTATTGATATATTTTTTGTTACAACATTGATTACGATAGTCATTTGGCAGTCCGTAACTAATAGGGTTCAAAAACTTGGTCGTTCTAGATTTCTGTTAATCCAGCTACGACTGACTCGATTGCTAAATGAGGTCTAATCTAATTGAGTTACCAAGAAACCAATGTTCTAATTAAGAATAGTAATAATAGTAATATTTATTGATCAATAGAAGGGTTTCTTTACGTCAAAATGCCCCAGTAGTTCAACAAAGACTAAATAAATAATTCTTAGAGTGCAATGTTAAAATTATTAATGTCTAGAAAATTTCAAAGAAATGTCTGTCAAACCATCGAACACTGTTGGAATTCATCTTAAAGGATACGTAACTATTGAATTACTATCTTTTAGGATGAAGTTCCAATTAATTTGTTTGTTAATTATTTAGTTTTAACATTATTTAAATAAATTGTACATCGGAATTTTACTTTAAATGGTGTAAATTCCACTAAATCTACCAATTTCCCCTCTCGCCATGAACAAATTTCTAGGAAACGCCGTGGAATTTAATGCAGATTTATTTTGTAACTCCACTATCTTCTGGTACTTATGAACAGGGAATTCCGCGTATTTGTATAGAAATTCCACGGAATTTCGTTCGGTTATACACCAGAATTCATGTGCAGTTTATCTTTTAATACAAACGGAATTTCTTTAATTTCTATGAAAATTCTTACGGAATTCTACGAGAATTTTATGGAACCCCACTAGATTTTCGGAATCTTAAGGAATTTTATGAGATTTTATTTAGTTCCACACTAATAATTCTTCTACGGTCCAATGAAATCGAAGAATTCGTATGGAAATTATACGGAATTCTCCGAGAATTTCACGACATCTTTCGAGATATTTACGAAATACTTGGGGGGTTTTTTAAAATTTCATTTAGCTCCACTGTAGGATTCCTCTATGCTTTATTTTGTAATACAAACGAAGATTTCGACATAATTCCATGAGAATTCTACATAATTCTATGAAATCCGTCGAGAAATTCTAGAAATTCCATGAGATTTCAACGAAATATTGCAGGAATTTCACACAATCTTATGGGAATTTTCTGAAATTTCTACACTACGATTCATCATTTGGTAAAAACGAGACTTCAATGATATCTGAGGGTTTTCATGGCGACTATATGGAATTTCACGAAATCTTTGGAGAAATTTATGAAATACTACACGGGGATTATGAAATTTCATATATGTAGCTGTACTTTGTAATTCCGATACGGCTTAGCTTTTGATACAAATGAAACCTTTGTAGTTTCTACGTAATTCCGTGAAAATGTCATGGAATTCCACGAGATTTCCACGGAATCGTACGGGTATTTTATGCAATTTGATTTAGTTGTATAGAATTCTTCTACGGTTTGTCCTTTGGTACAAACAGAACCTTAATTATATTTAAAAATTCTATGGCATTTACGGAATTCCAAGAAAATTTCATGAAATGAGAAATCCGCGAAATGTTTTACGTCATTTAGTTCTACTCTGTAATTCGGATATGAAAAAAAGTTTATACAATCGATCCCCGATTTCGACAATAAGTTATTGATGTATTCAGCAGTAAGAATAACAGAAGGATGGACTTTCTATTTAAGTAGGGAAGTAAATGTTTTACATAATGTTTCCAGCTCGGTGTTGATGTGCCCTCCTACTAAAAAAACTCACACGAGCCGCCACTGTCCGCAATCGGCAATTTCCGACATTTCCGTTCACAGTTAGTTCTTATACGTGTATGTTGAAATATTTATGTGTTTGTATATTTTGTATATGACAACCTTACATATATTTCTTATGCGGACGAAGGCTGAGCCCTAACGATTTAAAATATAGGTAGCCGTCGCGTCGCAGGCGGATAATGGGATAATAATATGTGTTATACATTAGTAATGCTTTATATAGATATGCAAAATTTGTATTGTAATAATTAACAATAAATTGTATGTTATAATTAAATAAGTAAATTACTTTTACTCTTTCCTAAGAATGGTTTTGGGAGGCTCGAGCCCTCGATCCCCTATGGAGCAGCCGCCCCTGGCTACGTGCCTGTGCAAGGCAGGGGTAAGACAAGAACAAGAAAAACACAGAGCTTTCGTGAAACACCAGCATAAGAGTGCAAGAGTGTAATTAAATACTACAAAAACGCTGGTTTTGTATTATACTTGTAAACCAGTTCACTGCCTTACCTTTTTACGAGATATGCGCCGCTTGTTTTTTTATTTTTTTTATTTTACATTTTGTGACGGGGAAAGGCAAAAACAAGTCGTGAAACACTAGGATATACTCGTAAGTGCAAGATTGAACCTAATTAAAATGCTAGCGAATCATTAGTTTTGCATTTTTACGAAATATGAGCCTCTTGTTTTTCTTTTGCTTTACATTTTGTGGAAGAGCGAGGCAAAAACAAGAAAACTACAAGGATTTCGCAAATCACCAGGGTAAAAGTGCATGGGTTGTAATTAAAATGCTACAAAGTCGATGATTTTGTATTTTCCTTGTAAACCACCTCATGGTTTTGCCTTTTTATGAAATATGGGCCTCTTGTTTTTCTTTTGTTTTATATTTTGTAGAAAGGCAAGGTAAAAACAAAAAAAGTACAAGGCTTTCGTGAAACCTCAGTATAAAAGTGCAAAAGTGTAATTAAAACCTACAAAATCGTTGGTTTTGGATTTTTTTTGTCAACCAGTTCGTTGCTTGCTTTTTTACGAAATATGGGTCTCTTGTTGTTCGTTTGTTTACATTTTGTGGAAAAGCAAGGCAAAAACAAGAAAATTGCAAGGCTTTAGTGATTCCACTAGGATCTCTGTTGTAATGTTAATGTAAGAAAATATGAGGATTAAATAATCGTTGGCAGATTGGAAAATTTAAGCCAAATATTATATGTATATCAATCCTTACATAAGTGTGACGTGTTATATTCGTATTTTATATATTGAAATGTACCCCTATTTAATAATACTTACGTTGGATACGACAATTTTCAAAAATAATTTACTTTGCTCTTTAATTTTAATTTTAATTAACCAAAATAAACTTTACTCAATTTTTTATAATGCAGATTCTTGTATTATCTTTTTCCCTATCAACCCTACTTAAAATTATCTTAAAATTATTTTTTATGCACTCACTGATTCTACTATTGACTTCCCTTTCTTTTCCAAAATTCCAATTTTTCCCCAAAAACCAAAAATTCCAATCTTCCCCCGTTCGACTCGTTCCTGCTTGAAGTTGTCCCCTTTCGAATTGCTCGAACTCCTTCTGTTGAACTGCTTTTGCTGAACTGCTTCTGCTTAAACTGCTTTTGCTTAAACTTGCTTCTGCTTAAACTGCTTGAAGTTCAATCTTAACTTAATTTTTCTTCAAAATTAACTTTCTTTTAATTGGATATTGGTTCTTTTTGTTATTAGCTGTATTTATAGTTAATTATTTATTCGATATTTACTCTTTTTGGGACGAGCAACTTAATTTTGTTGTTGCCTATTCAATTGCAAAATATCGACTGTATTCCAAATTTGTTTTTTTTATATCCTGGACATTTGTTTTTTTTTTACTATAACAACTATTTACAAGGTTTCTAATTATTTTACGTTTCTAAGACTACAAGTTTAGCTAATTATTTACTAACAATGATCATTATAATAACTTAAATTTAATCTAGCTATCTTAAAATTATATTACAATTTTTTATAATTAAAAAAAAAATCTGCATTACCAATCTTTGCGAAATAATACTTTCGTTAATTAACTAACAAAACAACATAACCTTTAATTATACGCATCCAATTTAAATATCATCTCAATATAAATAAATCATTTTGAATATTTTCTTTTTTAACATACAGAAATTAGCTTATATTTCGGCAATCTGTATTTTCTTCAGAAGTTATACTTATTGATTTCATATTTTACTCAAAACTAAGTAATCTCAAATGCTAATTACGTATTTTAATTAGGTACTAGATTAGAAATTCAACGTCAAATTTAAGATTTGAACGTAGGAGCCAATTTAGTTTAGTGATTCGAACGCAGAATGAGGAAATCGACTACGGTTATATGATCAGTTGTCTATTTCAGCGAAATTAATATTTGAAAATTGAATCTGCATTCAAAACATGAAATTTTACCCATTTTTAAAGATTCTGAACCAAAACCTTCTTTAAATTCGGAACTCAAACACTCTTTAATCAGGGAAAATAAAACTTGAAACTTGAATTTGGACTCAAAACAAGAAGTTTGAGCCATTTTTAAAGATTTGGAATCCAAACCTTTAATTTCGGAACCCAAAATCTCTTCTTTCGTTATTTAAAACTTGATTTCTCAATTAATATTCGAAAAATTTGTCCTGATTTGAAATTTAATTTTCAAAGCAGGAATTCAAAATAAGCTGGATTTTTTTAATTTAATTCTTTTTTTTAAATTTTACTCCCAGATTAGAGTCTTTGAGTTTGAATTCGATTAACTGCCTTAATCCTTATCGAAGTGAGTGATGATTCCTGATTTGTTGTAATCTTCACTTTCGAATTACTTATAAATTGCATGGTGTTTTTTATGGTGTGCTTCACATAGTTGTGCTTTCCATGCCTTGGGAGTTGGTACCTTGTCGTGTATTTTAGAAAAATTCCTGTTCTTTCTCGTCTCTTTTAGCAGTTTTCTTTACTGGAGAAATATATTTTAATATTTTTAATTTAAAACAACCAAATGCGGCGATTCGTCAAAAGTTAAAAAGCTACAAATTTGTTGAGATTTTAAAAAGTTATTAAGAATTGCCTAGAAATTAATTGCTCTGGTAACAAGGCGAATGCGTAACCTAAAAAATGAAAAGCAATATACTTAAGGGATTAATAAGTTTTCTCTTGTTCCACTCATTTTCGTCCCCGTAGATCTTGCGATACACGAGTTCTGAAAGCGTCGTCCTTTCAGTCTATTATTTTGGACGTCTTATAGCCTTGACTTAAAAGAATAAAAATGCAACAATGGCGAGATCGTATATTGTTATCATGTGTTATCATTTAATTAAGGTTTCAGCAGACAGGTAGGTAGTAACTGAGAACATCGCGCAGTAAATTCCCAGGGGATGCAAATGCGCGCGCTTTGCGTTTATAGCTGCCGTGGTGGTGAGTCCAGTCGTCGCGTTCTATCTCTGAAGCCGCGTCGCGACGCTTATACAACCCCTTGACAGTGCGTCTTGACGACAGCATGTACACAGAAATGGCGCCAAATTTAGTAAACAGTTGTTAAAAGTGTTTGTTGTTATTGTCTAAGTCAACTCTTTTAATCTGACCGCGTTTGAAACAAAAGACGTGGGAGAAATTTAAGTTTTCATCGAGCATGTGACGTGAAAAACTTGTACCGAAAGTTGTTCACAGTTACCACGTGTTTGTTCGAATTTTGTTAAAATTGACTTTATTGAGGAGTATTTGAACAAATCAGAAAATGTCCAGAAGAAAACAACCGAATCCTGCTAAATTGGGTACGAATTTTTAGTTTGTCCTTAAACATTTGTTTAAGACTATTGCTATTTAAAAAAATCGTTTGTACATTTCAAGATTATTGTACTATTTTTAAATTGAAAAATTGCCAAACCATGTTTAATTTCCAAATGTGAATTCGGCAAAACTTCAAATCTAACATGGTTAACAAGTTAGATTTATAGGAAAACCTTAATTTTCAACATCAACTGCAACAGAAGAATTGAAATATACTTGCTACATTTGAAGTCTGCATTCCAAAAAGGTAGAAATAATGTTGAGAATTCGCTGTACAAAGCATTAGATATTATAGACAACGTCCAGTTGATGCTGACGATTGTATGTTAACGTCACTACTTTGATCTTCCAAGCTAGTTGTTATTGTCGGCATTTTTCCTTTGTAAGTCATTTCGTTTATTTACAATGGTAACAACTTCGCTCTGAATTTTAGTGAGCATCATATTTGAGAGAAACGCAAATTGATATTTATACACAAACCCTTTGTAACAGAAAAATTCGCCAATTATTTTGTCAACACATGAATTTCATTAAATACATGTAAATTAAAATACGTAAAAATTACAAAGGGCCATATATTGCTTTGTATTTTAAAATAAAAGACAGACTGTATACACTCAGTTGTTAGAAAATAGAATTTCAGCGTTTTGAGCGTAAACTTCCTTTCCGAAAACATGGAAAGTCGTTGAAATTGTTAATATAATTAAAAGGATTTTACGAAAATTATTACAGCAGATTTTCATGTAAAGACTGTTGTAAGTGGGTTTGCAGTTGTGGTTTCTAATAATTTCCCGCCTTTCCATTACAAGAAAAAAGTTCCAATGTTATTTGAAAAATTAACATCATCATAAATGAAATGCTTCATCCCACCTGAAAATGTACGTATAAATAACTGCCAAACACGCTACAACAAACGTTTAGAGAATATCTTCAAAAAAATCATCAGATTTCGGCAGTGACTTTAAAAATATTCGTTGAGTTTTCCATAATCTACATGTAATAATGAAATGTGGAGGTCTTAAAAAATTAGGCATTTCGTAATGTTAATATGCAAATGAATTTAAGAGAAGAAAGAAAATTTAGGAAAAGAAAAACATTAGGGAAAGGAAAAATTTGGGAAAAAAATTAAAAAGAAAACTTTTGCAGAGGACAGTGGTTCGAATCCCTACGGAGATGCACGATTTCACCATTCACAGATTTTCTAAATTCGTTTAAAATATTGGACGTTCTTGTAAACTCAAATTTTCAGCAGTATCAACAAACGATACTACAGCGTTTCCTTGACGTTACTGGTTACTGTATTAAAAGAATTTTTGGGGGAAAATTTTGAGTTTTCTATTACGTATACGACCAAAAACGTAATTTTCTAAAAACAAATTCAAATTGGTTTTCTGAGGTTTTTATTAAGTGTTTTAACCAATAACTGTTTGTTAAATAACGTTAATCACATCACAAGTTCTGCATGAAGAAAAAAGTCGTTGAATTGTGTGCTTGGTGTTCTTAAATTTTGTTTTTGATGATTTTAAAAGAAGGTTTAGGCCTAATATTCAAAAACGAAAATATGCGTTCACCGAGCTTCCACTTGCAATTTACAATAAAATATGAAATATCTTTTACTTCTGCATCTGTTTTTGTTTTTGTTTCTGCTTTGGCTACTACATTCGCTTCTGTTTTTGCTTTGCTTTTGGTTTTTACCCTGCTTTTACTCCTTTCTTTTCATCTGCTTCTATTTTTCTCCTGTCTTTTTTGCCACTTTTGCTTTTGTTCCTGTTTCTGCTTCTGCGTGTGCTTCTATTTTTGCTTGCACCCCAGCTTATGTTTTTGGTTTTGCTTATGCTTCTACTAAACTTCCTATTGCTGCTTGTCTGCCTGTTTCTCTACATCTCTTTCTGCTTGTGCATCTTTTTTTATCTTTGTTCTGCTTTTGGTTTTGCTAATGCTGCTGTGTTTGCTTCTGTTTTTGCTTCCGTTATTGGCTTTCGCTTCTGCTCTTGCTGCTCATCCAGCCACTTCTTATGCTTATTTTTCTGCTCTCCCTAAGCTTCTACTCCGGCCTTTGTTGGAACGTTTGCGTCAGTTTCTAATTCTAATTCTTCTTTTCCCTTTACGTTTACCCCTGCATCTGGGTTTGTTTTTGCTTTGTGTTAGCTCCTACTTTCTGTTAGCTCTTGCTTTGTGTTAGCTCTTGATCTACGTTTGATTATACTTCTGCTTCTGTCTCTATATGCTCTATATACTCCTGTCCTTGCTGCTATAATTACTTCAGTTTCTGATTTTGCTTCTGCTTTTACTTCTGCTTTACCTTTACATTAGTTCTGATTCCGCTGGTGTTTTTCCTGCTCTGTTTGTGTCAGCTTTGCGTTTGATCCTTTTACTTCTACCATTACATCTGCCTTAGATTCTTTTTCTGCTGCTGCCCTTGCTAATACTCCTGTTCTTGCTGCTATGTTTCTTTTCATTCCTCCTTCTGCTGCTTGTTTTGCTTTGGTCTCTGCGTGTGCCTTTGCTCCTGTCTCTGTTTTTACCTCTACCTTTGCCTGTGCCTCTGTTCTTGTTGCTGCGTTGGCTTCTGTTTTTGCTTCAGCCTTTAGTATTTGCTTTTGCTCTTGATACAGCGCCTTTATTTTTATCTACCTCTGCCTTTACTTCTCTTTATTTTTTTTGCAATAATTCTGGTTCTGCTGCTGCTTTTGCTGTGTTCGTTCATACTGCTCTGTATTTGCTCCTGTTCTGCGTTTGATTCTACTTCTGCTTCTGCCTCTTTTTTTCCTGCTTGCTGCTATGATTACTTCTGCTTCTTCTGCTTTTACCTCTGGTTTTAACTTTACATTAATTCCGGTTCCGCTGCTACTGTTGCTGCGCTTGCTTCTGTTGTGTGATTTTACTTCTGCTTCTGCCTAGCGTCTTCTTTTCTTTCTACCCTCTGCTAATACTAATTTTCTCGTTTCTATGTTTGCTTCTGCTGCTTATTCTGTTTTTCCTCTGTATTTGTATCTTTATTTGCTTGTACTCCTGCTTCTGCTGCTGCATTTGCTTCTGCCTCTGTCTTTATCTGTACCGTTGCCGGTATCTCTGCTCTTGTTGCTAAATTTGCTTCAGAACTAGCCTCGGTGTCTTTGATTTCGTCTACTTCTGCTTTTATTGTTTTCGCTGCTCTGATTGTTTGTTTAGTCTTCTACTTCTGCTTTAATCTCCGCATTTACCTTTATATTAATTCTGGTTCTGTTCCTACTTTTCCTGCCCTATTTCTGCTTTGGGTTTGCTTCTGTTCTGCGCTTCATTCTTCTTCTACTTTTATCTTCACCTTTACTTTAACTTCTTCTCCTTCTGCTTATGCTAAACTCCCGTTCAGTGTGTTAGTAGTTTATTAATTTTATTTTTATTTTCGCAACTGGTGGCGAAATATCCAAATTATTTCATTGGTTTTTAATTCACATCATTCTATTTTTATTAATATTATTCGAATCATTTAATAGGTTTGATATATGACTCTCCGAAGGAAAATTACAGTTTATTTGGATTAGCAAGTATATGTAAGACAGCGACGTAGTAAATATGAATTATTCCCTAAAAAGTGCCAAAAAGAAACTTGTGGTTTTACAAGGTTGTTTGGTGTATACTATTTCAAAACTAATTCGAAAGGAATGTTTTAGATTATGTTGATACAGTTAATCATGCACCATTTGACACGTGAAAATAATAAAAAATATGCGAATTATAAGTGGCGCAATTATTGCATTATTTAATTATTAAATGTAAATAATGTTTATTATTTAATTATCAAATTTAAATAAGATTATTTTTGTGTGTTGATAAGGCTGCAGTTTATAAACCAATATAGAGCCCTGTAAAATCACAAATAAATTAATAAAAATAAATATCGGGAGCATATGTTACTCGTAGATTTTTAGAATTTCGTTTTTCCAAGTGCTTTTGAAAAGGTACAGTTCTTTAGTTTATATTTTAGGCGAAGATTTGAAACCATGGAAAGTACATAGCAAATCGATAACGTTTCTAAGCCGCTTTCCGATCTTTTATCAGTTTATTTATCTTATTTTTAAATTTAAACTTAAAATGGTTCTTTGCTGCCACTTTATGATTTTTAAACGAATCGAACGCAGTTAAAAATTAAAGATGTAAGTTAGATTTTGAGCAGATATTTTGTTTGTTATTTTATTTTAAGAATGTGTTGTGTAATAATATTAATTTACTAATGAAAAATAAATAAAGATTCAGAATAGCTTGTGCACAAAATTTTTTAAATAAAAATTTGTTTTACTGCACAGTTCCGGTGAAAACTCTTATGAAGAATATGTTAACACAACAACGAATAAAACACAAAAACAAATTTTTTAACATAATTGAAGTTCAATGAAAATTTCCTGAGCTTACTGAAAGCTGTTTTACTGAAAGAAAATTAATTTTGGTTGGTGGAAACGACAAAGGGCAAAGCACAGCAAATTTTTTCAAACTATCTTATGAATTAATTAGTAACTTTGTCTTCATTAGTAAGTTTGAAAATTTTGCGAGTGAATAACGAATTTAAATTATTATTTGATAGTCTTACTACTTCAAGTGGAAGCTCGTAATAACGATCTCGTGGCAAGAAACTCACAAAGGCGACGTGAGTTTCATAGTAATAATTATTGTTATTCTTCCTGAAATAAAAGTAGAAAGAAACGAATTCAAGTTAGATATATATTGAAAGGTTTAAATTGAGTTTAAAAAATGTATGGGTTGTTTACTGTTTGCTATTTTATTAATTTTAAGGATTCTGATTGGAAATTAGTGTGAATTAATAAAATTGTGTGATTGATTGTCTGTATTTATGCTGTAATTGCTGAAACAGTTTTTTATTTTATTGTTTGTTAACATTGTTTAGTATTGATTTACTGGCAAGCAGAATCAACAATTCGGGCTTTCTTTGTTTCTAAACGCAAACCAAATTTCGTTTGGCCAACATAATAATAATAATTAAATACTGGAATTTTTTTAATTCGGTGTTACTTAAAACCGAGGAACTTCATCGTATCTTTTGTTTACTTGACGTTATATTACGCTTTCATAATTTTTACACATCATTCCTCTTTTTCGCTGGAGTTTCAACCTTGTTTTATAGCACATTTAGCTACGACGAATGTTTTAGTTCCCTGGTTTGCCTCAGAATTAGAATTTTTACTAGCCATACCTTTTTCTTAATTTGCTTTTGGTTTTAAAAATTTTCCCAGTTTATATTTCGTAATGTTAACCGAATTCATATATATTTTTTTATATTTTCGGTACATGCAAATGTTAAAACATTAGCAAAAAATAATTGTGTAGGTAGGCGAAGCTAAAGAAGAAATCGGAGCTCCCGCGAAAGAGGTTGTATATTCTGAATAAAAAGTAGGTTATTTTTTTGAATTAAGGCTTCGGTAGATATTTTTATTTTACCTTAACGGCACTATTTAATGCTGAGAGTTGAAAGCGCGAGGGTTTTGTGTTTTAGTATTCAATTTCAAGTTTAAATTTACAAGAAGTTCGCCTTAATCCCGAGGATGTTAGAAAATGGGATTGAATTAAATATCGTTCAGAGCTGTGCCATGGTGTTAAAATTAAGAATGATAAATAAATAATATTTAAAAGTTATAAAACACCTCGAAATGACTTGGCGTGGCTTAGCCTTGGGCTTAGCAGAGATAAATTATGAATTTTGCTCTAGGTTTTCAGCAGGAGGTGTGGTGATTCCGTTCTAAAATTTTATACTCGAAAAACGTCAAGTTCTAATCTAACAGTTCTACGGAAAGTTGATAGTAATTATAATCGGGCTGTATAAAACAGATTATTCAAAATTAATTAACTTTGTTAGAATGTTTGGAATGTAATCCATATCATAGTATTCGAAATGGGGTAAAATGGGTAAATTAAATAAAACTTTAGGGTTTAGTTTGCTCGGTAAATTTATAAATCTGGTAATTAGGTTTTGAATTTTTAATGATTGCGTGGTGATTTTTTAAATGGGCCTAAATGAGATGGGTTTGTTTTTAATCGAGTTTGATGCGTGCTTTTTTAACATGTAATGCGAATGTTTCAAGGGATTGCTAAATAATTTCGAAATTAGGCGTAGAGTAAATTTTCCGCATTTTCGTTAGTTTTGTGTGTATTTACCGCGTCGCCGCCACTGGTTGCGGGGTGGTGAGCGGCAGCAGCGGGCCCCAGGAGGTGCCGGGGGAACGGCAGCGCACAGACAGGGAAATATGCGCTCCCATGACGGTGTCCCTTGGGAGTCGTATACCTCGCCCGCCAGCTAACTCTCTGCGCTTCGACCAGCCACGTATACACTACTAATATTACAGTTAGCAATTTTGATGTTAAAATGAGATGCCTCTCAATTAAAAATTCTTGTACCACTGTGTGCTTCGAACTCATCTCCTATGGTCAAAACAGAGTCGGTCAAAGGGGTAAAAATGTGGTTTGCTCCGGCTAAAAATAAGCTTCTCATGTCCCTTAAAATTTTCGATTTTAGCCATATTACAAAGTAGATAATATTATTAAATTATTAAACACAGTATTCGCTTTTCTTTTATTTTCGCTATTTTTGTCTCGTTGGCATATCGCACTAATCAATCATTTAATTAAACAGATACTGAATTAATGACTTGTGCAGGTATAGTAATAGTTATTTTGTCATCCATAAGCGGAGGTAGGGTATTTCTCGATGCATGAATAATGAATCTTCCTTGTGTAACATTCAAAAGACCAAAAGACATTCAGATGCGGAACATCGTAAAATATTATTAAAATTTTAGTTTTAAATATTTGTTGTGACAGTACAGATAAAAGACGAACTTTGAGAAGATTCGTTGAAGTGCTTTGTTAATGGAAATTATATATAGGGTGTTCTCAAAGTCACCTTAAAAGGCGTGTGATATGGTTGTTCTTGAAGCATTTAAACAGAGTCATTTTCTCAATAAGCTGTGCTACTTTTCCAACCAAATCTCTGAAAACAGATAAAATCGTTGTTTTGTCGGAAACATAAAGTTAGTAATCAAAGTAAGCAATTTTAACTTGATGAATCTGCATTTAAACAAAATTTACTTTCTTTAAGATGACCGCTTTTAATTAAAATGTTATTGATTAACATTATTGTGCAAAAAATGTTTTATTTTCTGGGTAGTTCTTGCATTTTCGACAACTAAAAAGTTATATATTTGAAGATCTAATCAAAAACTTTTTAAAAATGTTGGTCTTAATTTCTGTATTATCATCATAATAACAAATTATTTTGTACAATTTGATCATCAATAAATTTAACAAATAAATATTAATTTTGTAAAAATTGCGTTACCAATTTTCTTTTCAAGAAAACGAAATTGACCAAAGCATTAATTCATTAAACGGGGGGTTATTTATTTATTGTTTTCGATTTACTGGCCTCCGCTTATGCTTTTAGTATTCAATTTTACTTTGACATTAATACGCAAATAAAATATAAACCGGTCTCATAGTCTCTGCTTTGTCACCCTGAAAACACAGGTTCGAATCTCAGCCATGACATGAGAATCCTGTGTAGCAATAAAATGCTTTTAGCAGTTAATATTTAAGAAGGAACCCCAAACCTTTTTTCATATTTTGCTTTGAATCAAGAGTGACTGTTAGCTCTTCTTAGTTTGTCCCTTCTATTTAAAATAAGATTCAAATAATTTAGTGGACAGTAAAAGCACACATTTAAAAATATTTGAAAATTATAAACAAAGGAGACGAGTTCACTTTCTTTTCAAAACTAATATTTTCAAAATTTGTCAAATTATCAAAATTTAAAAATTTGGTAAACTTCTGTTTAAAAAATTTGGTAGAAGTAGTATAGCTAGACGATTTCTGACAATGGATGGCATGTGCATCCGAAGCGTGATGGAAAACGTCCTTTTCGACCTTGAAGGTCACGAAGTTTTTGTAGACGAAGAAGAAGTGTCGATAATGACCAGAAGATTTGCAAAAAGTGTTATCAACGACCAGAAGGTTTGCATGATGATGACGTAATCATCAGAGAGACGATGTCTTCGGGGGGAGTGACACGAAGACACGAAGACGTACTTCTTGTAGACCAACAATGACCAGAAGGTTTGACCTTGAAGAAGTTTAAAGGAATGGAAAAGGGTCAAAGGTTAAAACCGCCAAAGATATTTGAAGGCCATTTAAAGGTCGTTCCAAGGCCGTTTGAAGGTCATATGTGAGTACAAAGGTTTTGATGAGGGGCGATTCAACCTCAGCTCTTTTTAGTTTGCGTTACCACAGAAACGCCTCTTGGTCATTGATCATCATCATCATCGCCCCTCATTAAATATGATCTTTGTACTCATATATGACCTTCAGAGGGCCTTGAAACAACCTTTAAATTGCCTTCATATCTCTTTGACAACCTTGACTCATGACTTTTTTCATTTCTCTAAACTTCTTCAAGATCAGATCTTGTGGTTATTGCTGATCTACATGACTTCGTGTGTCACCCCCTCGAGGACATCATCTCTCTGATGATTATCTTGTCATGATACAAACCTTCTGGTCATAGATGACACTTTTTCCAAACCTTCTGGTGATTGTCGACACTTCTTCTTCGTCTACAAGAACTTTATCGTTATGTTCAAGGTCGAAAAGGGCGTTTTACTTGACGCTTCAGGTGGACATGCTATCCGGTGGCACATAAACCGCCCAGCTATACTACTTTCGGAATTTTAAGTATATTATTAAAGTTTCAACATTTTTCAAACGCATACTCTTTTCGAATTTTTGAGTCGGTTAACTCTGCCTTAATATTTCCAAAATTGTTTTAAGCTTTATTCACACGCATTTTTATAATTTCCTTCAATAATAAAGTTACCTTTCTTAGTAAATGTTGGAAGTATTCCTGGTAATGCATTCAATCAGTTTGAAAATTCCCATTTTTTGTACCCACAAATTCGCTTTTAAATATATTTCGTTTGTTTTTGGCTTTTTTTTTAGAAGAATCTGAGTTTAGGAGAATGAAGATGAGGTTTCTTTAAAAATTTGTAAGACAGTTTCTAATTTAGTTTGATGAATTTTTGCTCAATTTTGGAAAACATCTCTGCAAACCTTTCATAGTTAACGGTATGGTAACAGTAATAGGATTTCCTTGTTGAGTATATTTTCCCCCAAGTTTATTATTTTCTTTGGTAAAAAATTCTTTCCGGATATATTTTGAAAATGGGTGTGATTAATCATTTTGAAAATTCCTGTTTTTTGTATATAAAAAATAAATATTCCTACTTTTTGTATTGAAATAGCCACAAATTCACTTTTAAATTTATATCTTTTGTTTTCGGTTATATTAGAAGAAATAAAATTTAGAAGAACGAAGAAAAAACTTTAAAAATTGGTAAAGGTGGTTTTTAAATTGGTTCGGTGAATTTTTGCTAAATTCAAAACATCCAGAGCTCTGCAAACCTATCGGAATTAATGTTAGAATTTCCAAATTTTTCGAATACATAATCTTTCCGAATGTTTGAATTTTAACTGTTTTAATATTTTCTTGCAAGTTTATTATTTTCTTTGATTAAAAAAAAAAATTGTATTCTGAATAAAGTTAACTTTGAAAATGCCTACGTTTTGTATTTGAATGTCCAGTTATTTGTTCGGTTTTTGGCTTTATTTTCTATTTGAATGCCTACAAATTCACCTTTCAATTTATTGTTTTTAATTTTTGGCTTTATTAAATTTTTTTCAAAAACATAATCTTTCTGAATGCCGCGGTCGTGTCCAAGTTGGTTCAGCCGCCGGCTGATCACTGAGATGGCCCGGGTTCGATTCCCAGGGCAATACATACACCGAAAACACCCAACCGTTTTCCTCGGAAGGCAATGGCAAACCACCGAGGTATTTCTGCCTAGTAAGTCCTCTCTGGAGTAGAAGTGCAAGCACTTCCGTGGTTCGGAGCCCACGTTAAGCTGTAGGTCCCCTATGTCTGTAGGTCCCCTATGTCTGTAGGCTACTTGACACGCACACCACAGACATATGGAGAGAAGATCGCTACTTCTAGAAGAAGAAGAACTGTCTTAATATTTTCTCCCTTCTCTTCTTCCTTTTATGGCCGAAGCCTAGGCCGATGGCCTGTTAATAACTTATAAGCATGAGTACTGTGAGCCCTCTTCGTACGTATGCTGGGTAGGAGGCTAACCTTACCCATCGATAGAAGTGAAGAAGATCGCCCGGAGTATTGCGAGGTTAACGGTTATCAAAGGTGTTAGCATGATAACCGGGACCGCTGGCTTAACGTATCCTCCGAAGCACGGAGAAGCCTACGACCTCTAAAATTCCGACGGGGTATCGCCGGTCTCGGGAATCGAACCCGAGATGCCTACGTGAGAGACTGAGGCCTTTTCTCCCAAATTTTTTATTTTCTTTGATAAAAAAAATAAATTTTGAAAGTATAAATAAATTTAACCATTCTGAGAATTCCTAGATTTTGTATTTGAATGCCCAAAAATTCACTTTTAAGTTCAAGTTCGTCACTTTTGTTATTGTTATTTGTTGTTATTTCGGCTTTGCTACAATAAAAAATGTAGAAAAAAGCAGAAAATTTCTTGAGTGTACATTTTAAATATACAGAAATTAATATAAATTGAGACTTTTCGTTTGCTCATCGAAACAAAAACCATAACGAAACATCTAAATTTTCGTATTTTATAAATCGAAATTATTCATTCGTCATGATTGTAGTTGTTCTATTTATTTAATTGTGTTTTCACAAATATATTAGTTCAGTGAATTTTTATATGCATCGAAATTAAATCTACTGTGTAAACACTATTTATTTGCAATAACAAAGCGCGTATTTAATTAGGTTGAAAACAAATCCATTTTACATATTGAAAATGTTTTCAAGTGGAAAATAGTTAATATTCATTTGGAAGTTATTGCTTTTCTTGGATGTTTATAGCCATGTATTATTAAAAACTTAAACTATAATAATTTCAAACGTAAAATCAAACAAATTTTAATTAGGAAGGCTTTTTATACTGTTGAAGAATTTTTTGATACCTCATTAAACATCGACTGTGATATTTAATTAATTTATTGTATAGTTAGTAGATTTATTGCTAATATGGTTAAGTGTGTTATTTTATTGTTTTTACTGTTTTCCTTTGACTTGCCACAAATGTATGTAATTTAATATGTAAAGTGGCCAATAAATAAATATGAAATATGAAATATTATTAATATTTTCCATAAATTATTAATTCGCGACTTCCGAAGTTATTTGGTATTTTATTTTTGACTTACCTATAATTTGTACCATTGTTTTTACTTAATAACATTTTGTTTTGCTTTGATCCGGACGAAAATAGGGGTTTTGCTTTAATTTCTACAAAATTTTAATGTTTTGCATCAAAGCCGGGTTTAATTTTTAATTTCCTTAAAATTATTTTTATTGGGTTGTTTTTCCCTACTAACAATCTATAATATGTTAAACAAAAAAACAGGAATTTTTATACAGTGTAAGAAGGCGCCCAATTTAAGTGGAATATTTTTCTAAATTTACCAAATTGAATTATGCATGGCAAGTTTAAATTACACATTGAAAATAAAAAACGAAAAATGTTGTTTGCTTTGTAAATCTAGCTCTGGCAGTCTGTTTTTAAAAGTTGCATCAAAGCTTTGTTTATTTGTAATGAAGAAAATAAAATCCAACATGTTTGCTTGCGGTCGTGGCTCAATTGGTTCAGCGTGCGTCTGACTACTGAGATGGCCCGGGTTCGATTCGCAGGGTCACATATACATCGAAAATACCCGGCCGCTCCTCTCGGAATGCAATGGCAAACCACCGAGGTGTATTCTGCCTAGTAAAGTCCTCTCTGGAGTAGAAGTGCAAGCACTTCCGTGGTTCGGAGCCCACGTTAAACTGTAGGTCCCCTATGTCTGTAGGCTACTTAACACGCACACCACAGACATATGGAGAGAGGATCGGCAACGCCCTGTAAAGGGTAGCCACTCTAAGAAGAAGAATGTTTGCTTCAAGCTGGGATCTATCTACAAACAGAAATTTTGGAAAAAACATGTAAACGAAAATATTTTTTTTATTCAGTCATCTCCCAAATTTTCGAAAATATTATTTCCTTAATTGTATGTAGACTTTTATAAAACCTTTCATTGGACCGCTTTGTCTATTACGGTTCTGTTTGAATTTTAGAATTGTTAGAACTCACTTTGAACATCGAGCTGCTGACCGTACCCTTTTGTGGTATTAACCAAGAGAAATGCTTTGCTTTGCTGTTAGTACGAGCACGTTTATTTATCATGCAAAGACTTAGAAATCATTAAATCGGTTCATTTATCATTTAATATAAGTACACGATACAATGATAATCTGAAAATTACTGTCCTTAAATCAGACTGCATGTTTATTAGCCGAGCTTTTAACCACTTCCTTATCGTACATCCGATTACAGGAAAACTGTCAAAAGCTATTTGAATAATTGATCTCTGTAGTAAACCCTGCGAATTTAATAACGAAATGCACATCACTTCTTGTTATTGTATTAATGTGATCTGTGTTAGGTAAACGAATTCTGGAATTTTCTAAAGCTTAAGAAATAATTCTGGAAGGATTCTTGAAGCAAGCACCTGACCTTTAAAAAAAAAATTAAATTAGATATAACAATTTGAACTATACTTGAAGTATCCGTTTTCAGTGGTTTACACAGGCTTTCAGGTGCTTATCTTAATTTTTAAAACCTAAAAAACGTAGTTTGTTATGTGTGTTGCCTATTTTGAAAATTTCAGGCTCTCTTAATGGGCACCCTGTATTTAGACACACCACAATTTTGTTTCTGTGCTACTTTAGGTATTAACAAAATATAAATAATTGTTTGAAGTGATTAATGTTCAAGGTGTTATTAAATCCTTAAATTAAACGACTTTGGCGGAAATAAGGTAAGGTCTTCTGAAATGCTAACCTCCCCCGAGTACTGAGGTTTGTGGGGTGATTGTTAGGGTTCTAATTTGAAGGTAAGAGCAATTATCGTTTGTAGCCATAGCATACATTTAAACATCTTTCTACTAAACTTAGTTAGCTGCGAATATCTTGACGTGACTTTCTTAAAATTTCTAAAAAGGGCGTTTGTTATTATAAAATTTGACCAAATAGTCTTTATTGTGGCAGGGTCGGAAGTGAATTGATTTGTTATTAAATGAAGAAGACGTGTTGATTTTTTTAAAAGTTTTGTTAAGTAAAGTAGCAGAAACCGAGGAGGCCGTACCGGCACCAACATTGGAAGAGTGGTGGGGGTGGTTCCAGAAGTCTCCGACTTCATCTACTATTTTGAGTCGAAGGCAGCATGATTTTTCGGCAATGTTAAAACTTTGTTTTTAAAAACAGAGAATGTGTAGAATATCCCGTGTAAAGTAAATCCAGAGTACGGGATATTTAATTTTTAAGTTAGTTTTAAACAATTAATTGCTGCATAAATAAAATCTTAAAAAGTTCATTTTTTTCTGCAAAGTTGAAGTATTCTATAATTGGCTTATCCTCCTTTTTTAGTCGGTGCAGCTGCAGTGTATGTATTATGGAAATTTTCTAATTTTTATTTTAAAATTTCGCTTTCCGCATCATAATCTTGAAGTTTTTCGAAAACATGATAAACGGGTTAATTTCAACATTATTAGAACTTTTCTCTTAATAAATTTGGAGACTGTTTAAAAAAATGAATCTACATTTTAAGTAAGCCTCGAGGAGAACAAAAGAAGTCAAAATTATTCTTTAAATTTTAGTAACTAAATTTAAAGCTTTGCAGTTTTATAGCCCTTCCTGTGCCAGAAAATTTCCAGAAAAAATATTGAAATACGCCGTATTAAAAGTTGTATTGTAATTGTTTGCTCTACTTTCGTCGTTATTGCGATTTAATGCACGCGGTCGTTTCTAAACTTTCATGGTCATTTTGACGTCAAATAAGATAAAACAAGTTTAATTAAATTTTGATTTTACTCTTGAGATGTACAGGCAGTTAATTTTTTGCTACAGAGGACAGTAATATTGCTTTATCTAGAAAGTCTGAACGCCATAGTTTATAAATACTAACTTATCGAACGTAATTCCCTGTTTTATGGTAACTTTGGGAAGAACTAAATTTATTTATTAGTTTTTACTAACCAAACAAGTTTTGCATATTATTATTTAGTAGCAAAGTGTAGCCTGGGATATCGTTTGTAATACATTATGAAAACTTACGTAATCACGTCGTAAATATAATTCAGGGGCAGCAGTAGATCTTGTTTTACATGGAAAGCAAAATAAAACTAAATGTGTTATGTTAACTAATTGAAAACAGTTTTGAGCCATCAAATTTTTGGGTTGTATCAATGAAAATAATTTAGCTCCGTATTAAAAATTTTCCTGCTAAATTTGAGGCTATGCTATGTCAATTAATCGCCATGTAATAACCTAACATTTGCGATACAATCGCCTGTAAAGAATTCTTGAACCCTTCAAAGATCACTGTGGTACCTTGTCTTTTACTGGTGTAAGATTTTAATTAAATTCACTATAATAAAATAATACAAATTAAGAATGTTTTAATAAAGTAACTACATCTAATATAAGTTACGTGGGCCTTATTAAAAAGAAAAACTGGAAATTAAACTTTTCCAATTGAATGCAGTTGTTTATATTGGATCAAATGCAATTTAAACTAATGGATTTACCAGCAACAAGTGGCTCTATAGAAGGGTTTATCATTCCAAAAAGCTGCATGTAAGTGAATTTTTAATAAAGAAAGAAAAATTTTAAATTAAATTTTTGTTCAATACAGTACAGCACAAAAGAATGAATGAGATATGGAGCAAGTCAACTGACTAAAGCCATATTTACAGCATAGCTCGCATTGATTAAATGTATTACTTAATGTTTTGGGGGATTCGTTGATTAGTGAATTGATTGGGAATTGCTGCAGGAATAACGAGAACTCGATTCACTGTCGATGACAGACGAGCTTAGAGAGACACACCAATCATTTGACCTTGAAAGAATTGAAATTTTTGGAATATTTTTGTATTGCTAATAATTAATCGTCATAAACAAAACCATTAAATTCATACATTATCATTTTTCTCTTCCAGAAAACTTAGCAACAGAATAAACTCTTCGAGTATTTCAAAAATTTAAAAATTGACCGAAAACAAAGTAAGCTCTCGCATATGTCGCTTAAAGGTATCGGTATCGATATATATGACAAAGACGAAAAATATATTGTAATCATAATAAATAGGCTTGTTTTTGAATAGATTATCACTATTTGACGGTACAGAAAATTTAGAAAATATGAAGCTTTCTCATTATTACAAAACTTAAAAGTTGCTAAAGATATCCCTTTCCTTATATAACAAGATAAGGTATCGGTATCCATATAGGTATATGTTAGATCAAAGATAAGATAAGATGAGAAGAAGTAAAATAGGATATTTCTTAGAAGCTTGGTTGTATATAAGAATGAGTATATACTTATGTATTTCTAAACCACGTGCCCTGAGTGATAACAAGCGGGCTTCTGTAACTGAGTATTAGCAAATAGATAACTTTTGTTTCACCAGAAACAGCAGTTTTCTGTTACTTAACGCTTATTAAACTAATGTAAATTTCTTCCAGTTTATATTTTTATTTAAAACCCAGTCTGTAATAAACAATTTTAACGTAAAGCCCAGTTGCCCTATATTTAGTAAGTGGACATTTGAAGAAATTAATATCCACTTCCAATTAAGAGCATTCAGCTACTAAAGAGTATTTATTTAATTGAAGGTTTTTGATTCGTATTGAACAGTAAATTTGACGTTACTAAACAAAGTTACTTTTCGTTTGTTACTTCATTTCCGAAAGTATTTGGTAATTCTGGGTACGTGCATAGATCAAAATGCCAATACTTATGTTCTTTATTTAAACGAACATGCCAGGTGGTCTCAAAGTTTGCGCGTTCCCAAAAGGCAAAGGCTGTGGTCCCTACGGCTGGCATCTCGGTCAGTTCCCGGGGGTACAAGCTACGTCCCTCGAACGGTGCTTTCCTACAGGATTTTCCTTTCGAGTTTCCAACGTTTTGGTTAATGCCATTGTTCATATTTTTAATTATGAATTTTAATTTATTGTTTTTGGGTCATAAATAGACTGCAATTGGGTCTAACATACACTAAGTTTTCATAATGTTAAAATACAGTTTTTTGAAAATTAGGTGGATTTTTAAAATTTATTATTCACTCATGTTAAACGAAATATCATTCAAAGATTCACCTGTTAGCTATATTTTTGAAAATTTTCCAGCTGAAGTAAATATCTTTGAACTAAAACGATCGAACAATTTAAGGACACAAGTGAAAATCCATCCACACTGATTACACATGGGTCATTACCATACATAGGCCGGTTCGGCAAATGAGAATATGAAACGGGCGAAAAAGTACCTTTGATCCATTCTGTCTGGTCGTTGATCATAAATCAATTACATTGCGCAAGTTACACCGGTAAATGAGAATATGTGCCTGTTCAAGTGTTACTGTTGACTGTTTCTGTAGAATCAGGGATTGACCATGGATTGGTTACATTTATATAACGTACCGCTGAAACCTCCATCCTAATAAAGCAAATATGGCATTTGAATTGCTTATTGGTTTGATTGGATTTACCAACGTTTTCTATTAGTTTATGCTATGCCCAATTAATATTTACCTTTGTAGTAACAGCTTGGATTCGAATTATATTTTATTAAATAACTTTGTTATCTCAATTATTCAGTGAAAGGTTTCTAGCTTTTTTGGTGCGATTTTGTTTTATTTTTTCTTTATTTGGTGCTGCTTTTTACTGTCTTGATTTTGTTTTGTCTGATTTGGCATTATGAAATTCGTTTTTCCTTTTTTGATATTGTTTTTCGCTTATTAGATTTTATATCTTGGGTTTTTTAATTTTACCGTTTCCTATTTTGATTGTGCTTTTTCCTTTTTCAATTTTATTTTTCTCCTTCTGATTTTGCTTTCTGCCTTTTCGATTTTACTTTTTACTTTCTTGAGTTTGCTTTTCCCTTTTTTAATTTTGCTTCCTGCTATTTATTACTTTTCTTTTCGGACTTTGCTGTTTACAATTTGATTGTCTTTTTCCAATTTTCATTAACTTGCTATCACTCTTTAAACAACACAGTGATCAAGAGATTATCTCTACAAAACCAGGTACCAATAATTAGTAAAAACTGAAAACCACTAACTTCTTAGTTCATGGTATTTTATGGAGTGGCCTGTGGCCTTCAAATTCAATGATTTTTCACCTTTTTGGCATTTAGAATTTGGTCTTGTAATGCCTGCACAACTTCGTTGTTAATTGCGTTTTGCCTTTCAAAAATGTCAGGCCCAAATTGAAATTTCCTCGTATTTTGGGGTGTTTTGAATACCGATTTGTGATTTGTGTCACAGATGAAGTGTTCTAAAAGGAACTGCTTCTAATATTTTTTCGCCCAAGGATAATGTGTCTTAATGTTCTTGTTTTATTGTTATCACCGTCTAACTGGCAAATGAAAATTATGCACTGAAACCAAGTCAACCTGAACCGAACTGTTCTGCTGGAAAGAAATCAAACCTAAAAACGTGTAGCCTAAAACCCAAGTAGTTCTGAAGGCAAAGCAAGTAATTTATGCAGGAAAAACAAAGACTGTTTTAAACAATAATCGTTCTGTAAAGGATTTATTGAAAAAATCCGAATTTACCCTAAAGTTAAAGTGTGGATGTGTGATTGAAAGGTCATTTTTGTTTGACACGAATAAAGTAAGGGAGTCGATTTAAAACATTTACAACGAGTTAAAAGTATATTTCATATGAAAAACTCAGGGGACTTATTATTTATCCATCGTGTGTTTGTTATTTGAAGTTGATATTTCGTTAAAAGTCGCGGGTTGTAGTCCGGTATGAGTTTGAATAAGGATTAAGTCAGACATATGAGTTACTTCTTCAGATTATATGCATTAGGCCGGGATTATTTTCGCAAGGATTAGTTGAGAGACATTTTAATACACGTCCTGGAAGACAGATAAACACATAAAGCGAGGATTATTAATCTTTTCAGGACTGGTCGAAATAATAACGACGGTGGAAAATGAGTTTTGTCTGAAATTTTCAAATAATCGTTAACATTTGGTATTGGCCGGACTTCGGAAATAATCTAGGTTTAATGAGTCCGTGTGTAATTATAAACCCATTGGGTATAAGAGTCGTAGCCGTATTCTATCGAAATGAGGTATAGCACTAATATAGGCGTGTATGTATGCAATAACGGTCATCCATGGGTCCCTAGGGAGTCGCGCTGGACGGGGTTGGGAGCACGAGGTCGTGGCACGGGTAGGAAGCGCAGACCCGCGGGGCAACCACATATATAGTTTGCGTCGTTCGCATTGGGCGTTCATCCTGCAATTTATATTAAACTTAAATTAAAAAAAGTTTAAAATACGCTTTCATTCTCTCCTTTCCGCAACTTTTCCAAACCTAACAGTGGGGAAAAACAAGGGTCGTGGGTGGATTTTCTACGTCAGAGACTATATGAAGGGAACGTTTCGTAATGTAAACTGATACCGAAATACAACTCGTTAACTTAGAAATGAAATTAGTTGTATTATAAATAACTAGTTCGGTCGCCGATGTTCTTTTCCGGAGTTGCATTAATGAGTCTTCGAATTTCCTCAACTGCCGTATTAAATGAAATTATCCTTGGAGACACGTTTCTAAATACGAGGATATTATAAAAACTTTCTGAAATAAGGATCATCTTTCTGTACGAAATTAATGCTGGATAATAAGTTTAAAATGAAAAAGTAATCATACATTCGAGTTCTTTCGAAAGGGGAAAACCTTAAAAGTGATTGAATTTCCTTAACAATACATATGTAATTAAAAAACGACCCCGCCAGAATTCAGTTCTTTGTGCAGAATCGAAATAAATTAAATACCAAGAAAATCCGGATGGTAAACCAGACTTCGAAATAGCTTTCCAAAACATTCTTCAGAACTCATGCAAGTTCTGTATAAAATTTGTAGCTGAATCAAAGCTTTATTAAGGTCAATACTTTGTACGGTTATGGCAATCTTAAAAATTATTTTTGATGTTAGCAACAAGGAATCAGTAAATCAAATGAAGTGTTGAAAAGTAAGATTGGGCTAAATGTGTTGTACGTATCAAATAAAAAATTCATGAACCTACCATGTATACCAACAATTTATATATGTTTCAGACTTAGAACTGTCAGTTTCAATTTTTAAGTTAGGTTGGCCATTAAACTGTATCATTCTATAAAGAAATTTAATTAAAAGCAATGTATATTATCAATGGCCAACACTTATATATTGTTTTATTAAACCACATATTGGCAACCCCCGGCCCCCCTCTACTTCTTTTGATCCGGCCGTGATCTATCTCAGCGAAGTTAGTCGGATTCGTGGTGGGAGAAAACATGGTGTGTAATAAATAAATGAAATAAGAAGTAGCAACTTGTTTTAATTCATTTAATATTAATTTATTTTATTTAATAATTTGGTCCGGCGCTTGACGTACGCGGAAACAGAATGATGCTTTGGCCACAGAACTAGGAAAGATTGTATTAAACGTAGGATATATGACAGTATAGTATCATCAAAAAAGATTGTTTAAGTTGGTAATAAAACTGTAGTTTCTTTTTGAGAATTGATTGGTGTAACTTGCGAACCTTGACAGAACAACCATAACAACCATGGAAAATACATAATACGCTTTTTCACCATTTTAAAAATCCAAAAATTAAGAGTTGATAATAAAGAAATATCTTAATATATCAATACAAACTCGGTATTTCGGTTGAGATATATGACAAAGACAGAAATGATATTGTAATCATAACGAATGTAATGAACAAAATGAATGAATGAAGAAGCATACACACATGCACCCAATTAAGTTATTTTGTTGACTTAAAAAACTTTCTCGCCAATTCAACAGTTAAGAAGTAAACATAAATGAATCCCTCTCCATATATCATAAAATAAGGTGTCAGTATCCATATACAGGGTGTCCTGGGAGGAACCTGCAAAAATAAAAAAAAATTTTCTAAAAAAAATTATTTGAACTAGTTATTTCAGAAAACGCTTGCAAAGGAAACGTTTTTCGAAAAACGGTTTGTCCTACCAGAAAAACTCAAGAGGCCTTTTCTTTTTAGAATTAGTTTCCGATTAAGAAACAAATACATATTTTGAAAAAAAGCAGTGGCGTCCTATTTTTTTCGTCAGAATTATTTATTTTTTGCTGTCACGCACGCCACTGCTGGAATTATCAAAACCAGTTGAACCGAAAAAGAGTCTCTCCATGCCAGTATAATGCATACCAAAGCTGAATTTAATATCTTAAATCGTTTTCGAGATATTAAAAAAAAACTTATTTCTTGGACACCCTGTATCTCGAAAAGGAAGTACTTTCGGACCCTTATTTATAGATTATTATTACGGATTATTAACTCTACGTAACCTGCGGTGTTTCTACTTCTACCTCGAACTTCAAATGCCAGGAAGTTTTTAGGTTTTATTACGTTGAAGGTTCTAAGTTACTTAGACTACTAAATTTAGCCAACAAATTATAAATTCTAATTGAATGTGGATTACAAAACAAGTATCCAATCATAAAATTTTAGATCTTAGTATCGATTATTTGCGTTCCCAGTTGTATTGATTTTAGTTTGATCAGCACACCAGAGCTTTCATGCCGATACAATGACGAGGCGAAATGAATGCGAATATTTGCACTGTTAGGGTCCATTGGGACTTCGAACTGTCGATTAATTATCGGCTAGGGCACAGGGGTATTAACAATACGCGGTCAAATAAACTTGCATAAAAATTAACAACTCACTCGTCATTTCTTGTATTAAGTTACGCGGTATAAAATTTTATTAGGATTTTAAGCAGTTTTAGTTGTGAGTTGTTAGAAAGCTTTTGTTCGTCAACCTAAACTTTAAATTGAAGTTGTTTGCTTAATCATTAGATATTGTTAAATCATTTTTGTTGTTAGTTTTTAGAAGAAATAAACAATTAAAAATTCATTTAACGGTTGGCGGTTTAGGGATTATTGGACCGATTTTAATGAAATTTGATGAGTGAGAGTAAACTTCAAAAAATTTGAATGTTCGACAGAAGAATTACTCTTTTGCTTTAGAAATTCGTATTTACCCACAATTTTTACAAATGTTGCTGGGGTATTGAACAAAAACATTGCATATTTATAGTAGTTTCTCTCAAAAATGCTCAGAGTAAACCGAAAAAAAAAAATATGCCCCTTGGCCCAATAATTCTATCTATTTAAATAAAAATTTTGAAGGTCAGAAAACTCCCCGGGTTATTTCTTAATTGTTTTTAATTATTAAAAGGCCCTTTCGCCTTGTAACAAATTATATTATAGAATAGAATAATGAATTAAGGCAGAATTATTATTTCGCAGACTGTTGAGGGTTAGCAGCATGTAGATTTATTTAAGAATGAAATTTGCAATTCTCCATTCTTTGAAATTATCCACGCATGCCAATCAATCATGCGTATTTTGAATATCTGACTGGTGTTTGTAGCACTTTTGGTTGGGCTTTTATAGGCTTAAATATTCTAAAACTTGATTCAGACTGGTGAACTCAGTGGCGTTTCGCTGCTATCAACGGTTTTGCAGCTTTAGTTGTGGTTTGTATTGTTTCAGAGTTGAAATATTTATTTACCAGGTGTTTTAATGTTATAAAAAGCACACACTTATACATAGTTTGCCTTTTAATTGAAACATGGCCTAAATTCTTCCCTAACAGCGAAAAGGAAATCGCCCATGTAAGGTCCTGCCACTTATTTGTTGGGGTTTAAAATTTAATGTTTTTACATAGACTCAAATTATTGCGTTGGAGGAAATTATTTTAGAGGAATAACTTGTAAATTTCTAAAAATAAGCAACTGAATTGTTATTATAATTTAATTAACTTTGCTGGGTGAGATTTTTTAAATTTTAAACAGTATTGTATGTTTGCTAAAGGGGGCTCACATAATTTTACCATATAAAACGAAAGTATAATTGTTGTGATCGCGCAAGAAAAAATAGCAATTAAAGTCTTTATGGTATTACTAATGATTTACATCTGTAACAAGCTTTAGAATAGACGAGGGAGTGGTTTATTGGAATGCTTTTCAATCGTGTCTTGAGTATTCTCGCTTATATGGAAACAGAATGGAAATTATTTTATTATTTCTCCTATTTTAAAATTCAGAGTTTCCAAGCTTTTAAAACTCCCCAGAGTTTACGTATTACTGCAGCGCATCAACCTATGAATTTCAGTAATATTATTTTACACCACGTGCTTTGTCAAACAAAAATCGCGTTATAAAGTTGAGAAATGCGAAACGAGTAAGTCGGTTTTGTATGTTAAAAGGGAAGTTGTTCGTTTTTGCGGTGTTCGCCGGTTTCTTTTACAAAAATGTCCACAAAGAAGTCTAAAATTTATCGTCATTAAAAATAAAGCTATTTTGGGTTTCGCTGGTCTCATTTTGTAATATAATGTTATAGTTCCCTAGAGAGGATATAAAGGTATTTGTTCTGAACGAGGAAACTAAATCCTAAATAAATTGTGGAATAAAAGCTGGCCAACAAAAAGAAATAAATTCGCAAATTGCGCCCCGGTTACTCAGAACGATTATGTAGACTTAAGAACAATAAGCTGAGTAATACACGCATGAAGCGGTATCTCATGGAATCTTGTCCATAATTTAATACAAATCTGGCCCACGAAAATACATTAGGTGGAGTAATAAGGCCTGCAGTTATGAGAATTTAAATACCTACCACTATCACGTTATAGCCCCGTGGAGGGTAACTGACCCTTCGAAAGATGTATATTACATGTATTTTCTAGATATAAGCTTACAGGGTTAGCTGAATCGTATCTTTGTGGATTAAATTTAAATAATCGAATAAAACACTATAAATTTCAGGATTTGCCCAAAGAATTAATCACATTACATGAATACAAATTTGAGTGGTACAAGGGCAGCATCCTTAAAATTACCGACCTGCAATAAAATTTCCCGTTTCAGTTTGTTGCTTATTCTCCTTTAATTTATGAGATTATTTACTAGACTGCTCTTGCCAATTTGCAAATAAACCCGTACTTCGATTATTTAAAAAGTAACGCAAGGTTAACTTATCACTTAACCTTTCAGCGAACTTACAGTTGTGCTAACACTGAAAGATTAAATTAGAATCAAGCGTAAGTTTTATTGAAATTTAAAAAAATGAAACAAAAATACATGAAGTTATGAAATTACCGATCATTTTCTGCCGCCGCGCCACTGAAATTGCTCAGTTGAAACCCTGAAAACCTTCAGTTGCAATGAATTATTAGCAGTGGTTTAAAACGATAGGTGCAAGCTGCACCAATCTTGCACGCATTTTCGAAAAACGAAAGTTCAGAATCCGTCAGCAGTTTATCCGATTGAATAAGCAATATAAAATGGGCCGGAATTTGTAGCGGAATTGTTTAATCACATCGTTTTGATCGTAAGTCCTGTACATAAGGGAGTTCTTTTTATTTGTTTAACAATTTCAGCTGGGATTTTTTATTTTATTTCAAACAGTGTGCTACAATATTTTAACCTTAAAATGTAAAATCTGGCAAGGTTTATGTTTGGTGGGAGCGTTTTATGTGTCAATTTTCGGGAGCGTTTGAAAGAATTTTTGTTGAAATTGGTCTTTGCAAGAACACCGATTAGGATAATTTTATTCTAATGGGTGGAATAATGCAAGCATAAATGTTATAAATTATGAGAGAGTAATTTGTGCCCGAGTCAAGTGAGTCTTTGCAACCGCCAGCCAGGTAACTAAATAATACAGAAGATAAAGCGAGCAAAAGTACCAGCAGACGAGACTTAGCTTAGCATGAAAATAAGTTAGCAAAGGGATTGGAAGATTGCGCTGTGGACTCCTCTGGGACCTACATAAGAAATGAGATAAAGTAACCGACGAGGAACGGTGGCAAAATTGTCATATTTCCATCTCTGTCTAATTAGCATTCTTGGAGTAGTCATTTCGCGAGGTTAAAGTCTAGTCCCGCTCTGTGGTCCCAGGAGTCCCTGACGACTGCAACTCTTGCTGTCACCCTCGTCCGCGATACTCAGCTTGATGTGGTGCCGGCAGTTGCCACTTTGACCTATTTTTATAGCTATTTAATGCTATTGTTTCGCGATCTTCTAAGGGTTTTAGGATAAGGGCATTCAGACATTCAATTTGGTTTAGTGCTCGTACCGCATGGGCCTGAACGGAAACGTAATGCAATTGGGACTAGAAAACCCGCTCTTGTTATGTTATCACGAAAGCTTCGTTATATTATGCTAACCAGCAATGCAGATACTGTACAAAAATCTAAATTACAATAGGCTCCTGATTACTTCAAATTTTCAAAACTCAACAAGATTTTTAATTGGCACTTAGTTTTAATAACGTAATTAAAGGACGAATCAAAATAACTTTTTAAGAGATTTTAAGAAAAACACATGTTTATATATCAAATTTAAAATACCTTAAGTAAATTAAGTGGAAAAACTTTAACGAACTTTCTCTAGAATTCTATAAAATCGATGCCTTCATTCTTTGTCAGTCTAAGCTACTTCCATTTTGTCATAATTAATTGTTGCTAAACCACAAGTAAATTTTAAATGACGCAAAGAAAATTCCTTAGCCGTAATTAACTTAGAAAATAATATTTCTTTTAAAATTAATTACATCTGCTTAAAATGTCTACACATTCAAATTAATTGATAAAACAGCTTCCAAGGAAGCGTGAAGGAACAAGCCTTTACTTTTATTTATTTATTTGTATAGCTTTATATTAATAATTAATGAAACAGAACGAAAAACAGAACGAAAAACAAAAAAAAAGAAATTAAATTAGAAAATAATATTTCTTTTTAAGTTAATCACTTGCACTTTAAATTGTCCCACGTTTAAATTAATTAATGAAACTGTATCCAAAGAAGTATAAAGGAATAAGCTTTCATATTGTGGAAAAAGAAATTAATTTAGAAAATAATAAGTTAATTACTTCTACTTAAAGTTTGAATGCATTTAAATTAATTAATGTCAAAAGAAGCGCAAAGGAAAAAGCTTTGGTTTTCCAGTAATGAAAAAAGAAATTAACTTAGAAAATAATATTTAGTTCTAAGTTAATTACTTGTACTTGCAATTTGAGTACATTTAAATTAATTATTAAAGTTGCAACCTAACGAGCATGAATGACTTGGCACGCCACTACGAAAAAAATAAACAAAAGAAAATAAGCTGATGAAAATAACTGTGTCTAAGTTAATTACTTTGCTTAAATGTAATGTAATTAATATAACAATATTAAAAGAAGCGCGAAGGAATAAGCATTGGTATTCCAGTAACTAAAAAGAAAGAAATTAACGTGGAAGTAATATTCCCTTCTAAGTTAATTAATTCTACCTAAAATTTCTACACATTTAAATTAGTTAATAAAACAACATCCAAAGGAGAATGAACGAATAAGCCTTGGCACTCCAGTAATGAAAAAGAAAGGAAGAAAAATATTTTTTTAAATGTAATTTGTACACATTTAAATTTAAATTAACTATAGAATTGTAATAAATGGTAAAAAATATGAAGGGAATAAGCCTTGGTACTTTAGTAACTCAAAAAACAACATCCAAAGAGGTGTGGAGGAATAGGAATGGCACTTGAGAAATGAAAAAGAGAAAAAGAAATTAACTTAGAAAATAAAATTCTGTTCTAAGTTATATACTTCTACTTAAAATTTGTACACATTTAAATTAATCAATAAACAGTATCCAAAGAAACCCGAAGAAATAAGACTGCAGGAAAAACAAAGAAATGAACTTAGAAAATAAAAATTATTTCTAAGTTAAGTACTTGTGCCCAAAATTTGTACACGTTTGAATTAATTAACAAACTAGTTTCAAAGAAGTGTGAAGGAATAACTCCTGTTAGTCCAGTAACGTAAAAGAAATTAACTTAGAAATAATATTTCTTTCTAAGTTAATTACTTTTACTTAATATTTGTAAACATTTAAATTAATTGCTAAGCATATCCAAAGAAGAACGAAGGAATAAATTTTAGAAAATAGAATTTCGTTCGAGATTAATTATTTATACTCAAAATTGGCATATATTTAAATTATTTACTAGTTAATTAATTACCAAAGAAGTGTGAAGGATTAACCCTTGGGACTGCAGTTATGAAAAAGAATAAATAAATTAACTTAGAAAATAATATTATGTTCTAAGTTAATTACTTCGACTTCATGTTTAAATTAATTAATCAAACCGTATCCAAAGAAGCGTGAAGGAATAAGGGATGGAATTCCAGTAACGAAAAAGAAAGAAAGAAATTAACTTAGAAAATAATATTACTCCTGTTTAAAATTCAGAATCTATTAGTTCTCCAATAAATCATTGTGGTTACTTTGTAACAGAATCTTTTGACAAACCCTCGTACTTATCCAAAGAAATATCTTATTTCAGTGAAATTAGTCTGAGAATTAAGCGAACAAGGTTTTCTTTTCTTTTTGACGCAAACAAGATGAAATTACGTAACAGCGAAATAAACTTTAGGAACGAGTGGACTTGAAGGAAGTTTAAATTTAAATTAGCCATTAATCATTATCATATTAGGCGTTACTTTGAAATATACAAACGGAGCGGGTAAACCAATAATAATCATGTAGCGGGGAATATGACAAAGTTGTAGCAGGTTTGGGGCGCATATCTGTTAGTCAATGTGATTAATGGGGAGCTCCTGGGGGAATCTGCCCTGTTCCCCGACCGTCCGCGCACGACAGTGCATCCCTTGGGATCCTCTGCGGCCCTCGAGGCCCGGCCTTGCCTCGGTCTTTCTACCACACCACGTTCAAGTCATGCAAGGTGACTTACTCTAGAATTGCTGTAGGTAATCATTCACCGAGTGCACTTATTTTCATATTTTTTATAATTTTCTTGGTATATTTACGACTATAAGAATTTCCAGTTTTCTTTGGAAACTGATTTTTTAAAGTTCTGGTACTGGTTTTAAAACAATTACAGAAGTATTGAAGTAGACTTTCTATTACTGCAAACCTTCCTAATCGAAGTCCAGGGTTTTATTGAAGTTGTCACTTAATTAGGAAAAAATCGATATTCCCTTCCTAAATAAATTGGCACTTCCAACAAAAATAAGATTACGACGTAGATACACCTATTTCTGATTTAAATTTTCTCCCTTATGTAGCGGTGAAGCTTATTAGTTCTTTCAGCAACGATTTTTTGATATAAAAGAATTTCTGGTGGAGGTGTAAAGTGCAATCAAATTCCTCGAGACGCTCCTGTACAGGAATGGAAGTCTTCCTTCATTATTAGCTCACAATAGCGCATGAATAATATCTTAGTACAGCTGTCTCTCTTCCACCGAACTTCGTGTGCAATCATCATCTAAATATTCACCAGAACTGGATCCAATGCTACCTACCTTCTCGTTTCCACTTCCAAGAAATCTCATTGGGATTTAAATTTAAATTTTATACTTAAAACTTGAACCTGGGGGTTATCGAAATTACTGTGATAGCTCTTAGATGTAATTTTGTCAGAATATAATTTGATCTTGATTTTCCCTTCTTCCTCTATTTCGAGCAGATCACTCTCGATAAGCTCGTTTACTGTATATCGTTCCAAAGCAACAGCTTTTATAAGATACTTCGTTATTTAGAGAATCTTTGTTTTATATACATTGCAGACAAGTGCTAAACGGTAGATACTACACCTGATTTTTGTTAAGCTGGAGATTAAAAATAATTTTTGCTGGAATATTTACAAATTTAATTGGTAACTCGGAAATTTGGGAAAGTACATTCGTTTGCTTAACAACTCTGAATTGTTGAATTATTTAAAAAACCAAAACTGAGTTAGATAGTTAATTAAACCAAAACAATAGCTTAGAATATGTTAACAAGTAGTAAACAAGAAGTTTTGCAACAGAAAGCATGTTATTGGAAGGCACTCAGCTATTGTTTTAGCAAACTTATTGTAGTATTAGAAAATCTCGCATCGCCCATATTTTTTGTACAGGATTTTTTCCTTGGTTTGCTTCATCTTGATTTATCTTCGGACATTTTCGATACTTTTTGGCTTGGGCTGCTTCTCATTCTGATTTACAGTTTGAACACCTGCTTCTTTTTAACTTGTTAAAAGCTCCTTTCGCACCTTTAATATTTCTTTTCTCCTTTGTTTATTGTCCTTTTGCATTGTCAGTCTTGAAATCTCCAACTTCATGAATTTTACTGATCGTTTTCATGTTCCTTTCGTTTTATTTACCCTTGGAATATCTTGCCTGTATTTTTCGTTTTCGTAATCGTTTTGTGCATATTTCTTTTGATTTCATTTTTCCATCGTTTTGACAGTTTTTCTTTGGTTTGTTTCCTTTTTCTTTATCTTCTGATTTTGTTTCCATTTGAGAATTATTATTTTTTTTATTCTGATTTACTACTTAAGTCTTTTTTTTAACTTGTTAATATTCTCCTTTTGCACCTTTAATATTTTCTCCTTTGTATATTGTGCTTCTTTATCATCAATCCTGAAACCTTTAAAATTATGAATTTTAATGTTTGTTTTCATGTTTGTTTTATTTTCTCTTGGAATGGTAACGCTCTTTCGTTTTCATAATGGTTTTGTACATTTTTCTTTTAGTTTCGTTTCTGTTTTGTGGTAGTGACAGTTTTCCTATGCTTTTCTTGGTTTTTTCCCTTTTCCTCCATCTTTTGATTTGGCTTCCAATCGAGGTTATTTTTTATTCTGATTTATTGTCTAAAGTTTAAAACTTTTTCACTGCTTCTTCTTAACTTGTTGATCTTCTTCTTTCATATACTCGTATATATAGAAACGGTTTCAAAACGTCTTCCGACGTTGTCCGATGCCTTCCATTCACTTCTATTGTTCCACTGGTTTTCTCTCAGGTCTCTCGTACTCATGGCCTTGACTATTCCCTCTTTCCACGTCTTTTTGGGTCTTCCTCGTTTTCTTCGATTTGGTGATATCCACTGCATGGCCATTTTGGGCAGTCTGGTTTCGTCCATCCTTTTGATATATCCGTACCATATTAACTGTTTCCTCTCGATGTCTGTTGTCAGCGAACCATCTACTCCCATCCGTTGTCTAATATCATCATTTCGGACTCTATCTCTTCTGGATATACCTTTTACACCTTTAATATTTCTTTTCTCTTTTGTTTATTGTGTCCTTCTTATCGTCAGTCCTGAAACCTTCAATATCATGGATTTTAATGTTAGTTTTCATGTTCTTTTCGTTTTATTTGCTTTTAGAATGTCAAGGCTTGTATTTATTTTTCGTTTTTGTAATCGTCGTGTGCATACTTCTTTTGGTTTCGTTTTTACAGTTTTTTCCCATGCTTTTCGTGGGTTGTTTCCTTTTTCTCCCTTCTGACAATGCAGGCTGTTTTTCATTCTGATTTACTGTCTAAAGTCTAAAACGTTTTCACTGCTTTTTTTAACTTGTCGTTATTTTCGTTTTGTTTTCTCTTGGTGTGTCAAGGCCTGTATTTATGTTTCGTTTTCGTAATCGTTTTGTGCATATTTTTTAGTTTCGTTTCTGTTTTGCGATGTTGACCGTTTCCCCGTGCTTTTCTTGGTTTTTCCTTTTCGTCCATCTTCTGATTTTATTTGCAATCAAAGTTGTTTTTCATTCTGATTTACTGCCCAAAGTCAAAAATCTCTTCACCTTTTAATTTTTTATAACTCACTTCCTTTGTGATTTTCATTGTTTTCTGTGTTTTTTCTTTCATTTTTATTAAGTTGCTATCACTATTTTCTGTAAAACTGAACAGTTTCTTGTTTTGAATTATTGTCTAAAGTTTAAAAAGTTTTCATTGCCTGTGCCGTTTTGGGAAAAAATGGAAAATCAAAAATAATTCTTTTCGAAGGAATTTTGAAGCTTTAGTTTTAAAGTTTTTTTTTGGAAATGAAATTAGATTTCTATTTGGAACAAAACTTGAAATTAGAAAAGCTTTTTAAAAAATTCACTGCCTCTTTTTCACTTGTAATGATTTCCCTTTTACGTTTCTAATGCATTTTTTAAAGTTTGAAAGAAGACGAAATTTCTCTTTGGAACAGAGTTGGAAATCAGAAAAGTTAAAAGAATACCTTTTTGTCCGGAATGTATTGCCTCTTTTTCACTTTTAATGCTTTTTCTATTACATTTTTTTAAAGCTAGAAATGTTTTTGAAAGAAAACCAAATTTTTTTGGGGCAGAATTCGAAATTCGGAAAATTTAAAAAAACAAATTTAATAAATTTTCTATCGGAATTTCACCAGATCTTTTTCACTTCATCTCCTAAATTTTTAATATTTTTCAGGTCTGCGTATTAATAATAATAATAATAATAATAATTTAATAGTTTCCTTTTGCTACAAAATTTGTAGATTGGATATGTCAAATACATTTAAGAATAGAACATTACAGACACATTATTGATTTCCTACGTGATCTACGAATTCATCAACCGTGTAAAAAACATTCTTTCGTAGTAAGTCTTTAAGCTTTTTTTGATTACTTTTCTTTCTATGAACCCTGAACTGCCTATGCTTAGAAATGAAATTTTAAAATCGACTTTTAATCATCTTCCTATTCTTTTCGTTTTCGTCAAGACTTGTTTAAATTTTGTTTGTATTTTCATCAGCATTCGCACCTTTTTCGTTTTAGTTTCAACTTCAATTTTAAAATTTTAAAACGTTTTTGAAAGAGTCCTCTAAATAAAACTAAAGTGGAAAACATTTCCAAATTAGAAAAGTCTTCGAAATCGAAGTTAGAAAAGCTTCTGAAAGAAAATTACATTACTTTTTGAAAAATATTTGATAATAAGTAAACAAAGTTAAAAACTTTGGAAAATGTTTTGAAATAAGAAGTTTGAAATAAAATACATTTTCTGTCGGAAAATAATTTCAAAAAGAAAGGTTTTCGAAAAAGGTTTCGCTTTGGAAAAAAATTCTGGCATAATTTTGAAGTTGGAAAGTTTTTGAGTTTAAAATTAGAATAAATAAATTTTCTTTTGGGAGTTTATTACCTCTTTTTCACTTGCGAAGCTTCTCCTCTTACAGTTTTAATGTTTTTTCTGGTCTGCATAGTACCATTCTTTCTGTCAATCTTGAAACCCTCAACATCAAAAATTTAGGAATTTAATTTTAAATCAGTTTTAGAATTTGTTTTTGTAAGAAACCAAATTTCATTTTGGAAAGGATTTCAAAATTAAAAATAGTTTTTAAAAAGTTGTTTCTAAAATAATTTTATAGTTAAATTTTTTAAGAAAACTAAATTACATTTTGGAATAAATTTTTTTTTTGAAAGTAAACTAAATTTCTTTTTGAAAAAGATTTGATATTTGGAAAAGTTTTATAAAAGTCCGTTTCAAAATAATTTTAAAGTTAGAATTTTTTAGAAAGCTAAATTACCTCTTGGAAAAGACTTGACAATAAAACAATTAAGGGTTTTTAAAGGAAACTAAATTTCTGTTTAGAAAATGTTTTGAAATGAGAAAAATACATTTTCTTTCGGAAATAATTTCAAATTTGTAATTTTTTTAAATAAGGTTTTGCTATGGAAAAAATTTCAAAACTAGAAAAGGCTTTGCAATTCGAAATAAATTTTCGCTTCTCGTTTGCTTCTACCAAAAAAATCTGCAAGGTCTCCATATTTTAACTTTAAACATAAAATATGATGTAGAAATTTATATTTCCTCTTTTGCTTTAAATGTTACGAGTAGGTATTTAATTTGTACCGCAAAATATTATTACATGTTATTATAAAAGGTAATTATTATATTAAGAAATAATTTTCTTCTTTGGTTTAATTTTTGAAAAGGTCTTTTAAGGCCTTTGAGTTCTTGTTTTTACACAAGTACACTTTCTATAGAGATCCTACCAAATACACTTAGTTCTACGGCATCAAAATAGTGGCTGATCTTTTTCCATCCTCCTCGTTCTTATTATTCTTGATACGCGTGTTATCTTAAGCTTGTCTTTGTGATGCAAATTTACAAATTATATATGTATAGTCATAGTCAGTCCAAGGCATTCTAAATTGTTCCAAGCCATGACACGAATTGCATGTCGTAGTAGGCTGTATCAAAACTTACTTATTTATTTTATATACTTTATGTATTCTGTTTATTTACTAATTTAGTTATGATTTACTTGTATACTTATTTATTTATTTACTGGGTGAAATCTAATCTTGCAGGTTTTTTCTGATATGAATGTGAAATTTTTGCTGGCGTAATTTGTTCTGAAATAGTTATTGCCAAAATCCAGTGGACTTCTAAACTTGTAAACTTGTAGTATTGAACGCTTTGATCATCCCACGTTTGTATTTCACTTGTAAATAATTAAATTAGTAGGCAGTCGTCTAAAGTTATTATCAATTAATTGAATCAAAGATTAAAGTTGCTGGTAGAATAATTAATACAAAAAACACACAACAAATGGCAATGGGATCAGCAAGTAACAGCTGATTGGCCGAATCTGTTAAATTTTCAGTAGTTAGTCACTCTTGGCCTAGTTTGCCTTTGAAAATTGTAATTACTGGCGTGTCTTACGAAGTTTTACATTTATTAAAGCCCCCTAAAAAATCTATACATCTATAAAGCTTGAAGAAGTCCCTTAAAAAGTGGGTAAAACGTTTAGTTCTTCTGTCTCAACAATGACACGGTTCCAATCCGGGAGAAGTTTTGTTAATACTGACATTGACTGTGGAAGTCTTCGAATTCATTAGAATTGGGAAATAAAAAAAATCAAATAATTCTTTTGGAAACGATTTTTAAGTTAAGAACATTTTTTAAAGGAAACTAAATTTCTTTTTGAGAAGGATTGGGGAATTTAAAAAAAATAAAAAATCTTTCGGAAATAATTTTAAAGTTAGAATGTATTTAAAGAAAACTAAATTTCGTTTTTGAAAATGTTTCGAAATAAGAAAAGTTTTTGAAATAAAACATGTACTTATATTTCTTTCGGAAATAATTAAAAAGTTTCAAAAAGTACTTTGAGGAATTTTTAAAGTTAGATTTCTTTTAAGAACACAAATTTTTTTTTGAAAAGTATTAGGGAATTCAAAGAGTTAAGAAGGAAATAATTTTATAACCAATTTCTTTTTGAAAGATTTGGAGACTAAAAGGTTTACAAAGAGTTTTTCGGAAATAATTTTAAAATTCGTGTTTTTTAAAGAAAACTAAATTTCGTTTTGGAAAGGGTTGGGAATTCGAAATAGGAAAAGTTTTTGAAATAATTTCTTTTGGGCAGGATTGACATTAAAAAAGATTCTTTGGGCAATAGCTGTAAAATTCGAATTTCTTCAAAGAAAACTAATTTTTTTTAAAGGATTGGGAACCTAAAAGCTTTTAAAAAACTTCTTTTGGGAATAAATTAAAAGCTAGAATTACTGAATTTGGATTTGCCTGGATTGGACATTATAAAAGTTCTAGAAAGATTCTTTAGAAAGTAGCTGTAAAGTTCGAATTTTTTCAAACAAAACTAAAAAAAATTTAAAAAATTTTTTCGGAAATTATTTCAGTCAGAATTTCTTTTTTATAGAAAACTGAATTTCTTGTTGTACAGGATTGGGCATTAAAAAAGTTCGAAAAAGATGAAAGATTCTTTGGGAAGTAGCTGTAAAGTTCGAATTTCTTCAAAGAACACTGAATTTTTTTGGAAAAGATTGTGAAACTAAAAAATTTAAATAAATTCTTTTGGAAATAATTTAAAAGTTAGTTAAAGAAAACTGAATTTCTTTTTGGACCGAGAATTGGTCATTAAAAAAGTTCTATAAAGATTATTTGAGAAATAACTGTGAAGTTCGAATGTTTTCAAAGGAAACTAAATTTATTTGTGGAAAGGTTGGGAAATTAAAAAAGTTTAAAAAGAATCGTTTCGGAAATAATTATGTTAGAAATTTTTTAAAAGAACATTATTTCATGAATCTTTAGACCTCCGTTAAGATTTCAAATATCCAAAATTTTGAAAAACAACAAAAGCTTAATTTTTGCGACACGTGAATTAGTTTTTAAGCGTGGATGTTCTTCATTCCTTTAGTTCTTATATAAAATATGAAGTATACCTTTGCAGCTTTTGGTTTTAAACCGTTAAACTTCTTAACTTGCTTCATTAATGTTACTAAAACTTTTGACATCTTTTTTCTTAAATTTTCTGCTATTCTGAGTAAGTGCATAATCGTTCAATATTTCTTACATCTCCGATGTTTGTCCTATTTATTTACATGAAGTTATATTCAGCCCATTCAATTTAATTTATAATCAGAGCTTCAGCGGACGTGTGAATGACGTCACATTACACAACCTCCTCAAGCTGTTGTTCAAAAATCTTAAACAGTTTAAAAGACATTTAACTATTCCAGAATTTTGTTTGGGCTTTTAAGTACATATATGATTGACTGAACTGACAATGGCTGTGACATTTTTTATATGTACGTAAAGCTAAATAAATATTATTATTATTAAATTCAAGGCTTAGATTAACGTACTAACTATACCTAAATAGTAGCTAAGGAAGTACTTACATTCGTATTTAATACGAAAGATAATTCATCACTGTCTTGGCCTTAGTAATTTTAATGCAGAGTGTAGTTTATCACTGCTATTGTTCACTATTTTAGGTCATTACATTATATGAGTAGCTTCGATGAATTCTGTAAATGTACAATCTTTTAATGAATCTTTAAGGTTTGTGATAATTAATTAAACTACTAATTTTTTTCCACAAAACGCAGATGCTGATTTTCATGTGAGTTTATCTAAAAATATGGATGAAGATAAACAAAAAGGACCTTAATTAATTAAATTATGCATTTTCTTTTCTGAAAAATTTGTTAGTAGATGCTGATTTTGGCGGGAGTTTCTCTATAAATCTGAAGGAAAATAAATAAATAGGACGAATATGAAATTATGTTCTGTTTGATACTTAATTAATTAATTACTAATTTTTTCTACAAAGTTTGTTAACAGATGCTGATCTTGGTGAGAGTTTATCTTTAAATCTGGATGAAAATAAACAAATAGGAGGAAGGCGAAATTTTATTCTTAAAGTGAATGTTACACAGTTGATATCCAAGCCACCTTTAAGTATATTAAAGGTTAATGTTTATCCCTTCTTAATTTAATACCTTTGTGCAGAGTCGAGGGGCGTCTAGACTAGGCCCAACAGATTTCAGGTTTAGAAGTTGTACTGCTGAATAAATCAAGAGCGGTTTCCGTTAAATGAGCACGTGGTACTCAAAGCAATTTTAACAAACCTGCAAACGAGGGATGGTCTTAATTCCCTATTTTTAAGTACGGTGTTAAAGGTCTCTGCTGGTGTTCCTTTTTTCGCGTTGCTTTAGTCGAACGTCAGAGGTGAAGAGTGGGAGGGGGAACAGCATCACTCTGCTCGGGGATTCCCCATGGGATCCTAACTAATCAGAGTTTTTGGCGCTGGCGTGGATACATGTGAACATACGCCGCGCGTAGTTTGGGCCACGAAGGCATTCCGAGCGGGACCCACGGGAATTGCCTAAATATGCGCAGTAACTTGAAATGTATTTGCTGATGACAATGTTTCAAGCATCTTTATCTTGAATTCGCATTTTAAAAACAAGAGGGGTGTAATTTTTCTCGGGAAACCTTTTAATAAATTATTTTTCTACTTAGCAAATAAGGTCGAGGAACGTTATTAACATACACGATGGCTGGGCTTATTATATTTTTAATGTATTGTGATAACGGAATGATGGTTAACAGGAGTTGAAGAAACTCATCAAACTATTGATACAAGAAAAAACAACAACCTTAAAGACGTTCAGCAATCGTAACACATTTATGTGGCAGTATTCTTCCGAAAAAAAATCAAAAGTTCGAAAGCAAAATTTAGGAAGAACCTTTCATACAATTTTGTCGTTGTACAAAAGATATCCAATATTTAGGAACGCATGGAAGTTATTAACTAAAATTATTTTAAATTTCCATCAGAAGGGCCTTTTGAAAGCATAAAATTCTAGGAACTTACCCATTTTACATTTAGTTATATTTACTAAAATCTCAGCATAATTTTCTTTAATCTTATAATTTAGAAATATATCTGTAATTTTATTCAATTTCCAAAACGACCCTTTCCAACCCAAAGCATTTAAAAATATTAAAACTTTATATAGAAACCCAAACGTGTTTCGAAATTTTTAATCAACACTTCCTGTTCAGTTGCAAGTTTTGATTAAAGGAGTAAAATAATATTTAGTAGTGCAAAAGTTAGTGTAAATTGAAATGTCACCAATTCAATTTTCCAACTACATATAGATTAGACAATTTCAATGCACCAAAGTATCACGAAGGATTTCCTCGTGGAATATACGTACGTACCTGCTTCACTTAACTACGCATGTGGTTTCACGACCTACTACGAGTTTTCATGCGGAAAAACGTAAAAATTTTCGGGTAGACCGTTAAGTTGCATGTCCACGACGATAATGCTTGGCATCTTAGTAATTTTCATAAGGCTGAAATTATTCTGAGTTTGATCAAATTTACGTAAAGTTAATGATCAAAATATCTACGATTCTTGAAAATTACTCACATAAAAGCTAAATTCTTTGCTAACTATTACGAAGCTTACCTAAAAATTATGAGTTTTTAAAATTATTTTAAGGCTTTCAAGGCACAACTGACAAAGACAAAGAGAAACATAATACTGATCTTTTGGACGTTTTTTGAGACGAGTTTCGTAAGACTTCCTAGTTTTTCATTCACGAAAAAATATGAAAAGCCTTTATTGATTTCAGATATTTTTCCTGAAAAGTCTTTTGAACCGATTTCGGATAGAATTCCATAACTGCAAGCTTAGTAGGTAATAAAATTTGAATAATTAAGTGTGTAAAGTAATTGCTGGTGCTTTTGCAGTAAAAATTGTCCAATAAGTGTTGTTCTTGATTTTCAGCTATTTTAATAATTTTATAGAGGCTTCATTTTGTAAAGAAATTATTTTACTGAAAATCTAAAAAATCTATCGAATTTGTAAAAATTTTCAAAAACAGGCCTTCAAAAACCTTTCAAACCTTTTAGAAATTCAGAAATTAAATTTATAAGGCTTTACTTTTTTAAGGAATTACTTTCAATGTAAATATGGGAAATTATGGAAATCTCTAAATACAGAATTATGCAAAATTTGCACAATTTTCTAACGTATCTAACGAATTATGAAAATTCTATACTATTTGGAAATTTCCATAATTCGTTAAAATACATTAAAATATTACATCAAAGTCAGGAGAACATCAAATCGAAAAGTTTAACTATTATAACCAAAAAGGCTTGGCGAAATGTTTTTCATGAATTTGAATTAATTTTGGAGAATTTGTGCGTAGAAAAACATTGCCTTGACAGGGATTTGAAACACTGATTTCTAGCTGTTCTTTGAAACGACGAGAACATAAAATCCTTTCTAGAATTTGTAACCTACTTTACATTTATAACCTTTGAAACGCTTTACTATTTTTATCTTGTGAAACTTTATCCAAAGGTACCTTATAAGCCCCTTTGTTGAAGATTTTTCTTTGAAAAAGAGAACAATCACGACAAGCTTGGTTTTAAAATCAAAATCTGTTATTTTAAAGGTAAAATTTTGATAAATTTTTATTATGTTTGGAATATAATGAAAATATTGCCTTCACAAGGATTCTGGCTCAATTCGCCAACTCTTTTTTTTTGTTGGTAACTTTAAATACATTCTGACAAAGAAGTGTTAAAAATTAAGAAGTTTATGAATGATACTACATGATCAACCACTTCAGATCCGATTGAGTTCTTTGTATGCCTGTAAGTGAAAACTTTTACATATTAATGTGATGCCTGAAAGATTTAAAAAAGGTAAATTAAATTGCGTTCGGTTAGAGCTGCAAATTTGAAGCTCGTAAAATATTTCATCTATTTATAGAAAACAATATTTAAAAGCAAATTCACTTAATTCAATTCAATTCATAAATTTTACAAATTGGTCCCCACGTTTTTGTATTTCTTTAAAAAAAATTAACATTATTAACTTGTTTTCCAGAACTTGCTGGCGTAATCGAATTATTTTAATGAAAATTGTTTAAATCTTGTAAAAAATAATGAGTTTCTTCAGTAACACATTTGGTTTTTTAAATTTTTGCCATCCACTGATGACTGAAAAACCAGTTACTGAAATACGTATTTGTCTTTTAAAAATTTGTGGTTTTTAGGATTCAAATTTCCTTTTTGAATGTGTTGTTACCCAATCTACTGGTGATTGACAAATTAGTTGCCGAAATACGTATTTATCTTTCAATAATTTATAGTTTTTAGGATTCAGATTTCTTTTTTAAATGAATTGGTAATCAATCCTCCCAAATTAGTTGCCGAAATACGTATTCTGTTCTTTAATATTTTGTTGTAATTTTTAAAATTCATATTCCATTTTCAAATGTGTTGTTAATTAATCAACCACGCTTTGTATTAATTAAGTCATCGACTGACAAAATTAGGTTTTTTAAAAAATTCGCTAAGTTTCTATTTTTTATAATAAATGTTTGAGTTGTTTAACCATCGAAATTTGAAGCCCTAAGATTTATTTAACTATCAAAATTTGAAGCCCTAAGATTCGACGAATTTCCGCAGAATACAAGAAAATTGTAAAGCATTTCTGAATTATATTTTCAGGATCTTTCAAATTATTTGTGTATCTTAGAGTTACGTTAAATTGTGACAAGAACGGAATTTTAGTATGAGATAATGCTCAGTTAACATGTTTTACGTATCGCAGGTTTTACATTTTGGGGTTAATAATAATCGAAATTCTGAAGTCTGAATACACTAAAATTGATTGTTGTCTAACCAATTTCGCTTTGGTGTTTTCAACAAATTGTAATTGTTTTGTTTTGATATTTTCAAGGTGGATGATCATACAACTGAATATTTATTATTTTTTTTAATTTTTGTGAGCTAAGAACTTTTAGAAATTCTAAGAAAGTCTAGTCCCTTGTTAGTTTACTGCGTTACTTTAGAAAGGTGTTAAATTTAATTAAATTTAATGTAATAATCATTACTCAAAAGTAAGTACTTTTAGGTGTTTTCGTTTTATGTTAGACTTAAAAATGGCGTATTAAACACATCAGCACTGTGCTAATTCGTTATTTATATTCATATTTCCTGGTTCATTTCCTCTTTAGAGCGTTGTTTCGTATTTATAAATTCGTGTATATAGCGCAGTATAATATGTAACGTTTTACGAAGGAAGAAGAATAAGTTATGACGTAGCCGGTCCCATGGGAAAAGCGAGGCCCGAGCATGGATTCCCTAGGGCACACTATGCGCAAGGCGGCAGAAAATTAATGCAATCCCTTGGGAAATCGAACCTCTTTGCCCCGTGTGGCCTCGCCTGTTGGCAGCTCTATATCTACCTTTGCTATTTGATCAAGTTTACAACTTTACTCTTCATCTACGCTTCTGTCATATGAACATCTCGGCACAATGCATTACTTGTAGTTGGGATCGAATTTTGAGTTTGTTCCAGAATTAGAGAACCGGCTGCCGGTGGTTCTTCGGAATAAGTCTAAGTTACTATGATCGAAACTGACACAAAGTACCTAGATATCTGATGGTAAATCGATAGACGACCGGTGATCATCATCAAATGATATAAAGAAGTAGCTATAAAAAGAAATGAAAAGAGGAAACTCCCTTGAGAACTAATTAGGTATTGTGGTTGTCACGCGGGCTTTGACCGGACGCCCAGTCTTTAGGGACTCTACCAATTTCCACCCAATAGAATCTCACACTACTTTTCTCAAATAAAAAAAAAGAGATTGGGTGCAATAAACGGTTTATATGGAACGACTTTTAGCGAATCGCGTTTTTCTTAAATATTAACGAGTTATAATTGGGATTCCGGAGGAATTTCCAATTTGTGGTTGAAAACTTGTCTCTTAAATAAACCGATTTGCCTGTATCTAAAGGTCTAAAGGACGCAAATACAAGGTCCTGAGGGATTGGGCATCAAAAGTCTACACCAACTCCATTTGCATATCAATGCAGGTCCCATGTGAAATTCCGGAATATTGTTAAGTTAAAACGTGCGGTTATTTGTTAAAGATAAGTTATAGGGTTAACGTGCCCTTATCCGTAATACATAATTTTGAATCGGGAGTTGGGAAATATTTTTAAGAACCTTAGTACAATTGTTGAGAGAACCCCAAGTACATGTGTCTAAAAGCATTCCGTAATACGTACAAAATGAAATAAAAATAACTTTGTTGTTTTAAAAGAATAAAAGGTGAAGCATAGGGACTTAGACAAAGCAGACTTCGCCGACCTCGGTTGTTCGGTGTGGGAGAGGGAATTGTCCCTTGGGTATAGTTCGATTGTAATGGCTCGCAGAGAACATTTCGTTTCGATATTATGTGTCTCTTGGAAGCTGACTACCTCTGCGCACCTGCCCCAGATGGGTGGGTGCTTCACCATCTCACCCTGACAGCCGTGTGTCAGCAACTCTGCGAGGACACTGAATACGTAATATGGGGAGAAACATCTGGGTCTTTAGGCCGCTGAATAAGTTATATTCTAGAAGGGTGTAAGTGCATTCTCAGGTTGATTATCTGCATTCGTAAAAACTACAACTTCTATTAACAAACATTACTACATGCGTTTACGTTTACCACGCTCCAGTGGAGTACCAAATTTACCCCACCTAACAAAAATCCGCTTATATTTTGACCATCGTTGAGAATTACTTGAGAATTCATGCTGATTCTCGACCTTTGCTTCAGCCTTTCAAACTACAGAGTCGAATTTATTTATATTTATTAATTACCATAATTAAGAACACACCTTAACATAACATTTTTGTAAATTTGACTTTCAGCAGGTTGATATTTTAATCATCACTGTAAATTGTTTGGAGATTCATGCTGATTTTCGACTGCTACTTCAGCCTTGAGACCAGAGCAGCGGATTTATTTATATTTATAAATTATATCAACAAACGAATATTTTCAAATCGTAATTAATAATCCATTTTAAAATAATCTTCCTCATCGTAGCTTAGCTGTTTTTGTGAGTATTTATTTATATTTAGAAATTATTGCACAAATGAATATTTTCAAATCATACTTAATTAAGCACCCTCCATCGTAGCTTAGCCATTTTTTGTATACCTAACTTTCAGCAGGTTGAAATTTTGACCATCACTGATAATTCTTTGATAATTCATACTGATTTTCGACTTCTACTTCAGCCTGACAAACTACAGTATCTAATTTATTTATATACAGGGTGTCCGTAAAAAGGAGGCCAACCCGTTAACCACATATTCCTCGAGCAAAAATAATATGACTTTTATAATGCCATTTTTCATTGTAGCTAACTTGATTTAGAGTATTGGAAAATTATGAGATTACCGTAAGCCGCGGATCAAGGACCAGTACTTTTCAAGTTCTCTCTAAAACGAACGATTTTATCAAAATAACATATATTAACAAACGAATGTTTTCCAATCATACTTAAGAATCCTCCTTAAATTAACCTGCTCCATTCGTAGTTTAACCATTTTTGTAAGGCTAAAAGTTGCAGTAAGTTAGCCCGGCACAACCTATAGCGGGGGGGGGGGGGGCAAATATCTAAAAACGGGGCACAGGCAAAATGAAAATTAAAGGAAAAACTGTCTTTTGAAGCAACAAAGACGTACAGCCTATTCTGAAATTTTTATTATAATTTACTTCTATGACCTTTGAAACGCTACATTTTTTTTTTGAGAAACCTGCATCGAAGTTGATTTAAGCCTTTTTGCTGAAGGTTTCTTTAGAGAAACGGAGCCGAAATTCTAAAATCATGGCCAGTTGGTTGGTTTTAAAATCAAAATTTGCTTATTACTTTTTTTTTAAATTATCATTATTATTTCCGTTTTGAGAAGACGTTTTTAATGATTTTACATTTTTGGAAAATCTGTGTATAGAAAAGCATCGCCTTCATAGAGGTTTGAACCACTGATTTCTGGCTGTTTTTTACAACACTAAAAACATACAATTCTTTTTGGAATTTTTAACATACTTTCCTTTGATGACCTTTAAAATTACTATTTTTCTTGAGAGACTTTTCCAATTTACTTTGAGTCTCTTTGCTGAAGATTTTTTTAAAAAGAGAGCAGAAGCTATACAAATTATGGTTATCTAGATTTAAAATAAAAATATGTTTATCAGTTATTTTGAGGACTAAAATTTTCAAATTTTCTGGGAAAAATTATAGAATTGGAATTAATTTCGGAAAATCTGTGTGTAGAAAAACATTGCCTTCAAAGGATTTGAACCACTGATTTCTGGTGGTTTTTTTGAAACAACCAAACACAAAATTATTTCTGAAATTTTTAGCATAGCTTACTTTTATCAGCAACTATTTTTGAAGTTACTTTAAGCCCTTTTTCTGAAGGTTTTTTGGAAAGCTGAGCAGTAACTATAAAAATCATGGCTGTTTAGCTGGTTTTAAAATCGATATTGTTTATCGATTATATAAAGAAAAAAATATTTACCATTTTAATGAACTTATGTGTGTAACAGAACATTGCCTTCACATTTGGCCCACTAATTTCTGGTTGTTTTTCTGAGACAACCAAACATATAATTCTTTCTAAAACTTTTAACATACTTTACTGTCATAACCTTTGAGACACTAGGCTACTTTTTCCTTGAGAAACTTGTTTCGAAACTACTTTAAGCCTCTTTATTGTTAAAGGTTTTTTTTGAATAAAGGGAACAGAAACTCTCTTTTGAAAATCGGTTGAAAAGCACTGTTTTAAATAATTTCAAAACGTGGTAGGGAATTTTCGTAACTGCAAAAATTATTAGTTACATACATGACTTTGAAAACACTAACTTTTTTTAAGAAACTTGCTTTGATGCTGCTTTAAGTCCCTTGGGTGAAGATTTTTTAGAAATAGAAATAGGAAGCAGATACTATAAAAACATTCGAAGCGTTTTATACAGAATTAACGACTCATTTTTATTTTTTATTTTCTGGTAAACATTAGTTAAAGACTTGCAAAGTATAAATTTTTAAAATAAATAAATAAATAATTTGATTTGCTACAAATGAATGAAATGTGGAAGCAGTATTTTTTACCTTTCAAATTCGTCTTTAAGAAATTTTCAGATACTTTTAAATTATTTCATATGTTTGCTATCAGTTTTTATAAGCTTGTTTTTAACCATTTTTAACAGCAAAATGGTAGCGAACATGAAATTTCTGACGTGGTAATTCGGCGTATTATGGTGTTGTTTATTTAATGTATTTAATGAATGCATTATCAATTTTGGAACACACTGTATGCTTAGCAAAAGTGAGTCAGTTTTTGCAAAATATACACAATTTTCTAGTATTGTTAGCCCAGGCATACTTTTTTTGATTATTTATTAAGATAGCCAGTATTGCATTTCATGCAAAGCCAAACCATCAAGGGTTTTTGATTCTAAATTCACATTTAGGGCTTTTAAGATTTTTTAAAATTCCTTTATTCGTATATAATATTGTTTTCAACAATTTTTAACAGCGAAACTGAAGTAACTGTGAAGTTTTTGACGTTATAGCTTCGCCTAATTATGGTGTTATTGTTAAATCAATTTATTGTCAGTTGTGGAACACGCTGTAAATATAAGCAGTTTTCGAGTATTATTAATCGAGGTTTTTTGATTATTTATTAACTTAGCCAGTATTGCATTTTATGCTCAATCAAGCCTTCAAGAAAGTTTCTTTAGCCTTTCTTATTTCTTATCTAATAATTTCATTGCACTTCCTCAGCAGAACCGAAATTGTGTTAAAATTCATATAAAAACGTTATAATTTTGGGTTTAGATTTTTGTATATTTATTTAACGCACTGCTTTATTGATATTAATGATAGTAGAAATGTTTCTATATTTAGGTTTTAGGTTGAGATTTATGGGAAAAATGGAAGAAACCTTGTTCTCCATTAAAATCTCTCGCGAAGGACTAACAAAATCGTAGCAGTTTGACAGTTTTCATCAAACACCTAAAGCAAGAATCTAAAATAAATCATTCAATGACGATTAGATAAAAAGCTTATTAGCTGAGTATCTGCTGAAAATCGTATAATCTTAAAATTATAATCGTTTTATTATATTCTAGCCTCGACACTGAAAGGTATAAGACGTTAACGATAGCAACAACAACAAATGTTAATAAGTAAATCAAATTGAATTAAATTAAATTAAATTTAAATCAAATTAAATCGCAATAAATTAAATTAAATAAAAACCTTAAATATGTTATGTTTATGCTTTGTGCCAATTTTACTTGATTTAGTTAGTGGAAAACCAGCCAATCAACTTGTAACATTTTAAACATTAATTTAAAAGTACCGTCGTTCGTTTAAATTAATACCACGTATTTCTTAAAGATGTTAATTTAATTACATTTTTTAATTTATTAGGGGACGCAGATGCGGCTAAAAATTCGGAAGCAATCGGCGGTTCGCCTCCGCTAGAGAATCACACCGATGAGTCGATAAAGAGAACACATGCAAACGTAGTAACACTCAAAAATGGCGTAGCAATTGAAAAGAAGTGCATTCAGGATGGTAAAATAGATGACACCGATGATGAGGAGCGTGAGGAAGTGGATGATGGAAATGACAACGAGGACCCCGACACGATTGCCATGGACGATCAGGAAGACAGTTTGGGTGAGTGAAAATATACTGTTTCTCCTTGTATCGAAATGTTGTTATTTATTAATTACGCGTTATGAAATCCTGTCGCAGAGGAAACCAAAGTTTGTCTCAATTTGGTCCAAGTATAGCAATTTGCGTAGAAATCCGATTTCTGTTAAGGAGATTAACAACTTCTAAACCACTAGCCAGCAATTTCGGGTTTCTAAATGTACCAAAAACGGAAAATCTGAATATCCAAGTCGTCAATTAACTGTCCTTAGTACAAGGAAATTCTATCTTGCAACCCCCATTAGCGGCTCTGTGGTCAGCATGACGTTCCCTAAGGGTGAAGAGCCTTTCAACCCTTCTCCCTTCTGACGATAACTATTCCCTAATATGCATATGACGGTAAAAGCATAGATTAATGCTGTTAACTTATTTTATATCTATAACAACCCCTTTTCGGTGCTATATCGCTTTGTGGCTCTCGTCAAATAAAAAGTTTTCATAAAGTTTCAAGCTTTCGTTCTTATTTTATATGGAATCCTAGCAATCTCATTATTTGTTTTTTTTTTCCAATTAATTCGAAATTCAAGCTTTAATCTCAATGTTCGTTTAGGGAGCTTCCTTGTTAGTTTATATAGAAAGCAGAATGTTGACTATTTTATGCCTGACTCGCCAAACAAAACAAAGGAAATGGAATTACAATTTGATTCTATTTTACAAACGTAATCCTATTGTTTGGAAAAAACTTGAAGATTATTTCGGGAAAAAAAGATCAAGGTCTCGAAATATTTTATAGAATTACAAAAAATTCATTATTATTTTTTTGCAAAACTAAACGAAATGTAAATAATTGCACTTATTCTTACTTGTTTAATTTCTAAAACTGCCCAGTTATCATATTTTTCCATTTACAGAAAATTATGTCTTACGTTTAGCTATATTTTTTTATATTTAGCTTGTCATAACTGTTTACTGGTACTAAATAGTTTAAGATCAAAGTGTCTTGATTTCTCATTTGCAGGGCACAAAGAAAAGGTTTTTACAGGTTTTATTTGTTTTTAAATGCAATTTAAAGTCACTTTGTTTAAATAACATTTTGCCCTAATATTTAAATATTTAAGCTTTCCGACTTGTCTTTGCTATTAGTTGAAAATTCTGAAACAATTTTGATTTTGCAATTGCTGAAGTACCTAATTCGAAACCTAAAATCAAGAGTCATTAAAGCCTCTTGATTTATCATTTTTACTTTACGGTATTGATTAAGCCAGTTTCTCTTTTGCTATTAATTAAATCCTGAAAAATGGGGTTTCGAAACCCAAAAGTTAACTTAATATTTCTGGGCCATAAAGCTTTATTTTATCCAAAATTGTATAATTCTTATGATATTTGCGTAAATTTAAACAATGTTTTTCATTATTTTTATTTTCTATAGATTGGATTATTCCAGCTACTCCACTAGAAGTTTTTAAAATCACAAAAAGGTTCGAATTTTGGTTTTCTAAGGTGATAAAATCAATATAAATCTATTTCAGTTGCTGTGTAACACCAAATGTGAAAATTATGTAGTTTTCGATCCTAAAAACGCTTTTAATGTTTTCATAACAATATTTAAAAGAGTTAAACATGTCAAGGTAACAACACTCTTGCAAAAACAGTAGCGTGGAACGTTAAGGGAACAAGTTTACTACAAAAAAGCAATATTTACAGTTCTTTAGAAACATTTTGGTTTTACTGTGGGTTATTGAAAATTTAAATTATGGAATTTTTACCGCAAGGGTGCGGAAGACAGAGGGGGTAAAAACCAATTTCCAAATTTCTTCAGCACTTAACTAAAATGACATACGAAATACCTGACATACAATCAGTTTCAGCAGTCCTTTCACGGCCATTTTTCAGCACTAAGTCTAAAGTAAAAAATGCAACATATTTTTAAATAAATTACGAGGCAATGTGGTATTATTAGAAATTCACCATTGCATTAAATATACTAATAATGTACATGCATAATTTGATAGACTAGATTTCCCTTGATATTCGTATTCATCCAAACTTTTTTAACGAGTATATTATTCATAAATATTGGGAGATGTAGTTTTTCTGATACTTTTGTTGCTTTCGCCTTTTTTGTACAAATGCAGCAATGTAGCACGATTTAAACATTAACTGAAAGGGTTTGATGGTAAATAATACAAGTTCACACGAAATGTTGATTATTGATATTAAATCAGAAAAAATCAAAGTAAAATGAGGAATGCTTTAAAGAATAATTTGGAAGTTTGAGTTTTGTTGAAATAAATTCATTATCGCTACTTTTGTTATTACCTCAGGCGATAGCTTTGCTCAAATCCTGTTTTTTGAAAATCCTTTTGAAAAGGTCGGTTTGGCGCAGTATCAAACACGCCTTCCATTGTTTAATAATGCGACCTTGTTATTTGCAGGATTTGAATCAATGGAGAAGTTGTTTAGATTTTTTTGTTACAATGAATTTATGTAAAAATAAAACCAAAATTAAAACGGTTTTGCTAAAATCTTGATTATTAAAAAATTAGCCGTCTAAAATATCCGAATTAGAAGTTTTTGCAAAGGGGGTTCGGTGTCAAACACATAAGTTTTGAAAAACCAAAGTTGTAGGACTGTTTTTTTGAAAATTCATGTGAAAGGGACACTTTGGCGTAGAATCAAACACGCTTTATCTTGCTTTTAACAACCTTACTCTTGTTATTTGCAGGGTTTGAATTAAGTGTGTTGTTTTGGTTGTTAAGAGTTTCTCGAAGACTCGAATGACTTTGATTGGATTTTCTGAAAGAATTTATGCTTTGCTTCTAATACATTTGTCATACATCTCATATTTCGGCAACAGCCGATGAAAAAGCAACTGAATTATATAAAAATATAAAAAAAAAATTCCTTGTTTAGCAGTTTGTTTCACAAACAAATAAGTTTAGTAAAATGCAAATTGTAGGGCGATTTTCTTTTGAAAATGCCTGTGAAAAGGACAGTTTGGTGTAGAATTAAACACGCTTTACCTTGCTGTTAACAATCCTACTCTTGTTATTTGTAGGATTCGTACCAATTACGGGATATTGTTTCGATTTTTGTTGTTAAAAGGTTTCTCGCATGATTTAGCATGGATTTACTGAAAGAGTTTATACTGTGCTTGTAGCAACTTTGAAATACGTCATACACCACGTATTTCAGCAGTAACTGATAAAAGAGCCACTGAATTAACAGAGGAAATCAATGCAAAATTTTCTTTAAAACGTTAAAATAAAAATAGCCGGCTGGACTATCTGAATTAGAATTTTTACTACATTTTTTGAAAATTCGTGTGAAAAGGACAGTTTGACGAAGAATCAAACACATTTTACTTTGCTTTTAACAACCCTACTCTTGTTATTTGCAGGGTTTGAACCAATTGAGGATAATTGTTTCGATTTTTGTTATTAAAGGGTTTCTTGAATGGTTCTAAAAGGATTTTCTGGAAATGTTTATACTTTGCGCGTCCCATGAAAAAGCGACTGAATTAACATAAAAAATTAAAACAAAATTTTCTTTAAAACAGCTTTTATTTGATTTCGATTATTAAAAAAAAAAATAGGCGGCTAGAATATCTGAATTACTATTTTTTAAAAAGGATTTTTGTATAGGCAAAAATATGAAGGTGCTGAACAAATTATGAAAAATACAAGTTGTGGGGCTGTGTAGAAAGGACAGTTTGATGTAGTATCAAACATGCTTTATTTAGCTTTTAACAATCATACTCTTGTTATTTCCAGGAATCAGACTAATTGCGATTTTTGTTGATAAAGGATTTCTTGAATGCTTTTGAATAGATCTGAAAGAGTTTACGTTTTGCTTGTAGCGGTTTTGAAATGTTATGTCGTACACCTCATATTTTTAAAACGGCTTTTATAGGATTTTAATTATTAAAAAAAGGTTAGAATACCCAAATTAAAACCTTTAGTATTTTTTGAAAAGCATTTTTCATAGGCAAACTATGAAGGTGCTGAACAAATAAGAAAAATCCAAGTTGTGGGACAGTTTTCTTTTGAAAATTCGTGTGAAAAGGATTGTTTGGCCTAGAATTAAACACGCTTTATCTCGCGCTTTTCACGTCCTTATTTGGGGATGTTGTTTCGCTTTTTATTATTAAAGGGTTTTCATAATGATTTTGAAAGAATCTTCTGAAAGAGTTTATGCTTTGCTTGTAGTGGCTTTGAAATACGCCATGAACCTAATACTTCAGCTATGAAAAAGCAACCGGATTAATATAAAAATTTTCTTTAAAACGGCTTTTACAGAATTTTGGTTATTTAAAAAATAGACAGAAATATGAAGGTGCCGAAGAATATATATTCATATGGTCACAGTCTTTATAAAAATCAAAATTCGTTTATTAAATTTTCATAATTGGAACGACAAATATTATTTTTTTGATAAGTAAATAATGAAATAATTTCTAATCCACTTATAAAAATGCAAGATTTATTACAATAACCTATTTATAACCTTAAAACTAACACAAAACTAAATCTAAAAACACTCACCCACAAACAATTATTCCTTTGATTATTGGGAATTCCACCAAAATAACGTTTTAGTCCAATTAACTTTCCAATCCACTTCACTATTTATTATTATTATCCGTTTAACCAATTTTCCATTAAAATTATATTTATTACATCCAATTCGAATCTTAATTCGCAATCTTCAATTCGCAATTATACCCCATTAATAAGGATTCAACCTCTTGTTAATATAACTCAACTATTATACGAGTTTTTATCGAAAATACATAAACACGTCCGATTACTTTTATCCAATTTTTATACTTTCTTCAACTTTTTCGATCTTCCCTAGTTATCCCAAAAATCTCTCATTCCTTGGTTTTGTTTTAAAACAAGCATCCTTCCACATACATACACATAAAACATTACTAATGACTACTATTTACAACAAATACAATAATATAATACAGGTTTTAACATAGATAAGAATAGGTACTTAAAATTACCTTAACTTATTTACATAATTGAATATTTAAAACTTGCATCCTAAAAGGGTATTATTCCAAATTTTGTATTTTAAATAAAGAATATACATTTTTTAAAAGTTATAGCACCTCATATTTTAGCAACAATCGATGAAAAAATATCAGGCTAGAATATCTATGTTAGACGTTTTAGTACTTCCTGAAAAGCTTTCTTTGTAGGCAAAAATATGAAAGTGCTGAACAAATAAGTAAAATCCAAGTTGTGGGTCTGTTCTTTTGAAAATTCGTTCTTAAAAAGGACAATTTGGCGTAGTATCAAACCCGCTTTACCTAACTTTTAACCCTACTCTGCAAGTTTGAACCAATTGGGGGTGTTGTTGCGATTTTTGTTATTACAATATTTTTTAAATGGTTCTGAAAGAATTATGCTACATATCATTTGCCTTACTTTTGATCTGAATTTGGCAGTTTTGACGTACATCGTCCACCTCATATTTTAGCAACAACCTATAAAATACTAACCGAATTTTTATAAAAAACAACAGCAAAATCTTCGTTAAAACAGCTTTTATTGGATTTTGATTATTAAAAAAAAAAATAGTTGGCTGAAACATAGGTGTTAAGATTTTTAGTACTTCTTCAAAAGACAAAAATATGAAGGAGTTGACCAAATAAGTTTTGAAAAACAGGATTCGGACTAATTCAGGGTATTGTTTCCATTTTTGTTTTTAAAGGGTTTCTGGAATGGGTTTGAACGCTTTGCTGACTGAGACTGAGGGCCGCAGCTTATTATAATTACGATTATTAAAAATAAATAGACTAGAATATTTGAATTAGAATTTTTACTATTTTTTGAAAGGCATTTTTGTAGGCAAAGATATGAAGCTGCTGAACAAATATGAAACATTCAGGTTGGGGGGGCTGCTTTTTCTTGAAAATTCATGTAAAAAGAACAATTTCATGTAGAATTACACAAGCTTTACCTTGCTTAACAACCTTACTCTTGTTATTTGCAAGTTTGGACCAATTGATGGTGTTGTTTCGATTTTTGTAATTAAAGGGTTTTCTTGGGTGGTTTTGAAAGAGTTGCTTTGTGCTTTGTTTGTACATAACTGTGCATTTGGTGGTTTTGCAATACGTCATACACCTCATATTTTAGCAACAACCCCTAAAAAAATGATTGAATTTATATTGAAAATAAAAACAAAATCTTCATTAAAACATTTTTCATAACGTTTTAATTATTAAAAAAAATTTTTTTAGTGCATTTTGAAAAGCATTTTTTGTAGGCAAAAGGGAGCTGAATAAATAAGAAATATTCAAGTTGTAGAGCTCTTTTTTAAATTCTTGTGAAAAGAACAGTTTCCCGTAGAATTTATCCTGCTTTTAACAACCCTCCTGCACCAGTTGTTTTGATTTTTGTTGTTATAATGTTTCAGAACGAACTTTGCTGCACATCATTTGCCTTATTTGTGAATCTGAATTTAGTGATTTTGAGGTATGTCATGCACTTCATATTTCAGCAAGAACCGATGAAAAAGTGGCAGAATTTTTATAAAAATTAAAAGTTATTAAAACAGTTTTCCCGGGATTTTGCTTACTTAAAGAAGTTCAGACCATTAGGTACAACATTCTAATTAAAATATTTTGTACTTTGTACGTAAAGGGGTTTAGAATATTTTGTAGGCAAAAATGTGCCAGCAAATAAGTAAACCAACCGATGTAATTCAATGGTAGCAGGTAAATTGTAGAATAATTGATGTTTGTGAGAATAAAACAATAATATTTTAATAGCGACTTTATTAGAATTTAATGCAACCGATTATCCACGGCCAGTACGGTAAATCGCAGTAAATTCAGAAAGAGCGGTGTCGTACCCTCTACTAAAAAATGCATGACTCCCAAAGTGTATTCAAACTGCGGTGTGGCTATCCTGTCATTGTCACACTTATCATTCATGACTCGGAATGCAGAGGTCTGCTCGACTAAAGGTAAAACGTTAAAATGCTTCGAAATGTCATTTCTAATATCCCGATCCAAATTTATCCCAACGCTTCAGGTTCCTCTAGGTTCATTGAAAATTTAATTTCGTTTGATCTAGGTTCGCCATTAATTCCGGAAATATTAATGATCGAAATGCCTTTTAAATTGTTTTATTTTTGTCACACCACGGATGCAAATTCAAAAAATCCATGTTTTGTATCATAGAAACAAATTCCAAACACGTCAGAAGTTCTTCGCCAAAAACAAGTAAGTTAGAAGGATGCGACGCGAGTGGGTGAATAACTAGTTAAAAAAGTTCTCCACGTCCATTTCGTCGACGAATCGGTGGTGTAAGTCGATGGTCTAGTTTTGGTATCTTTAGTTATCTAAAGTCTTCCTTTTTGGGTTTTGTTAAGTAGATGAGCGTGTTCGTAGTTTTGCAACGCTCTGTTAGCAATTTTCGAGTTCTCCGAGCGGATCAAACTGTCAAAAGTTGGTGGAGGTAGTCGTTCAACATGCAAAAGTGCAATACTTAAGCAATTATCAGAGCGAGTTTCATGTTTGACGAAAGCGAACACTGCATATATGAGTTTGAAAATCGTGGACATGTTAAGTGTAAAATGTTGTTATGTCCGGTACACGCCATTCTCGCTAGCTTTTACATGATTTAATTGAAACTTTGTGACACAGCATTTCAAACTAAAATACGAGCATTCAAATCGATTTAAATGCCTCTTTCTGAATGCATTATCATACGTGGGGTACCCGTCTAGTTCACTACGTAAATACATTTTCATAAATAAAACATTAGAATTCATCGCGAGATACGAACGGATTTGTCTCTCAATATTAATTTCTAACATGTGAAAATTACTCCTTTCCGATCTTACGGCCGTATAAAACGCAACAATCTCTCCAGTACGTCGAAACTGACTCGTATAATTTCGAGGCAAGCAAAACAGCTCGGTTTGTAATTTTATGTTAACGCAGACCGCTATTTTAGTTTCTCTAAAATCCTCTTTGGTAGATCTCCAAAAAGATATTCTATGAATGTTTTATAGGATTCCCAGGAGACCCGGTCCGCTAAAAGCACTGATTAGTGAACTCGGCCGCCCAAATTGACAATATTTGAATCCGATTAAACATACAGCGCAAAATTTCGTGCTAGTTTGCTATGCATTCGCAGTAAAATTTATTAATTGACATTTTTGCTGAATCTACTGATTTGTTTGCCAAATTTAGAAGCAAAATTAAGGACGATTCTAAAAAACCGTAAAACGGCGTTATTTCTAAGGAATGTCTAAAAAATGCATGTAACGTGTCGTTGTCCAAGTTTTCACCACTTTGCGAGATAGAGGTGCATAACAAATTTTCTTCGGACATGACCCTTCCGTAGTGACATTAGTGACGGGATCAGACTGGCTGCGTTCAAGGCGTTTTATGATGTATTGAATAAATAATGCGGGACTGACGGAAATAAAGCTGCTGCTTAATCGCAATTCCGATACTCGGACTCTCTTTAGGATTCATATAATGTAAGATATGTGTCGTAACTGATGCAGTCATAAAACACGGGCACCCAATTTTAACACGCGGTGGTGATTACTCGGACCTTGGACACGCAAGATTAAAGTAGATGAAAAACTTAAAGCGAATATTTTACCAAAGGTCTAAAATACTCTAAATTCGGGAAATTATTTTATTTTATTACGTTATTAAGTCGAAGCACGTGACAGGTTTATTTAAATTATATCGTTTAATTAATTAACGAAATTTCATATTGAAATCCCACAGTATGACAGTATGAAAGCTAAAATTGGCCCAGAAAGTATAAATTTGTCCCAAATTGTTGAATAAAAGGATTTTATTGAAAAAAGGTTGGCAGAACAAATTGACGTATTAAACATCAAAATAATTTTTAATTTAAAATAATTGAAAGGCCACACAAATGGCAGAAAGTGTTATCACAACTTGGACAATTTGTTTTAGTTTTTACAAAATAAGAACACGCTTCTTTAAACTTCACGTTAAAAAAAAACATGAAACTAGTTATCATCACATTACAACTGATTTTCTTTAATTCGTGGCTGTGTTTCTCCAAGTTTTTCTAAAAAAACTAGTTTAGAAATTAAATTGGTAGAGCATTGGCCACGTAATGCCGAAGATCAGTGGCTCAAATCCCAGCGGGGGTGATATTTTTCTATAAACTTTCATAATAATATATTTTGAAATTATTTCTTTTTCAAGCGAACACCTCAAGGGGTTAAATGCGTAGGAGATATTTATTTATTTGTAAAAGTATATTCGTCAAGATAACAACAAATTACATAATATGTAATTTTTAAAACTATAACGATAGTTGCGCAAACATTAAGATATCAAATAAGGGTATTCAGGGTGGTTTTGAAAACAAAATGGTTAGGTTAGATTACGTTAGGTTAGGTAATGTTAAGTTGAAGTCAGGTAGGTCAGTTGTAAGAGGGCTAGGCTTGTATGTTGCAAGTCCCGAGTTTGAATCTCTACGTTGGTGGAGATTTTTTTCAAGTAGATTTAAACAACTCACCCCAACGAACTATAATAGTAAACCATATTATAGTTCGTTGCCTCATTCGGTCTTCTGTGTAAATTTCTAAACCCTGTTGGTGCTTTGAAGAAACCGTTACCCTAATCCTACTTTTGTAAAACATATTTGAACCCTGTAATATTTAAGTAGATTTCTGTGTAAAATTAAATTTGTTTTATTTTTAGTTTGCCTGTTTAAATTGTTAATTGGAGCTTAGTCTTGTACTCACAGTCACCATTTGAAGATGCCAACGTTTGGCGAAACAATTGTCATGGTACATTAATACAATTTGTGAAAATCAACTTTGTATTTGTTTAATTATTGCATTCTGGATATTCATCAAGTAAAAGTCGATTCAATCAATTATTTTATAGGGAACCTAATTAATAACGAGATAGTTTTGTTATTTAAGTACCTAAGTAAAATCACGAAATTAAAGGCTGTAATACACTTACTTAACTATTTAGCCCTATTTAATTCTAAGTCCTTGTATAGTTGGGTTGAGTTCGATCTTCTGACTTGCCGTTCTGCCTTCGTTTTTTCCCATCTTAGGCCATTTTCCTTGTATGTCTTCATTTGTACCTTTACATCCTTTAACAAGCATTTCTTGGTATTCTTCTACTTTTTCCATGGGTCTCTTGGAACATTTTCCTTGTCTATCTTCATTTGTACTCTTACATCGTTGAACAAGCGTTCCTTGGTCTCTTTCTATTTTTTCATGGGTCTCTTTGGGCATTTTCCTTGTCTGCCTTCATTTTTATCCTTACATTTTTTAACACGCGTTTCTTAATCTCCTTCTATTTTTATTCCATGATTTTCTTCGAACACTTTCCTGGCCAATCTTATCTTTTGGTTCATTGAAGAAGAAATACCCGTTGCGTTTGGGCAATTTTTAATTTTGCCGTTTTTGTTTTTTCCTTCTATTTCCATAAATCCACATTTCTTTTGCGTTTGGACAACTTTTAATTTTATCTTTTCTAGTATTCCGTCTATTTTTGTAAAAACTTCATTACCTTTGCATTTGGGCAACTTTTGCTTTTGTATTTTTTTTTATTTTTCCCTCTATTTCCGTAAAAACCTCATTTAATTTCCTTTGCTTTTGGGCAACATTTAATTTTGTTTTCTCTGGTTTTCCCTCTGTTTTCGTAAAAAGCGTTATTTCTATTGCATTTTGGCAACTTCTGTTCTTTTCAGTCAGGTTTATCAAGGTTGCTGTAATTACTTTTTTGGCCATTTCTAGTTTTACTCAACTTCTGAAACTTATTTTTCCCTAGAAAGGTTGTCCATAACACACTGAATATCTACCAAAATTGTCCTGTCCTAGTATTTTGAGTATTCCTAAGTATTTAAACAGCTGGACATTTTAAAATACGTATTTTATTTCACAAAATTTTCCAAGTCTATAACATTGAATTTTTTAGCTTTAAGCGAGGAAATCTTCAACTCTACCTATTAATTCAATTAATATTGTTGTTAATGAACTTTTATGTTTATTGGATTTTGATACCAAATTAAATAATAGTTTGAAGTTAATATAAATCTGTTTATGAGTCGACTTAAAACCTACCAAAGTTAAGTTTTTTGCAGTAAACGTAATCTCGCTGTAAGAAAATAAAAAGAAAGAAAAATAAAAACTTTTTCTATTTAAAGTTTATTTAGGAACTTTTTTATACACTTGTCGGGCAAAGTAGCCGATAACCCATGTGAAAAACATACATTCTTGCACCGAATCATCAAAAAAATTAGTTAGTGATGGCATTTTAATATTTTAAATAATTCCTGAAGAACATTTTAAAAGCTAAAGTTATACCAGAAGGTTGTTAAGTCCGATTGATAAAATTGATAAAAAATTGGCAATGCTTCAAAATATTTGAAAATATTTTCAGCAAGAGTTTTAAGAACTGATTATTTCAGAAAATTGTGGAAAATTTTGAGCGTTTTTTTTAAGAACGAAATACCACTCTAAAACGGTCGCCTTTTTAATTAACATTCCGTTTTAGTGCTTTCAGCTCACGTTTTGTACGAAGAGCTTTGTAGTCGAGCTCCTTTTGAATATTTTAGGAAATTTTGGAAAATTTTGAACATATTTTGAAGAACAAAATGTTACTTGAAATCTATTGCCTTTTTGAATTAGAATTCCTTTACATTGCTTTCAGCAAGGGTTTTAAGTTCTCTCTTTGACCTTTTGTGCAAAGGGACAAAGGCCTTTTGAATATTTTAGGCAATTTGCGAAAATTCTGAACATTTCTTAAGACATGAAATATTCCAAAACACTTTGAGTGATTGGGCGCCTTTTGAAATTAAACTCTTTTGCATTGCTGCGATCAATGGTTTTAAGCAACCCATTTGACGTTTCATACGAAGAATTTAGGTTTTGTAGTGCATTTTAGAAAACTTTCGAAAGTTCTAAACAGTTTTTTAAGAACCGAATTATTTTAATAATTTTTAAATTAGAATTCTTTTACATTGCTTTCAGCAAGGGTGTTGATTGCTTTCTTGTTTTGGAAAATTTTGGACATATTTCTCATAAAAACGAATAAGTCTCTTATATTGCTTTCCGCCGTGGTTTTCAATCACCGTATTTGACGTTTTGTGCAAAGAGCTTAGTGGTAGTGGATCCCTTTTGAATATTTTAGGAAATTTGTAATTCAGAAAATTTTCGAAACATTTTTTTGAACATTTTAAAACACTTCAAGCGATTGCTTTTTTAAATGGAAATTATTTTACATTACTTGAAGGGTTTCTTCGTGCTTCCAGTTTTCTTAAAGTATGGCTGAAATGTTTACAAAAGCCTTTCACTATAAATTTCGTTAAATAAATTGTTAAATTAAAATACTTCCACTTTGACCTGAAAACACTTATAAATTACTGCCGATAATAATTATTTTGAAGTATAAAACGATGAAGATTAAATACCTATATGCCTTAAATTTCAAGATTTTTCATACACAAAATGTCGTTTAAAAGAATCCAATATTTTTCAGTTTGTGTGTTAATTGAACTTAAAAAATTTAATTTAATAAATAAATGTATTTTAGTTTTGAAATTTTGGTGTTTAGCCAGTATTTCATTAACCTCTACTTGATATACAGTGAGGTTTTAAAGACTGAATATTGCAGGATTTTAACGCTTTGCTAGTTTCTATTTTCATGGAAATTTCGAAGCTTTCAATATTTTTAGGACAAGGTTTAACTTTAGCTGGCTTTTGATTTTATAATATGTATAAATAATTTAATTTTATAATAAATGGCCCACATCAAGAAAAGGTAAGTATTGTCCCAATTTCCCATAAAAATGTTTCAGCCATTGTGTAACTGTCTAGGGGTAATACTTTGGCACGCTTCAGTTAATCTATTTTGCAAATCCTGAATATCTACCACCCTGTCCCTACGATCAAATCCTTATTGTACTAAATAATCCCGCAGAAAATAATCCAGTATCCTAGTAACACATTTCAATGGACCGCATCATCCCTTGACGTATCTGGATTTAGAAATTAAATCACTTCTGCAGTACATTGTGAATAGCGGAGGAGCCCCATTTTGCTGAGAAATTATGTTGAACTTATTTACTGGGTTACTGTTGTGTGGTCAAAATTACAAGTTTTGACTAAAATTTTAGTGTGAAAACAGTGATTGAAATTATGTTTTTTGTGAATTTTTGGTTTCTTTGTTGTTTCTAGTTGGACGGTTGAAAATTTCGAAATACTGTATTAAGTCCTGTAAATCAATGTCGAAATAGGTTTGATATTCTGATTCAGGTATTGAAATTTAAGATGCTAATGCCAGTCTTTAATAAAATAATCACTGTATTTGCTTAGTCTTTAATACGTGTACATTTATGGTTGTAATTTTTAAAATAAATGGCCATTTTACGCATGCCTTATAAATACTAAATTCTCAAAAATTCTCGTGCCTTAATTTACTTAGGAAATATTCTGGGGCCTACTTTTTAATTTTAGTGAAATGTATTTGTCATGTCTGAAGTTACCTTAGTGAAAATCGTGTGATGTAATTTTAAAAGTTAATTTAAAATTATTTCTTACGAGAGAAGTTTTTAAGCCAATGAGTATGACTTACATTTGCAAAGCCCTTGCAGTAGAAGCTCCTCTGTGTATTCAGAACATTTCGGAGTCTCACCTAAGGTACTGAATAATTGAAGACCTCATATCTGGAGATTGTGTGCGCTCATTCTAGTTCACGCATGAGTTCTGCAATCAACACGTGCACGGGCCCACAAATCATCCTGTGTATTCAACATGAATCATGTAAACTTTACTACTTTTCCACTTTTACCTTATATTTGTTCTCCTTCTTCTCTGCTCTTTTGATTCCCACACCACGTAGGAGTTTCCCTTTTTGTTTTGAATAATCGTGGAACGGTTAAACAATGTGCCATCCACTTGAACAACTACCAACTTCGCTGAGGTTTGATTTATCGTTCGTTTGGAAAGTTTTTAAGGAATTTGGTATTTGTTTGAAATTTAGCGGTAGATATTATTTATTTCTCGATATACTTTCTCGAATTTCTTTAACGTATGAACATCGGAAGAGGAGCGCTTCTTATTCCATTTCCCTTTGTTTACTTATTCGAGTTCTGAAACTAACAATTTCGATACAAGATTTTTATTGAACTCCTGTGCCTTAGATACGTAACAGGTAACATATTATAAATGGTTAAATCCCTTTGGTAAATTTCAATGTCTCTAACAAAATCTTTATAATGTTGCTTTTGTATGTTCGAAACGAATGGTGTGTCAAGCAGATATGTGTTATGCAAATACTTATGTAATATGCAGCCAAATTTTCTCTGGTTTGGCTGCATGTGCTGTGGAGCAATAAGAAGAGCGCAATATTTTATAGTCTGCCGGGAGAGCTTGCCATGTAAAAGTTATTAGCGCTGTAATCGCTTGTCATTGCGCTTCTTAACTTTAATTCAATTATGGAAAAGAGCCGCGTCGAAACTGTGCTGAAATTGACAAGGTACTGCATCAATCTTTATACTCAGTTAAAATGGGATTTTTCTTTTTGGACAGAATGAGAAATTTTAAAAATAGTTCGTAGGATAAAAATTGCCTTTTGCAAAAGGGAAAACGTTTATTTTGTAATTAGGGAGTCTTTGAACTTTAAGAAATGCAAACTGTAAGGAAAAGTTACGATTTCAGCAATTAAGTCGATAAACAGTAAGTTAGCCATCATTATTAGCACAGCGCGTATTACCTCGACCTTTACAGAACCCGTTGATTGTTAGAATAGAACTTCTCAAACTTATTGATTATCCTAATTGCTTCGACAGCAAATATATTTTTTAAACTGCGAATGAAACCCTGATTTTCCACAATTTTCAATAGTTTTTATCAGATTTTAAAACAAAGTTAAAATTTTGATTCTGTACTTATTCCAGTCGTAATCTTGTGCCTGTGGTTAAAATATTTAAAAATAAGCGTATTTGACTGACGAAACACGTATTACATGTAACATGCGAACTTAAAAAAGAATTTTTAGGAATCACAGATAACCAGAATTAAACTTAAAAATTACAAAATAGCAGATTAATATAGACTGGTGTTTGCTATTTGTTGTATTGTGTTAGCTACCCCTAATCGCTATTTAGTAAATATTTAAGCACTCTTAGTTGCCATGATACCTACATGTAATTAGTGTTGAATTATTTAGCTGATGCATGTGTTGTTAATTTGCACTTTTTTTACTTATTCCAGAAAATTTTCCGATGTTGCCAAAACTACCATGTTTAAAGAAAATTTCGTGGATATGCAATTTGGAAATTTGAATTTTTTGGTGCGTATTATAAATAAACTCAAAGTTAAAAAATTGTTGTCCCTGTTAAAATTTTCAGAAGATCAAAAAATGTTTAAAATTAATTACCTAATTCTCGATTTGGAAAATGGAATTACATTTATAAGTATGAAAATGAAGTGCAAACATTAAACTAACTAGTAAAAAAGCTAAAAACAAACATAATTTAACATGGCTGTACGTTGGGTTGCCAAGACTCTCGCCTTTAAATGCTTTAAATCTGATTTTACAAGTATAATGTGCATCCATCCTCTTCTATTCTAAAATAACTCAGTAAACCTTTATACAGAATGATCTTCTTTAAGGTGCATTCTGAAGACTTATAAGTCAAACGAATAAAAACTGACTGCAGCACAATGTTTTAAATTAAATACCAAATATGAAAAACACACAACATCGAAAAGTAACAAAAATAACAGCAAAAGAAGCAGTTATAATTTTTCAAAATTTATTTAAAACTGTATGCAACCAAACACCTACCTTTTTTAATGCGCGAAAATCAGAACAAATCTGCATTTATTTGCCTTCAAACTGAATTGCTTGTTCTGATTTTAGGATTTTAGCAGCATGAAAAACACCAATATTGAAAAGAAAATTATTAAACTTTAATAATAACAACAAGCGAAATAATTATAAATATTCGAATTTTCAATCAGCTTGAAGTGAGATTGTTTTTTTTTATTATTTTACAATGTTATTCACGGTTTTTTTCTTACCCGATTATACTTAATTAATTATTAATAATAATGTTACTGGAGGAACATAATATCACCTCGAGTCTGAACAACACAGTAAGTTGTTCGTGTTGGAACCGCACTTGCTATTGTTGATATTTACATGTTATGTCTTGAGGAAGTTTTCTTTTTAGCCGGATGTGTATGTTATTGTGGCCAAGGTCTTGCAGCATAGTATTTTCACTCTCATTGAGGTTCGCAATAAATGTTTTGGTTAGTTTTTTGATACCTAACTCGTTGTGGATTTACTGATTTCGAATGAACCACGGGATGTTGACCGAATTCTTAAGACCTTGTTTTGGAGCTTGCTGTTGTGCTCAGCACTGGACAGGCATACGTTATTATCGGTCTGAATAACGTTTTGTAAAGTAGGACAGTGCATTCCTTGCATAATAGCCACTTACGATTAGTCAAGGGATAGAGCTGTCTTAATCTGTTGTACCCTTAGTTTAATTTGTTGTTTATATGGTGGCTTCAGATCATCCTTGTATTCAGGCGGACTCCAAAATATTTTATTGCTTCGCTTTTCTGACTCTAAGGAATTGTAGTTCCGGGTGTGACCCGGATTTTTGTTGCACATTTAGATGTATTAAGTGTTATACCACATTTGTTGAACCACTTACCAATTGTGTTCATAGCTAATTGCAGATGTTCAGGTTTAGGAGTTTAATTTATGAATTTTTAGATTTATATTAGAATTTTTTGAATTCTTCTTCTTCTTCTTTTTCTTTTCCTTTTGCCCTTTCAGGCGTCGAATTCAGAATTTACAAATTATCTAAATCTTAAATCTTTATTCGATATTTAACACTGAATCTGAAAATTCGATTTTCAATCCACTTGAGCTGTGAATTACAAATTCGAATATTCATGCTTGACTTGGAAATTTAAGAATGAATATTTGGTATTGGTATTCCAATTTTGCAAATTCGAATTTGTCCCATCTTCGAATTTTTATATTTTAGCATATGTTTTATCTTCAACTAAGATTTGGATTGAAGCTGAAGTTCAAGATTCCAAATTTGGAATCCCTACCTTGAACCATTTATCTTGAATTTATAAATTTTGATTTAAAATCAAAAAATTTAAATATTACGAAATGAACCTTAAATTTTGGGCTTGGTAGTTTAATGGTGAATTTAAAAATTAGTCCGCAGCTCAAATTCTCATCTTAAATAGGAATTTAAGATTTAATTTAATCTTCAGTATAGAAATACGAAACTTACAAATTTAGATTTAAATTGTAGCTGAAATAACTAAACTTAAATTTCAAGCTGCATAGTTTGATACCGGATCTTCTCAGCCTAAAATTCCATCCGAAGATTGAATTTTCTAATTTTTAGTGTTGGAATTTACACAACTTAATAGCATAAGACGGATGCTAAATTCAGATTTACATTTAAGTGAAACAAACATTTATGATTCAAATTTTTTTCAAATCTGAAATTTAGATTCGAACCTACTGCAGATTAAAACATTTGTATCTTTGATTGAATTTAATGTACTCTCATTAATTCATTTAAATCAAATTCAAACCTGAATTTTTCCAATCTTCTTACAATCTTATGTCAATGCTGATACCTTTATATCCTAAGGATTGAGATTCAAAACATGCAAATTCGCGTCCAAATTAAACGTTTGATTTCAATCTCGTTCCAAATCTAAATTTTAGTCAAGTTACATTCGGACTTGAATTAAAGTTTAACTCCTGAAGCTAGAAATCTTCAAATCCAAAATTTGAATCCGGCTAATTTAGCGTTCACATCCTAAACGAGAGATTCCAGTTTTGAATCTAATGAATCAGTTCTTTAAGTTCGAAATTTTAGCCTGTATACATAATTCATAATCCGGATCAATTTTTGATCTTTTCATTTCGAAAGTTGGCTTTTAAATGTAAAAATTCGAACTTCAGAAATTAAGTTATGAATGTTTTATTGTCGACCAGCACTTGAAAATTCGGAACAAAGTTACAGTTTCAACAATTCAGCTATTCAGCTTGAGTATTCGATTTGAAACAGATGTGGATTACAAATTTCATTTCGAGATCGAATTCAAGGTTATTAAAGCACAAACTTAAACGTGAATTCTGCAGCTTGTAGCTTTTATTATTAGACAGTTAACTGAAATTTAAATCTAAAAATGTTTGTTTTATTAAAAAAAACTTATGTAAACAAACTAAACGCTTTCTAACGCAAGAAACCCAGAAAACTTTTTCATTTATTTGCCCTCAAACTGAATTACTTGTTCTGATTTTGGGATATTTTAGCATGAAATATAAACATAAAAGGAACTTCTTAAATAACAAAAATAACAGCAAGAAAAATAATTATTTCAAAATTTATTAAAAAATTTATGGAAACTAATGAAACGTTTTTAGTGCCCGAAAGTGGGAAAAGTTTTCCATTCATTTGCCCACAAACTGAATTACTTATTCTGATTTTAGAATTTTAACAGCATGAAAAAGACGAATGTCGAAAAAGAAATTACTAAATAATAACAATAATAGCGAGGTAATTCATTAGGTAGATTTTTCAAAATTTATTTAAAAAATTATGCAAACAAACTAAACGTTTTTAATGCACGAAAATCAGCAAAATTTTGCATTTATTTGCCCTTAAACTGAGTTACTTGGGGTGATTTTAGGATTTTAGCCGCATGAAAACCACAAACATCGAAAAGGAAATTATGAAATAATAACAATTACAGCAAAAGAATTCATTAGGAAGATTTTTCAAAATTTATTAAAAAACCCTTGCACGAAATTCAGAAAAAAATGTATTTATTTGTCCTCAAACTTGTTCTGATTTTAGAATTTTAAATAATAAGAATAACAGTAACATAAATAATTACAAAGAGTTTTCAAAATTTATTAAAAAACTTATGCAAACAAACTAAGCGATTTTTTAATGCATGAAAATTTGGCATTTATCTCTTGATTTTAGGTGTGTTTTAACTTTGATCAATTTCATTTTAGTTTTTTAATGCAGAACATTAATTTTTCAAAATGCTTTTGCTACTGTTACAACGTAATACCTATGTAAATCTCACATTTTTGGGTAGGCTTCCTTTCCCCAAACCCAAAAATAAAACAACTGCGGGATGAATTTCTAATTTCAAAAACTTATAAAAGCAGTGCCAACTTCATTTCAACTAACTACTTTTCATTCATTCTTCATTCATTTTTAATAAAATAAATAAAACGAATACCCTGGCTATCTAAAAAATCTCGTAGTTTATTGAAAAATTCTGTGTCTGATATCCTAGTTTAAAACATATGAAGTAATACTATATGAAAGGCAGCTGAAAAAGTGAAATAAACTGGAATACGTAAGCAATTAGTTTAATTTGCACGCAGCGTGAGAGAATTAACTAGGAAATTTTAATTCGACAGAAATGTGCACTAAGAATGATTTGAAACGTAATTAGCAACGTAGGCATTTGAATACTGTCAGTGTTGCAATTTTTTCGGTTAATACTGTTTATTATAAATTTAGAGGATTGTTCGGTTTAGCAAACTTAATATCGAATTTTCACCAGTTTGTCGAAGAATCAAACTAATTAGGTTTTCTCAATTAACGCAGACTTTTATCTCTAATTTCGCATACACCAAAAAAATCAAATGAAATTGACAGGCACAGGTCTTGCGGATTTCTTATGCTTTGGAACTTTTGCGGTATTAATTAACTTCAAAGAAAAAGCAACCAGTCAGTCCGCCAACTTAGAGAAATTCACACGAAAGTTACCAAGGCTGTAACTAAATTTAATAACATTTAAAGGACTAAATCAAGTCCTAATTTTAATTAGTTCAAGTAGAACTTGCAGTTTTTTTAATAAAAAGAAAATTATAAAGCTGTCCAAAAATAGTAGACACAAAACTGAAGGATTTATTCTTCCCCTGTGTCAGGTTTCCGCATTAACAAAAAAAAAACGTTGATTAGATTCTTTTTGAGTCTAGAATATCCACGGGGGCCCACCATAAAATTTTTGGACACTACTTTCTGCCCATTCAATTTTGTAGGTCTAACTAGTTACGGGCCGAATGTGGTGACAACTGGTTGGAAGTAGACTTCAACATCCACTGTACCACGTACCACCGGAGCTCTTATGACTAAATTTGTTAGAGTTTTTTACCCGGCCGAAGATCCATACGTAGTATGGCGCCAGGTTTTAAAAAAATTAGCATCATGCCAATTTTCCTCGTAAGAGGGATGCGTTGTGATTTTAATACAGCGCTTAGAAAGCAATATGGTATGAAGATGAATGTTCTCTGAATTATCTATGTTCGCTGTAACGTGTTGGACTACTGGTGAGAGATAATCGTGTCGCCATCTATTTGAATCTACAGTAAACTTCAAGTGTTTTACGTGGAAGATTGAAGGGTTTCTTTTCCCTCTTCGAATTTTTTTAAAAGCAATTTCAGGATATGTTTTGCAATTAAAATGGCATTTTTTGCGAAATGGGAATTTCCCTTTCTTATTACACGCAAAAAGGCCTTTCTTAACAATCTATTTCAGTGCAGAAATAAATTTTTAATAAATCTTTTTAATGCCTACTTGTTTAAAACGTGTGTTTTTAATTTAAACAGACTTTTTTTTTTATAAAAGAATAATATGATTAATCTCAAAACTTTAAAATTTTGAGCTTGGACGAATTGGAAATTGCATTTTAAAACGAAAACTGAATATTAGAAGAGCAAATATACGATTTTTTAAAGGTTATTAATATTTGTTTAAATTGTAGCACTAAATATAATTCTTAGTCTTAGGAATTAGGTAATACTAGAGTTCTGTAGTCTGTCTGTTTTGAATTATTTTTTCTTAGGTTTTAATAGCAAATTCAGTATTTAAAAATCTTATTTATTTATTTCAAAAGAACTGCTGTACTGCTGAATGTAATCAAAACTATGATAGAACAAACATTTTTAATGTTTGGCTTAAAATTTTCAGAATTGCTTCCTGGTGTCTGCTATCTATCCTTCAGTATCAATATTTATGCTTCAGAAATTATTTATATGAATTTCTCTTTATGAACTTATATAAAAGGAAAGTTCATGAAAGTTACTTAAACTTAAATTTTATGTGCTGCGACAGGTAATTTTCAACTCAACTTTTGTCAGATATTTGGAAGGCCCAAACCGCCAAACCTCACATAAACCAATAAAATAACAATGAAATGATTCTAAACGAATTTGGTAGATATAAACAGTATTTTGCATGAAATGAAAATTCAGAAAATTCGACATTTACTCCTCAAGACTCAACTGAAGCAAAAGATGTTTTCTTAATTCTTGAATTTTGAAGATCGGAAATAAACAAAATCGTGTAGTTTCTGAAAAATTGCCTTGAATAGTTTTTAAAATGCCTTTTTTAAATTTAAACTGCTGAAATATTTACCATAATCAACATAAACAACTGCTGTCTTAGAAGTACAGTAAGTTAAAGTATGTTAGGAGAATTGGTCAAATTACCAATTTGGAAGGTACCAAACCTTGTTATTTTCAGAATTTAGGCATTACTATTATTAATTAAACAATTTTGGGTAGTTGTATTTTATAAGTATTGAACACTAAACACAATCTAAGGGTTTGTTTTATAACAATGTTTATATATCTAATAATCGGCTTTAATTTTAATTCTAAAGTGCTTTTATTATGTTTTGATTTCTTCAAAATATAAAAGTTAATATAAAATTTGAAAAAACAACTGTTTGAGTTTCATTTAAAGTTCTAATTTTATGATTATTGAATAGTAAACATAATCTAAGGGTTATTTTAAAACAATGTTTATATTTCTATCAAATGGCTTTAGAAACACTTTAAGAATATTACTTTTTGATTTATTTTTTATGGAGTTTTCCCGTCGAAATATCTAAAAAAAAGCTGTGTTGAAAACTATCATCTGGCTGTTGGAAAACAAAATTTAATTTGGATTATATTGCATAGTATCTAAAGTTCATTCTTTCTTAATATAAAATAATGTTCTCTGTTTCAGCATTAGAATGACATTATTCTAGCACCCATTTTGATGATTTAATGAGCTTCGTTATTAAACGATTTTTGGTCGTACATATTTTGTTTTCAGAAATTGGTGATGCTGTATCAAATAACACACAAAATACCTAGGCAACCATTCAGTTGCTAGGCGACAAAAACGTCAAATGTCAAACTTCTGTCAATTGTCAAGCAAAAATCGCTATTACCAACCTACTATTTCAGCAAAATTTCCCCAACTGGAAATTGTCAAGTATTTTTATAAAAATAAACATAAATAAATAATGCAAATGGAAGCCGAAACAGAGAAAATACGCTGTTCGTGCCCAAATTTCGGACTCGTGCGCGAAAAGGTTCCCTTCTGTAACTTGTGTTTTAATATACTACTATAATTTTATGTTTCTAAATTCGGACTTATACAAGTCATTTCTGCTTTTTACAGTTTAAATGCGGATACTAAAGGTTAAAGGTCGAAACATCAGTAAGCAATACTAATTATAATTTTTAGATTTAAGTCTTTTGTTAGTTTTCTGAAGGAAAAGGGACTGTTTAATAAAAGCTGAATTTTATTATTTTGGAAATTTAAAGTTCTGACTGGTTTGTTTATCATCTTCAATGTAATAAATTAGTTAATAAAATGTTTGCTATTTTGCTTTGGTAAATTTAATTAGGAAAATTATGGCTATCGCTTAGAAGGCTCATAGTATTTAAAACAGATTTTGTAAAGTATGTTACTGTTAAATCTTAAAGTAACAAATGTGATCATTTTAAATCCGACATCGTGGAATAAAAGTCCCCTGGTGTATAGCTGAAATTTTTTTCAAGGAACTAGCTGGAAATAGCTTTTCTTTTAACCTTATAAAGTATTCGCAGGTGCAATAAGAGGATCACGTGCGCCACTTTATTCCTTGCAATTTCATTTGAAACTGCATTGCACAAAGTTCGTGCCGAAATCTTGACCAAACAAGCCTGTCGGAGACCAGATTTTCAAATATTTATGTCTTCGATCGTGCTTTCTATTTTTTTTTATTTACGCTGCTGCGGTTTAATATCAAAAATCGAGATATACGATAACAGTGCATAGCGAGATTTTGTGTGTATAATGCACCTCCAGGCGGTTTCTGTATAAAACAGTGCCAAGCGCAGAAGGGCGCCCTATACCCCCTGGCGATGGACCTCACCACACAACTGCCCCGTTGGAGGTATGACAGCAAATAAATCGAGCACTGATCGCTACACTGCATGGGTGCTCTCACTGTGTACCCATGTAGACAATGCACCCCATTAACAACTGTCCAAGCTCTTGAAAAGTAAATCTGGGCGCAGTGGAACACGTATCCCATTATAAAATCATATACGTATAAGCTTTTTTCGATTAAATCTACCAATTATTCAATCCTTAACGAAGTTATCCTAGGTGTCATTGGCGTTCCTGCACTAGAAATTTGATTATCTCCGCAAGACAACTTTTTAACTACAATTTGACCGTATTTTCAAAGGAAGATATTTCGTAAATCGCAACAAATTAAACATTTGGCTTTTGTGCAAACCACAAGAAAAGTCCTGCGAGCGAAATTGAAAAAAGCAACCAATCAATTTACAACATTTGACTTTAGCGAGAACCACACAGAAATCCAAAATCTTTGGATTATTAACAAAAATTAATTTATGACAACTTAAAATTTAGACCTGCGAAATTGAACTTTAGTGCAAACTACAAGCAAAAAGCCAAAATCATTGGGATATTACATTTTATACAATAAAATTGTTTCCCAAATTTTTGCTGTGTACATTTTGGTATTCAAAGTAGGTATTTGTTGTGGTTTTACGCAGTGTGATAACAACATTTTCTGATTCTGTTGTTAACAATATGTTTTCCTGCTTTTTATCAATTTAACTCTGTAATATGTGATATTTTTAAGTCTGTATTTGTTGCCCAATAAACATTGTTATCGACTTTCCTTTGAAAAAAAAGTTCGATAATAATATTATCAACATCTAGCTGAAAAAGGACTGCACACTTACGACCAGTATCATGTAGATTATAATTGCTATCGTAAAACCGAACGTGTGTATTGTTCAATACGTTTACATTTGAAATTGCTTATGTCATATTTGCTGAAAGTAGTATTAGCCCTTGATTTCCTGCTTATCATACGCTTATAAATCAGAATACAGGAAATTATGAAGTATGCTGCAAATAGGTCTTGGGTCAAGGGCTTTATGTAAATGTGATTGTTGTTAATATCTGTATTATTTTTAAAGTTTGTTTTGTAAAAAAATTCCAAAATTATGCGTACGGAAAAATAGCACATCCGCAGTGATTGAACCACTGATATTCGACTCTAAGCGCCAAAGCCATATCAGCTGAAGTACAGAAGCAAATCACTGAGGAGTGAATCCTTAAACATTTAATCTCTAAACTAAGCAAAATAGACAACCTGTTTCTTAGTTCTGCTTCAATCTTTTGCTAGAAATATTAAAATCTAAGGTTACTCAAAGTGCCTTTCTTATATGCTGCAAAATTTCTACTTATGCATATTTTTAACTATAAATAAGTATGGGAAAGTAATCTTCACAAGGCTTTTTAGGGCTTTTCTTCATTGATAATAATCACCACATAATCTTTATTAGCAATTGCAAAAATTACAATTGAAGATGAATATCGAATAACGTGCAAGGAACAAGAAAACATACAAGGAAGCATATCGAGGTATAGGCCGGCTATTCCGTTTTTATTGTTTCCGAGACGAGCTTACAAAGTTTTATGTGAAGCGTTTTTAAAGTCGTATTTAGCTTAGGTATCGGTCATTTGTTTTTGCAGTAGTATACGTAGGCTGTTTAAAAGAGTCGAGCAAATTGAAACAAAACCGATAGCAATCTAAGTGAAATTTAGGTATCTCGGGGTTGTTATTTATGACGATTGAGTTAAATGTAAGTATCCTGGCGTCGCAGGATAGCGGATGGCGCCTAGTGTGGCGTCGATAGCGTTGGACAATTGCACAACGCCCAACCGGAGCAATAGGCGTCTAGGGACCAGTTACAAGGCACCAGTAATGCATTGAATTAGACAGTAATACAACAGCGGCCCGATTGCTCCCGCTGGTCTCCAGTAGCACCGATCTGGGCCCGTTGAGTCTACCGCCTTCATAAACTCAGAATTATATGTTTTTAAAGCTTTACAGTAATTGAGAATACCAACTTTACGGTCCGATCCTCCATAACTGACGTATTTAATTACCCCTTCTCGTTACGACGCTTCCTAATTGTCTAGTTTTGCACTCAGTTTAGTTTTGCTGACCTCGCAATTCCATCACTGTATAAACTTTGCTATCCACTTTCACGTTTTAATAGTTTTTTAGTTTTATACTAATTTAACTTTTCTTTACTATAAAAGACTTACGCGGTTCGTTACTATCGCAATTCTAATTAACCAAAGATACCCACATATATTCGACGCATATTCGACTATTTGTAATTTACTGTGGTATAAAAAAGGATAATTTTGTATATTAAGCACGTCGACTGCTAAAATCTGAACACAATTCGCACCTTTAAAACCCGACCATAAATGGGACTCGAACCTGCTTCCTTTTAATTGCAAAGCATACATCTAATCCGCGAGGACATTAAGACACCCGAAGAGGGATAATGATTCACATTTGTCAGGAAAGTTTGATTGCATCATCGAAGTTCCAGAAATAACTTAGGAATGTTAGTTTTCGCAAATGCATTTTATATTTTTGCTGGCCAGATTGGTAAATGCCCAATGATCGAAGTATATTTTACCGTCCGTAATTTACTGTGGCATAAAGAAGGATAATTTTGTATGTTACGGACTTCGACTGCTTTTTATAATTTACTGTGACATAAAGAAGGATAACTTTGTATATTAAGGGCATCGGGTGCTGAAAACAGAATAGGGTTCACAGTTCACACCCTTTAAAATTCGGTCATGAAGGGTAGTACTTGTACCTCTATCCTCTTGTAATCCTTGGTTGCAAAGCAGACTTCTAACCTACTAAGGCACGCGAAGAAGGATAATGAATAATGTGCATTTTATAATTTACTGTGACATAAAGAAGGACATCTTTGTATATTAAGGATCTTAGTTGCTGAAAACAGAACAAGATTTACATCTTTAAAAACCTGACCATGAAGGGGTTTCGAATCTGTATCCTGGCATAAAGAAGGATAATTTTGTTTATTAAGGACATCGGCTGCTGAAAACACAACAGGATTCACGTCCTTAAAAACCCGATCATGAAAGGTACTTGTACCTGTATCTTCTAGTAATTGCTGTTGGTTACAAAGACTTCTAACCTACCAAAGCACGCGAAGAAGGATAATGAATGATGCACATTTTATAATTTACTGTAACATAAAGAAGTATTTGCACCTTAAAATCCGTATTAGTTTCAAAAAGACATCAAGATACCCGAAGAAGGATAATGATACGCATTTTATAAGAATCAGGACAGAATTCGCAACTTCAAAATTCTGGTCATGAAGAACTCTCGACTGCAAAGCAAATGTCTAATCTACCAGGACGCCAAAATACCTGAAGAAAGATAATTGTCCTCATTTTGATAAGAAAAGCTTCACTTTGCTACTGAAATTCTAAAAATAACTGTAACAGTTATTATTATTATTGTGAGCTTTCGTAGTTTACCCAATTTATTTCGCCAGAATAGAAATCCGAAACAATGTTGAAGAAATTAAAAAAATTCGAATGCATAAAAACTAGAGTTAATTAGACAATTCAATATACTGTGTGCGCAAATAAATTTCAATCTGGAGCAGGCGTTACAGAGCAAATCATGTTAATTAATAAACATTTTATTATTTGTAACAATTGATTAAAACATTCAGTTCTGCTACTCACTATTAATATTAACAGTTCAGTAAAATTCTAGTTGGGTAGTGCTAAATGCCCATAGCAGTTGACGTGCTTTGAAAGCCTTGGTATTCGCAAACCTCTATATTTCGCCCAATAAATAATAATAATAATAGAATTATTGTCGTATTTCCTACATGGGGTGGTTACACTGTAACTGCACATAGGGGAACCAAACTAATGGAAAGACAATCTGTTTAACTTGCCCCTTTTGACTTATTTTTACCGAATTTTATGCGCTTTCATACATTACACTTTAAAGGGATATGCTTAAGCCAAGTTAAATTGAGGATTTTTAAACTAATTTCCATTTTTGTATGTTCAGACAACCAACTGTTCGTTACCAGCTGGCCACGTCCAGCCGTCCTTCTGAGCTTATAATATTGATTTAAATAGAAGTTGGTTGAATTACAAACTGCGAAGTAAATCCCATATTTGGGCTTTTACATGTTACGTATTGCATCTCCTCTTTGTAAATATAGTTTGCCAAAAATTGAACGAAGTTTATACAAATGGCTGTATTTAAGTTGTTATAAATATCAATTAGTCGAGCATACTTGACCGAGTTTCCCCACAGAATAGTTTGTTGCTCACTTAAATAATAATTGTAAATTCTATTACCGTTCAGTTTAAGTTTTAAGTTACTGTTAAACAAAATTTGAGATCGAAGCTCGAAATTGAGAATCTAAAAGTCACACCCAACGAGCTCTTAAAACATTCTTAGCTTAGCTAAGTAGGAATAGGTCAAGCTACGAGACAATTTCCAAAAAAATACTTTCTATTTGTAACTAAGCCCATTTTATTTCCAATAATAATAATAATTTAGTTATATAAATTTAAAAATCTAGACATTTCCACTTGTCCAGGCAACCAATTGTCCTTTACGATCAATTGGACGCGTCTAAAGACTCTTCTGTTTGTACCTAAAATAAATTTAGGAGAGTTAGGTTAAACTAAAAATTTTGGAACAATTACATGTCTTGACTTGAACTTTGATTGGGTATAGTTGGCCATTGTTGATAAATTAAAGGTAATTATTATTTTTATGCAGATTTAATTTGGAATAATACTGTAAAATAAAAGAATCTAGATAAACAGGATAGAATAAAAATGTAAATAATGTTATTTAATGTTATTGTATTGTAAATTTTCATGTAAGATAGCTAGAAACGTAGAAACGTGTGTTGAAAGAATGTTATTATTATAAATAATTGTTACCAAAAAAGATGACCGAATATTTTGATTGAAGCAAAATATGGGGGAACCAAAACAACGGTAGTCAAGAAAAACAGATAAATAAATAACCCGAATGGTATTTTCTCAAAAAGCAAGTTGTGTTTTTCCTTTAAAGAAAAATGAAGATAAAATAAAGAAACGCAATTCTATTTCCAAAAGGAAATTGTATTCTTGTTAAAAAGGATATAAATCAGTGGTTTTTCCTAAATTAAAAAGGAAGGGTAAGCTGATGTTGAAATTGATTGGTTTTCTGGTCATCCGAATATTGAAATTAAGCAATAAATTGGATTCCTGTTCCAATTGAATATTAAAATTGTAGTGGAAGTCGCTAAGCTACGATTTGAATTTGAAAATTGGGTTAATTGATTTGGATAGCAATTACGAATTACGTCAGCATATTTATAAACTATTATAGATTAATGTTTATAGTGAACGGAATATTACGAATTTAGGGAAGATAGGGAAAGAAAAGTATATGTTAATAAAACTGCATAAAAGTAATTAGTTATTATTATTGAACTAAAAGGAACCTCTTCAACGACTGAGCTAACCGAAATTTAAAAAAAAAATGTATTAAGGGTAGCAAGATTTAAACAATTTTAGCATCTGAAAACCTCTTTTATTACTTAATTAATCCTAAACTTTTCTACCATAGTACCATACAGGGCAAGGTAGAAAAATTAGTTTATTTTATACGTAAACGTTTCCGTATGTTCATGTAACGAATTGTCCTACATGTTTAATTAGTCGCGTCCAAGCATTCTTTTGAACTTAAAATAAATTTAGAAAACGTTTTCCTTTTACGTTTCAATATGCTTCTCTTATCTGCACATGGAGTTTATTAGAAGTTCAACTTCATTTGTCCAATATTTTTTAATTACTTAATTAATCCTAAACTCTTCTGCCATTCACGTCAAGGTAGAAAAGTTCCAGTTTTATTAAAATTTGAAGTACCAAGATTGAAACTTATATCGTCTAAAAGACGCCCAGAGAGCTCTTAAGACATTTTTAACTTAGCTTAGAACAGACCAAGCTGTATTAGAACACCCAAAGACAATTTCCCAAAAAATGCATCATTTTATTTTTAGATGTTTCCGTTTGTTCAGACAACCAATTGTTCTTCATGTTAAATTGGTCGCGTCCAAACATTTTTCTGTGCTTGAAATAAATTTAGGAAAAGTTAGGTTAAACTAAAAGTTTGAAAAAATCACATATTTTGACTTTAACATTTGAACGCGCATTTTGTATTTGTGTAAGCAGTTTGTTGTGAAATTCAATTGTTTTTGGTCGCCTTCAAGTTATTTTCAGCATCAGGAAAGTCTTTTTCTTACTTAATTAGTCCGAAACTCTTCTGCCATTCGGTGCAAGGTAGAAAAGTTACAGTTTAATAAGAATTTTATTTTATTTGTAAATGTTTCCGTTTGTTCAGGCAACAAATTGTTCATGTTCAATTGGTCACGTCCAAACATTCTTCTGAACTGAATAAATTTAGAAAAAGTTTAGGCTAAGCAGCAGATTGTGGAAAAATCACATTTTGCCTTTTACATTTCAATGTGCTTCTCTTATCTGTGTACGATGTTTGTTTCAAAATTCAATTGTTTTGTCCAGTTGGTGGTATTCAAGCTATTTTCAATAAATACAAATCAATCGAATATATTGTTATGACGTTCAACGTTGTGGCGCCGAATATGTTATGTACGGAATGCTCTTGTTGTTTTATAATAAAATTTGAAATGTCAAACAATACTATGATATTCCAATTTGTGCTTTATATGAAAACTCTTTATTACAGGGTCGTTACCGAGGTTCTTAAAATTTCAATTAAACTCAATTTAATTTATAAATGTGGATTTATTACAACTGAACGCTCCCTATCTTCCCTAACTTAAAATTAAACTTATTTAAACTCACAGTTCTTTATTTAATGTCTCTTTCTTATAGTTCTCACTTCTTGCAATTTAATCTCCACTAATTTCCAATCCAACTACCATTAATAAATTCAAGTTCAAAATGTCCCAATTCCTTGTTCCATCTCAAATGAAAAATGAAAAATGTAATCTCTCGTTGCAAAATCAAATTATTGTGTAATGTTTTATTTTACAAAATTTGAAGAATCTTCTCTTCTTTCACTGTTTGTCTGTATTTTAGACAATTTCTGATTATAATTAATACGAACAATCAGATCCCCACGTATTTATTCGGTCTGGAAGATTGAATACCTCCAACTCATGAAAAAATTAAGTTTCACCACTTATTTATTATTTCTAAATTGTTTTCGTTGTCCCGGTTTTCTCAAAATTCTCACCCAATTAAATTATTATATCATATACCTAACAACCTTATTTATAACCCCCTTATCTATGCTATATTCGCTACCACATTGGGATTCAAGGACAAGTCCGCTTGAAGCCACTGTGTATGACTCAAGAGTTTAGAGATTACGGACTTGTTCCAGCGGTTCTGAACATATGGCATTGTTAATATTAATACTGTAACGCCTAATGGCCTAATATTTATTTATTTTAGCGAGTTTCCGGTACCCTATGCATAAACTCCAGTCCCAATGTGGTAGCGAATATACTATAATACTCTAACTAATAATTTTTTACATTAAAATTAATATTTGCAATTTTTTATATAATAAATTAATAATCTAATCTAGCTACCTTATTTATTTTGTATTACATATTGCTCCAAATAACTAAATCCACATTATTAACTAAATTAAATTTTTTCTCAGTAACAAACAAGCTTATCATTAATAATTATTTTTCAAATCAATTAATAATGATTTTATAACCCATTTAATAACATGTAAGACCACATACGCTAACGCACCAGCCTCAACACCGAAAGGTATAAGAGGTTAACGATTACATACATACATACATACATACATTAATAACATGTAAATATTTAAACAATTTTAGCTTCAGGGAAGTTTTTTACCTTCTTAGTTAATTTTAAACTCTTCTATCATTCAGTTCAAGGTAGAAAGGTTACAGAGCAAGATCGAAATTAAATGTCTGAAACTGGTCCAGCTAGCTCTTAAGACGCAGTTTCCCAAAAAAAACTTTCTATTTATAACCATTCTATTGATGTTTCCATTTGTTGAGGCGACCAATTGTCCTTTATGGTCAACTGGTCGCGTCCAAGCAATTTTTTGAACTGAATTAATTTAGGAAAAAGTTAAATTAAACTGCAGATTTTGGAAAAATCACATTTTAGTGTGATCTACATATGTAGTTTGTTTCGAAGTTCAATTGTTTTTATCCAATTAATAAATACAAATCAGTGTATGCCGAAGAATGTTTCTAGTATTGAGTGTAAGACAGAAAAGTTACGTTTTATTAATTATATTAATTATTTTCAAGTCATTTATCGGATTTAAGTTACTTGAAAACGAACTAAATTGGAGTTTAAAAACGAATAAAACAAATTTACCAAAAAGTATAAGGTTCAATTGTTGAGGAGGCTTATAAATAACGAAATATTTCAGATGTTGTCATTCGTTTAGACAACTGTTCTTTATGTCCAGCAGGTCGTGGCCAATCGTTCTGTGCCTTCTTCGATACATACGTTTTATTTATTTCTATTTAATTAGAGAGGGAATAAGGAAGGGTTAAACATTTTATTTGTAAATTTGAATTTATTTGTGGGATTTGTTTAATTTATATGTTTTACCCAAGTTTTACAACTAATCTACATTAATTCAGCGTTCGCTTTGATAATGAAAAGTTGATTGCAAAAAGTGATAACCGATTGATTTGTTTGTTTCTGAAATCAGTAAATTTTGGATTTTCTTAGAAATTCAGTAACTTGAAAAGGAACTTCGAAATTATTCTAAATGTTCAGTGGCGGATAATTAAAGCAAAGTTAAAGGAGATTGTTATCGAATGAATCTGCCCAGAAACGTATCTACGTTTAAGAATATAGCAAATTAGAAAGACTATTGATTTAGAAGGAAAATTTTCACGTAGAAACTCGTTTGCTTTAATAAAACATTCCAATGTCCCGTTTGAGGTGTCATAGTCGTAAGTACATATTCGCTGTGTGAGAAACAAAACTTTAGTGCTGTTTTGTGGCAATATCTGCTTCTGTGGGACCATTGAGGCATTGTTTCCTAACAATAACATTGCGCCTTACAAGCCGCCGGAGCCCGAAGCGGTCGCTTTCTCATCTAGGCACCACTACCCTATTCACCTTATACGAATAATAATGACTTCGTATTGTGAATAACGCCATTTCGCGATCCGATTAAGAAAAATTAAGATGAATCCGCTGATATTTTCAATTCTTCCGTTCTTCTTTTTCTTCCGTTTCGCAACGGTTCTAGAATTTTCTCGTTAACCCAGCTTACCATAACGGAAACTTATTTCAATAGATGCTCCAGAAGTTCAATTTCTTCAATCTTAGAATTTTATTAAAATTATTTAGAAACCTTCGGTTTATTTTTGAATGCTGAATTAGTTTTATCTAACATTAAATACAGTAAAAATCCAAATTAGTATTTTTTATAAGTTTAACGAAAAATTTAATAATTATTGTTAAAAAATCAAGCTAAACCAAAGGATTAAACTACATCAGATCCTGCTTTCGAAATTATGTTTGTCGGAGTCATCAAAACCTTGCATTAAAACTATTAAAAGAACGCCCTTCGATCTTTCTATGAAATCAAAGAAATTTACAAAACTCCACAATAAAAATATTTAACTCTGTAAATTTAGCATAAAACGACCCTCATAATGCGTTAATTATAAGACAATTATAACAACAAACTTGGAAAAAATCAAAGACACAAATCAATCTTTGAAGCTCAACCTCAAAACCTTGCATTAGAAAAGCTCCTTTCGATCTTTCTATGAAATCAGAGAAATCTACAAAACTCCACAATAAAAATACTTAACTCTATAGATTTAGCCTAAAATCACCTTCATAATGTGTTATTTATAAGACACAATTATAACAACAAACTTGGAAAAAAGGAAAACATAAATCGACCTTTGAATTTGAAGCTCAACCTCAAGTTTTAGTTCGTAAATAAAGCAAGTCCATTCTAGTAAACCGCTGATTCAAATCTATGTACTTTGCACTAATGTAGCTTTGCTCCATTCTTAAGAGTTGATTTTCGAACGAATCCCTAGTTAATTGTTTCATTTAAGGGAGGATGATAGAATATTCAGTTCAATAATAGGTTAAATCAAGGGTTTGTGGGTGGTTTTATTTTAGCATTTTTATATAACTACTCCAAAATTAATATTTTTACTCTAAAACTCCTTGTTAAATCTAAACAAAAGTTCACTTATTCGACTAATATGAAGTTCTTGAAGGGCAGATAAATTACATGACGATTGTTTAAAAAATGCTGAAAATTAGTTAATCGAATTGTTTAAAATACTAGAACCCAAAAACGTACAAATTGTGGTATATATATTTACCTAAAGTTAAAAATTAATATTGGAAAACTGGAAGCAAGAGTCACTTTTGATTCTACCTGTGTCAAAGTTGGCGTTATTTTTTGTATTTAAAATATTTAACATAATAAAAGATAAATGGCAAAGGCTTGCTGTTTATTACATATTTATTTAATAAAAGGGTTTTAGTAAAGAGCGGAGATTTAAATTTTTTAAGCTGTGGTTTAATACACCGAAAAGCTCTGATTTTTAATTTGTTTATTATTTATTGCTTTGGTATCATTTATTTATTTTATATGTTTTACTCATCAAAGTAAAAAGGGTTCGGAAATAGTAACCTTTATCCTAACAGTAAAAACAACCACACAAATGAAATCCAAAGGGGGAAAGCTTAATTTTTGAACTTTTCACCCAACCCTTCAGTTTTCGTTGTTTATGTTGTGCGTATAAAACACTAAATTTTGAAGTTGTAGAGCTTCCTTCGTTGCTTCTTTGGCTTTTATAAGCAATTATTCGGTCGTATTAATACGATATATTTTTCCGAAGAAACGCACTGAAAAAGACGTGAAAATTTACTCGTCTGAAATATTTGTGTGTTGTGGAAATAAATATTCTTATTATTATTAACTGCCGAGATTCTACAAACAAATTTCGCAAATATTTTAAATGCTTGAAGGAGTATGTCCAGTATAATTCCTAAGGTGATTTAATCCATTAAAGACTTTCTCTATAAATTTAGGCATTTAATGACTTAAACTTATAAGGATGTTTTAGGCTTCAGCAGGGAAATTTCCCAAATAAAATTGATTACAAGTATTTTTATTATAAACAACAAACGTTACTTGTTTGTTTTGCTTGTATTCAGAATGAGATTTTCCAGGACAAGGTGAGTCCTATTTTTCATTAAAAGTTTTAAGAAACTTCATTAAGATTTAAATGTCGTACTCCCAAAGGAGAAATGATTTGAGTAAATTTAAGTTTGATATTATGTTCCATTTTTTTATATAAGGTTCAACCTGAAAGTTTTAAAATAGGCAAAAAGCATAACTCAGTGATTGATGAAAAATGTTGGTGCTACCGACGAGATTCGAACCCTGTGTGAGCTGGTGAAGCACAAGTATCATTTTAAACTAACATTTCAGAAATCAAATTCAAAGTTATATTTTCGTAATCACGTTAATTAGACAAAGTATTCGAATATTGCCATACATTTATTTTTTATAAAAACTTTTCGAATTCTTTTTGTTTCTTTCACAAAAATTTGAGTTGTAAGGTTTTGCTCTGTTGTTTCATTGGATTTTATAAGCAAGTTGTATTAATATGAATAATAATTTCCGAAGAAATGCTCCGAAAAAACGTGAAAATTTACTTGAAATATTCTCATTTATTTTACAAAAAATATAATTAAATATCGCCATAAATTCATTTTTCTTCAGCTTTTCGAAATCTTTTCCAAAAGAATTCTTTTTGTTTCTTTCAAGAAAATTTTGAATTGTAAGGTTTTGTTTTGTAGCTTCTTTGGTTTTTATAAGCAAGTTTTTTTTATCGTAGAACATTTTCGATTTGAAATTGCAAAACAATATTGTAAAAATATTGTTTCTTGAGTCGTCGATTTTTAATCGTATTATGTATAATCCTATACTACCTAACCATATTTAATTTAAAAACTAAAAATACATAACGCATTGTAGAAGCCTACCAAAAGGAAATAAATGACAGTAAAACGGGGAAAAAAGCTTTGGCGCATTTAGAAGAGTAACAAAAATAATCCCAGGAGGTGAAAATAATCAACAATTTCACATGAAAACTTAATGGCTCGTGCCTAACATTATCGTCGCCTCAGAGTTTACATAAAGTCTGTTACGACGTTGAGGGCCAACTAAAGAACAATGGAGCTAGCTATGATACGTAAATGGTCAAGATAACAAAAGAGCAAGCTTGAAATGGCAATAGCTTGGACATCTCACGAAAAGAGAGGATCATATAAATCATTTCCTTTCTTCGTTAAGAGGAAAACTCCTCACCCTTTTTACTGCGTTCTTGGATTCCTTCCTTTTATTTTCATCTTCTGCAATCTTTTTTCGTCGTGTTTTCTTCTTTTCCTGGAAAAAAATCGTGTAACCACATTGGTCCTAGCCATCTCTGCCTAGGTTGCTCTTCTTCCTTTTTCATTCATTTTCTCTTGGCTTAAAGTTGCCGTTAGGCGTAATAAATTATTTCTCTTCTTTCTTAAGCAAAAGACTTCCCACTCTTTTTCAAAGTTAATTCCTTTCATTTTCATATCTTTTATTCTCTTTTTTTCGTTTTGATCTTATTTTTCTGGAGGATGGTCTTGTAACCATATCTTCTTTTTTACATATTAAAATAAAATCTGCCTCGAAGTCGACATTGAGTTGATAGATCATTTTCTTTTTTCTTTAAGAATGAAACTCTCCACTCTTTTCACTGTGTTCTTGAGTTCGTTCCTTTCATTTTCCTGTTTTCTTATTTTTCTATAATATTGTTTGTTCGTGTTTCGATCTTGATTTTCTAGAGGAAGATCCTGTAACCATATTGAAGAACAGGTGGTTAGCCTTTCTTCTTTCTCCCTCTTCTTCTTTTTTCAGTTATTTTTTTCTTAGTGGTGAGTGTTATAAACCATTTTCTTTCTTCCTTTCTCCACGCTTTTAAGTTCCTTCCTTTCATTTTCATGATTTCTTATTCTTCTGTAATAAGTATTTTTTCTTCATGTTTGATCTCCTTTTTCTTTTTCCTTTTATTAAATATCTTGACGCTTGTTTAGTTATATCTCAATTTGATTTTCTAAGTGTGTCCTTATTGCATTCTTATTGCTTTTTGCAGTGGTTCTAATTTGTTCTTTATTACAGTTCTTCGTTTGTTATTTCATCTGGTCAATATCTGGCAAAGATTCATTAATAAAGATTCGTAATTTTTCTAGAGTTTTCTTGTTGAATGTCGCTGATTTGTTGCCATAGAGTTACATACTTTTCAGATTCAAATTTTGAAGATTTCCAAATCTCCCAGAATTTATTGAAAGCATTTTGGGCATCTTCAATTCTTCTTTCTTCGTTCCATCCTCCTTAGTGTTTAATAACATTTCTTAATTATTAAAGAAACCCTTATATTCTTTAAGATTTGTTTTTATACGTATTAACCATAGCGTCTTTAGTTTTGAAATCCCTTTCTGCCATTTATTCGCTTGTTGAATTTTAGTTCTTACCGTACAAGTTTTGTCATTGCATAATCTTCTTTGTATAACTATAGTCTAATTCGTTCGCATTACCTTTTCTACCTCATTTATCATTCTTTCTACTGTTAAACGAGTAAAAAATCTAGTTATAGGAATAAGTTTAGTCTTTGCAATTTTTTTCTATAATTTCTTCAATTTAATCTCTTGGAATTTTTTCTTCCTTTTATATGTTATTCAAGTTCACTTAGCATGTGATTTATCGTTCTAAAGTTTTTGTATTATTTCTCCTACTTTCATCTTAGTTAGGTATCCCATTTGTTTCTCCTTTCTTTAATCCTACTCCATATTTTTGCTCATCCATTCTTTTATAGCATTTTGGTTAGAAGTGTTTCTATTGCTGTTTATTTATATGCGTATTATACTCCTTGGCATTTTACTGAAATCTGGTGTGTCTAATTATTGTTTAATTAATAAATCCAGGCAATTTGGTATTTTCTTTTTAATAATTCTGACTTACATTAACTAACAAAAAGTAAAGGCATTATATGCGTTTGACTAAATATTAATTTATTATTTTTTAAAACAAGTTAAGTTAACATTTAAATAACAAAAACTCTCCTATTTCCTTACTTTAAAATATATTTATATATACAGGGTGTTAGGTAATGCTTCTGCATAATTATTTTGTGGTTTTTAATAAAATAATAAAGTTTTATTGTTACTTCATGCTCCTGTATCTTTAAGCCTTTGTTTTTGTTTTTCCTGAGAATAAAAAGTAAAATTAAAGCATGCTTTTTCTCAGAAACTATGCATACCTATTAGAAAAAAAAATGTATAATACTTTTTTGCCCCATTTGTCATTATAAAGCTATTCCCAAAGTTTGGCAGAAGCATTACCTAACACTCCGTATATATCCACCAATTTAATGATATCTGTAGTGAAATATTTACACAGTGACGATTATTATCAATAATTTTACAAAACTATTTTGTCTTTAAAGTAATGTAATTGATTGAATCGACTTTTACTTGATAAAAATCCATACAAACAATTGTCATGGTACAATAATAAAATTTGTGAAAATCAACTTTGTATTTGTTTAACTATTTAAAGTAATGTATTTGTGTTTTAACATGTGTTTTGTTAAGGTTAACAGCAAGGTAGATAACTCTACCAAATTATATCCTATTCTATTTAACGCAAGACATTAGTTCTTCAGTAAAAACAAACTCGAATTTTGAATGTTATTAGATTTGGATCAAGGAATTTAACCGTTTTTTCCAAGTCTAACTAAATCCAGCTGGTTGTAGCAATATAAACGCATTTGTTTATGTTTTTTTTAATATTAAATGATGCTGGTAAGAATAATTACAATATCAGTTGAAATTTTGTACATACTTTGGTTAAATTAATGGGATGGAAATAAAGCATGAAGTTGAGTTTAATGTTTTAACTTAATTTTTGCTAACTAATTTGATCTGCGTTACTCAAAGGGATTTTGTCAATAAATTCAATTGGGGTTTTAAACTAAAACAAACGTCTAATTCTAATACTTCAACGATTATATTTTCTTGTCCATCTTTGCCCTTTTTGTGTGCTTTCTTTCTTTGTTTATAATTTAAGTATGTTTTAATTTTGAAATTCAGTAGTAAATGCGAATCATTACGCAGTAAGAATTGCAAAACCTAACTGACGCAGCTTTGGGTTTCTATTCGATTGATAACTAAAAACTTTTTAAACATTTTAAGAACAGTAAATAAAGTACTCATAAGTATAAATAAAATAGACCCAACAAAACTACGAAATAATTTAAGTTCAACAAAGCAGATATGGAAAAGATTGAAGGCAAGCCATGGAGCAAGCTTTAATAATAAACTAAAGAAAATCTCAATTTTTTCAGCAATAAGGTGGAAAAATCAGAAAATAAAAAATAATAGTTAAATAACAGAATACTGAAAGCTTTAGAATTAAACTAAACAAAAAATAAAAGAAACAATTTAATAACAAAATATCCAAAGCTTTAGTAATAAACTAAAAACACTGCAAAGAATTTAAACCTTTCAGAAAAAAGACGGAAAAATCAGAAAATAGAAGAAACAGTTAAAAACCGCAAAATTTCTAAAAGCTTTAGTAATAAACTAAGCACACTATGTATATCAATACAAATAAGAATATCCGAAAAAATGCACCGAAAAAGAAATTCGTTTGAAATATTTATTTTATAACAAATACAGTTTTCGAAATCTTTTCCAAAAGAAAGTGTTTTGTTCCTTTCAAGAAAGTCCTTTATTTTTACGCTTTATAAATTAAAAATTTAGTAGAAATGTCGTGTGTGTTGCTTATTTTGAAAAGTTTTAAGTTCTATGTTTTAAGAAGGCCATCATTTACACTTTAATAACGTAAATATTATTGGAAAGGTTTATTTTGCTAGGATGTGTTAAAATTACTTTTTATTTTTTTAGAATCGATTTGGGGGGTGACCCGGTCAAAATTTGTTTCGACCATAATTAAGGGCCACCCTAATGTGACGCATTTAAGAGTTTTAGACTTTTTTTATTAATTTAATTAAAACATTTTGAGAAAAAATATATTTAACAATAAAATTTGGTTGCAGGTAGGATATTTCAATTTAAACAAATATTTCTTTTTGTTGTATTATATTATTTTATATATTATATTATTTTCTATCAAATATATTACATTATACGTATTGTAATATACTATATTTTATTATATGAAACAAAAGCAAAGGAGGAGAAATTCTCAGATTTAACTTCGATTATTATTAGTAAAATTGATCATTTTTCTGTGGCAATTGCGGCCAGATTACTGAAAATTCGTAATTATAATTCTAATGTTCAGGATTCATGACAGATTTTGCAAATATGTGAACTCTCACTAAACAATTTTTAGAATTTAAAAAGGTCCCTCTGCTGACAGTTTCTGAATGAATTTTTTGCTAGTTGTTGTAGTGATTTATTTAAAAAATTATTTGGCGATAAGCGTCCTTGTGCTAGGATGCTAAATTAAAGCATAACAATAAAGAGAAGGGCCTTAAACTACAGCCTAAGGCTCATTTTAATGTTAATCCGCCCTTGGAGATATTCAGAGGCACAACTAAAGAAAATGCAAAATTATACAAACTGACCGAATTTTGACTTTATGATAAATGTTAAAATCATTAAGTAATCAATTATTAGAATTTTTTTATGTTTCTTATAGCCAACTGTTAAAAATCCAAGATGATATTTAGAAATGATCTGGCCAATTTTTTTAGGCTGCTAATAACACTGAAAATGTATGATTCTGAAATGTTCAGGATTATTGTAGATTTTATAGAAGTGTAAAATTTTGAACACCATAACTTAAGCTTTAGGGCGTATAAGATTCAAGAATTAGTATTTGTAGTTAGTTTTTATTTGATTAAATAATATATTTTATTAAATAATAATTCCAAAATGTTCAGGATTGTTACAGATTTTATAAAAATTTAGACTTTTGGGCACCATAGGCTAAAACTTAGGACCGTTTAAACATGAAAGTAGTTGTATTTTGTATTTATTAAATAATCATTACAAGCTTGGTTGCCGGGTTTCAGTCATCCCTTTGCTTACTAACAGGGATTTGCGTTTGAGAAAGTACTTTGCTGAAAGTTTCTAAATCTATTGTTATATTGATTCATTAAAAAAATATCTGAAGATACGCATCTTTATGATAGGATTGCTAAATTAAAGCATAATAGTAAACAGAAAGGCCTTAAACTGCAGCCCATTTTAATGTTAATCCGCCCTTGAGGATATTCCGAGGTGCAACTAAAGAAAAAACCGAATTATTCAAACTGAAATCAGGTTTTGGTTTACTGCTGATCATAAGTAATCAATTAGATATTTTTAGGATTAGGATTAAAGTGAATATATGTATACATAAAGCTGGACGAATTCGCTAGTTTAAACTGAATAAAATATTCAGGATTGTGGTAGATTTTTTGAGCATCTAATATTTAAGGCTCCTTTAAACATCAAAAATAGTTTTTTTTAAATTTTACTAAATAATCATTACAAGCTTGAGTTCTACACTTCAGTCGGTCTTAGGCTCATTAGACAATTTTTAAAACTTAAATATGATGAAAATTTCTTAATCGATTTTTTGTTGTATTGATTTATTAAAAATGTATTTGAGGATGTGTATCATTGTGATAGGATTGCTAAATTCAAGCATAATAGTAAATAGAAGGGTCATAAACTGCAGCCTAAGGCCTATTTTAATGTTAATCCGCCCCTGGAGATGTTTAGAGGCACAACTAAAGAAAAAACGAAATTCTACAAACTGAAATTAGGTTTTAGTTTCATGATGAACGTTTTTATCATTAAGTGATCAATTAGGTGTTCTTTCATGTTTGTTAGAGTCAGTTGTTGAGTATGCAAGGTGATGTTTGGAGATGAACTGCAAAATTTTCAAAGTTTTGTGATTTGTGCCCGAAAAAAGAAATAGTGAGAAATTGGGAAGTTTTGTGTGGCATACAGAGGTGGTAAAGAGTTTGAACTCTTAAATCTCAATTCACAAAAGACAAATTCAACCCTAACCTCCGATGGAACGAACCAACAATCGAACAATTCGAATGCGGTCGGAGTAGAGTAAAAGAAAAGGCTGTACGGGAGCTCTAATTACTAACATCCGTATCCCTCAGGTTAATTCTGAAGGTAGGAAACATTAGCAGCGGCATTATGGGTGTTCGGAGGGCCATTCGGACCCGTTATAGTCGCACCGGGGCCGGCCGCCCGACCCGAGCAATCAAAAACACGCCAGATTCCTGAAAAAAGCTTATAGCGCCGGTAGGAGACGGGTAAATGGGGAATTAAAAGTTACTGTACTGCGGCTTGCGGGTCACTTGCGGATTACAGACACTCGTTTTATTTTATCTGCACTATGAAAAACTTGTCTTTTATCTCCGACTTTTAATGTAAGTTCGTTAAAATGAAACCATCACCGGACTACTCCTTTAAGCAGATCCTCCAAATTTCACTCAGTATCGTTAACTAACACTAACAGACGTATTCTGTATTGTAAAATAAAATTCGGAAACGTTTGCTGAAACAATTGTGCGGCAACTCCCCTGCCGACTTCCACACAAATTATTACTAAGGCATCAAACACACCCTTCAACCGCTTGTGGTTTTTCCTGCGCCAGACTGCTCCATTAATCCGATTCGTATTACACCGTTATTATATCCTTTCAGTCGACAATTAGATCAAAAGATTCAAGTTGTGGGAGTTTTATTTATAGATCCCTTGACTGGATATCATAATTAAGAAAGAACGTACGTACCACCTTTGTTAGTCGGACCAGAAAATATCGAATTTCATTCATACGAAAACTTCTGATTCGTGAATGAAAGTGCACGAATACCTATTGATAGTAAATTGTCGTTTTCCTTTTGCTCCGGGGTTGATAATACAACCGCCTGCTTATGAATCGAGAGGGTTACGTTTTCCTTTAAAACCTTTGAAATACCCCTATCGTTACTATTATTTCCTGTAATATTCAATTTTAGACCCACGTACTACAGACAAATTATTTCATTACGTCGACGTCACGTGGTTTTTTCGTTAATAAAACTATGGCTTTTACTTTCAATACAAATTAGATTTACTGTACGAAGAAGAATTAAAGCATAAACAATAGCATTAAATTACTTAAACGTCAAAACTGAGAACACTGGTTTTTAACAGTTACTGAAAATCGTTGTCCTTTTTGTTTATGTAAGCGTTTTCTATACGACGACGGATTAAAACACAAACAATTTTATTAAATTTAATAATTGTCAAAAGACAAACGTTAACTGGGCTGATTTTTACTAGTTAGAAAATCATTATCCTTTTTGTTTATGTAAAGTTAAAGAGCAAAAACTTCAGACTTTATGTTGTTTCATGTAAAAGCCTAGTAAACAATTCTTTTATATTGATTAATATTCCGAAACGTAAATATTATTCAGCTTTTTTGGGTTATTTCAGAAAACGTCTACGTTAAAAAAATTAATAAATCAACGAGCAAATGGGGTAAGAAATAAGTAACAAATAAATAAATAAATATGCCAATAAATTAATAAGTACATAAGTAATAAATGAATAAATAAATAAGCTGCTGTAACACAAAATGAGGAAACTAAGGTGTGCTGTGAAAGGCAGTTAATTATTTTCCATTTATTTCCTATTGTTGAATTGTTGTTGTTGTTAATTATTACTCCTTCCTAATTCTTAAGGATTTTCCACAATTTTCTACTAATTTCTTACCTTTTCTAACTTTGAAGACATTTTTTTGTTGATGATACCTTTTGCAATTCAATTTCTGGTGTAACTCAACTTCTGCCTAAATAGTTAATATTTCGAACAAATATTTTCTGTTCGCATTTAAAAATACGTAAATGTATAAATAACTAAATAAACAAATAAATAATGTTGCTATTACACATAAGCAGAATGCTGAGCTGAAAAGCAGTTTTGTCTTTTTTTTCAGTTAATAGTTATTTATTATTACTCCTTCACAATTCTTAAGGATTTTCCACAATTTTCCGTTGATTTCTTACCTTTCCAACCTCTTGAAAGTAGGTGAAAACTTAACAAGTAAAAAATTAATACGTTTTTGTGACTTAATAATAATTAAAAAGCAGGTGGAAAGCAATTTAAACTTTTTCGATTATTTAACCAATTTTTTACAGTTTTGAGCTAATTATTACTCCTTTGAAACTCTTAAAGATTTTCCCCAATTTTCCACTGATTTCTTGCCTTTTTCTACTTTGAGTGAGGATTTTTTACTTAATTTAGTTTTAGTATAATTTGGCTTCTGCCTAAAATTTGCAACAATTCGCCCTTTGAATTAAATTTTTGCCCTAAAAGGTTTAGAATGGCATGTTTATATAAGTAAACTGTTCCTTATTTCGGAAAACTGCATATAAGAAAAAATGAATGAACAAATAAATAAACGAAAAAATGAATGAATAAATAAATAAAAGCAGAAAGCTAAGGTGTGACGTAAAAGGCAATTTATCCTTTTTTCAGTTAGTAAATAAATTTTAACAGTTTTGAGTCCTTTGCAATTTGCAATTTGTAAAGGTTTTCCGAATTTTCCGCTGATTTCTTTCGTTTTCCAACGTTGAGAATTTAATAATAGTTTTTGCAATTTAGTTTTTATAGTAAACCAGATCCTGCCCAAAATTTGCAACAATCGACCTTTGATTTGTTTCCCTTTTTCTACATTTTTACCTTAACAGGATTAGAATTGCTTACATAAGCAAATTGTACGACGAATCCTAATTTTGGCAGCTACTAATATTTAACTATAAACAATTGTATTTAATTAACCAATCGTTAAACCGGTTTTTACCAGTTATTGAAAATAGCCCTCCTTTTTGTTTATATAAAACGTTTATGAAGTTAAAGAAAAGCACGTTAAGATCTGTCTGTAAGCTTCGAAAGCTGTTAAAACCAGGTGAAAGCTTCACATGTAAAAAATTAATAAGCAATTCGTTTTTGTTACGTAATGTTTCGAAGCATAGATATTTTTCTGTTGGTCTTTGGATTTCTATTTTAGAGTTTTTGGATTATTTCGGATCAATGAATCAATAAGTTGCTGTTACAAAAAATCAGGAAGCTGAAATGCGACTTGAAAAGACATTTAGCCTTTTTCAGTTCGTTACTTAACCAAATCCTTTCTACTTTTAATTTCATTTTTGGCATAATTCAACCAAAGATTTCCTTTAAATTGCTTCCCTTTTCTACATTTTTGCCCTAAAAGAATTAGAATTGCATGCTTACATATATAAATTATACGAGAACCCTTTATGTTGCCCTGATGAGCATTTTTTCAGTTAGTTATTTAATTTGATTTTTCACATGTTTCTACAGTTGTGAGTTAATTTTATTATTCCTTTGCAATTTTTAAGGATTTTCTACAAATTTCCACAATTTCCACTCATTTCTTACATTTTTTCAACCTTGAGAATATTGTTGCAATTCAGTTTTTGGCATACTTCAGCTTTCTGTCTAAAATTTGCAACAATTCGTCTTCTAAAATATTTTTTCTTCTACATTTTTGCCTTAGAAGCATTTGCAATTTTTAAAGATTTTCCATAACTTTCTCCCTTTTCTAACGCTAAGGATTCTTTTTGTTGATAACACTTTTTGCAAATCAGTTTTTGGTGTAATTCAGCTTTTGCTTAAGTTTCGTTCTTGTTACTTAATATTTCGAAACAAGTATTTTCGGTTGGCATTCAAATAAATAAATGAATGAATAGATATATAAATAAATGAATAAATAAACAAATAAAAAGCAAATAAATAAATAATTGAGTTGCCGTTACCTACAAACAGAATGCTGAAGTGAAAACCATTTTAGCCGTTTTTCACTTAGTTATTTAACCTAATTTCAGCATTTTTTCTATAGATGTGAGTTAATTATTACTCCTTCATAATTCTCTTTCCCCTGATTTCACGAAGTTAAAGGAAAGCATGTTAGGATCTGTTTGTAAGCTTCGAAAGCCCTTAAAACCAGGTGAGAGCTGCAAAGTAAAAAATTAATAAGCAGTTGGTTTTTTGTTACTTCTTCTTCTTAGAGTGGCATACCCTTCACAGGGCGTTGCTGATTACGAAATATTCTTCTGTTGGCCTTTGGGTTTCTATTTCAGATTTTTTTGGAAAACTTCTGTATTTAAAGATAAAGGACTGATCAAACAAATAAATAACTTACTGTTAGACACAAAATCAGGAAGCTAAGGTGTGACGTGAACAACAATTTGCCCTTTATTCAATTCAAAAATGTTATCTGAAAGGCACTTTATCTTTTTTTTTAGTTAGTTATTTAACAAATTTTGTTCTACAGTTGTGACTTAATTATTATTCCTTCGCAATTCAAATGAATTCTGAAGTGAAAACCATTTTAGCCGTTTTTCACTTAGTTATTTAACCTAATTTCAGCATTTTTTCTATAGATGTGAGTTAATTATTACTCCTTCATAATTCTCTTTCCCCTGATTTCACGAAGTTAAAGGAAAGCATGTTAGGATCTGTTTGTAAGCTTCGAAAGCCCTTAAAACCAGGTGAGAGCTGCAAAGTAAAAAATTAATAAGCAGTTGGTTTTTTGTTACTTCTTCTTCTTAGAGTGGCATACCCTTCACAGGGCGTTGCTGATTACGAAATATTCTTCTGTTGGCCTTTGGGTTTCTATTTCAGATTTTTTTGGAAAACTTCTGTATTTAAAGATAAAGGACTGATCAAACAAATAAATAACTTACTGTTAGACACAAAATCAGGAAGCTAAGGTGTGACGTGAACAACAATTTGCCCTTTATTCAATTCAAAAATGTTATCTGAAAGGCACTTTATCTTTTTTTTTAGTTAGTTATTTAACAAATTTTGTTCTACAGTTGTGACTTAATTATTATTCCTTCGCAATTCAAATGAATTCGTTCTTTAAATTCTTTTCCTTTTTTGGATTAGAATTGCTTGCTTACATAGGTAAATTGTAGGATAAACCCTTTATGCTGTCCTAATTTTATCAGCGACTAATATTTAGCTATAAACAATTGTATTAAATTAACCAATCGTCAAAACATAAAGGTTAACTGAGAACACTGATTTTTACCAGTTACTAAAAATCGTTGTTCATTTCCTTTATGTAAACGTCCATGAAGTTAAAGTTAAGATCTGTTTGTAAGCTTCGAATGCTCTTAAAACCAAGTAGAAGCTTCACATTAAAAAAGATTAATAAGCAATTCATTTCTAAACATAAATATTCTTCTGTTAACATTTGGGTTTCCATTTCAGATTTTTTGAACTATTTCGAAGGTTTCTGCTATTAAAGTTAAATAAATAAATAAACGACTAAATGAATGAATGCAGGAACGAACAAATGAATTTAAATAAGTTACTGTTACAGAAAATCATAAAGCTGAAGTGTGACGTGAAATGTATCCTTTTTTTCTACAGTTTTGAGTTAATTATTACTCCTTCGAAATGATTAAAGATTTCCCCTAATTTTCCGCTGATTTCCTGATTTTTCCAGCTTTGAGAACCTTTTTGTTAATAATTTTTGCAATTCGGTTTTTGGCATAATTTAGCTTCTGTCTTGCAGCAATTCGTTCTTTAAAATGTTCTTTTTTATACAAGTTTTGCCCAATAAGATTAGAATGGCATGGTTGTATATAAGTAAATTGTTTCTTATTTCGGAAAACTACGTTTAAAAACTGAATGAACAAATAAATAAATTAATAAATACACGAATAAATAAATAAGGGTTGCTGTTACATCAGAAAGCCCTTTTTGCATTTAGTTATTTAACCAAATTGTTTCTACAGACATGAGTTCATTATTACTCATCTGCAACTCTGCGATTTTCTTCAATGTTGCGTTGATTTCCTGCCTTGAGAATTTTGTAAATAAGACTTTTTACAATTTAGGTTTTACAGCAAATCAGAATCTGCCTGAAACTGCAACAATTTCTCCATTAACTTGTTTCCCTGTTTCTAAATGTTTGCCCTAAGATGATTAGAATTGCTTGCTTAGATAAGTAAAATGTACGATGATGAATCCTTTATGCTGCCCTGATTTCATCAATGATTCAAAACATGAATGTCAACAGAATACCAGTTGCTGAAAATCATTGTCCTTTTTGTTTATGTAAACATCTACTAAGTCAAAGGCAATGTTTTTAAGTATTGGTTTGCAGACTTCGAAAGCTGTTAAAACCAGGTCAAAGCTTCACATATGAAAAGTAATAAGCATTCTTTAATATTACAAAACATAAATATTCTTTTGTTGACCATTGGGTTTCAGATCTTTTTGGGTTATTTCGAAAAACTTTAAAAAATAATTAAATGGACAAATATAAGTGAATAAATAAACAAGCAAACAAACAATCAAATAAATAAATAAATAGGCTACATAAAATCAGAAAGCTGAGGTGTGACGTGAATGGCAATTTATCCCTTTTTCTGTTAGTTATTTGCTACTATTTTCTTCTTTTTTTCTACAGCAGGAAATTAATTATTACTCCTTTGCAATTCTTAAGAATTTTCGCCAATTTTTCACTGATTTCTTGCCTTTTACAACCTTGAGAATTTGTTTGTTGATGACATTTTTTACGTGGAATTCAGATTCTGCCTAAAATTCTTCTTTGTTACTTAATATTTGGAAACAAATATTTTCGATTGGCATTAAAAAAAATAAATGAATGAATAAATAAAAAAAAGTAAACAGACGCATAAATAAATAAATTAATAGATAAATAAATACATTAATAGATAAGTTACTGTTACTCACAAAGCAGAAAGCTCAGGTAAAATTTTTTTCGGTTAGTTAATTCGACCTTGAAGACTTGTTTGTTTATAACATTTTTTCAATTTTATTTTTGGCATAATTCAGCCTAAATTTGCAATAATTTAAATTGTTTTCCTTTTTCTACATGTTTGCCCTAAAAGAATTAGAATGGCATGCTAAGTAAATTGCATGAGGAATTTCAGTTTTTCAATTTTCTAGTTATATTTTTCTTTAAAGAATTTCCCACACAAACGCACTAATTTATCTTAAGCCAGGAAAACATACTTTTTCAAAAATGTTTTGTCTTTTAATATTACTACAAAAAGTTTTTTCTTAAATTGTTACAAATCAACTAATCCTCAGTAATTAAATACGTATGCTACTTTCAGAAATGAATTTTTGATAAAAGTAATTGTGGAAATGAGCCGAACAGAGTGAATTTTTCTCAGTTTCAGCTTCATAAATTACCAATTTTTGTTAATACAAATATTTAATTATTTTTAACAAAAGGATAGAAAAGTTAATACTCATTATTAACTTTTAAAGTTAACGAAATTCACGAGTTAAAATTTTAATCAGAAACTTGGTTATTAGGCATCTTAAGCTTTACGTTTTAATGTGTGGCTTAAAACTTGTGGCTTAAATAGTTTTTAAATTATAACAAAAAGACGTTTAACCATAGCTCGAGACTGTTCCAACGGCCAAATTGTTACATCTAATTTTGGGTGGTCAGTTCATGCTATTTTTCATAGACAGAAAAGCTTTTGAATTCATCAATAAATGCATCAAAATGGCGTTTGTTTAAGCTTTTAATTCATGTTGCGAGGAATAATGCAATAATGTATTAATAGCTTTTAACAGATTATTTTGTCCTTTGTATTTGTGTAACATCACAAATGATGTAAAATAATTCAAATTGCATTATGTGCTTTTTGCATAGGTAATAAACCTTTTTTTACAAAATAATAATCGTGTTTTATTTTAGGTCGCTTACTTTAGTTTAAAAAATATTTTTTTTTAAATTAATAACCTGAAAATATAAAATATTTAAATTATGAATGCGTTAGCATTGGGGAACCATTTTAAATGAATTTTAATAGATTTTTAATTAACTTTGATAACCACTTTAAAATACATATAAAATCGGCCTGAAAATATAAACAAACCTGAACAAGGTAATAGTTTTGCAAATTTCATTATTACACGAACGCAACAGTACAGCAATTACTAATTTTGAATTTGATTGGGTTTGGTAATCCCTGATGGTCAATTTTAAAGAAAGCACCAGTAAACTGTCCGACTATCAGGAGTGTTCTGGGAAATAGGAGAGGCAAAAGTGGTGACCGAGTTTCCCGTAATTGCGCTAATTTGTGCGTTGTACCTGTCTTTAAATTTAGAATTAAATCCGAACAATCGCCCAGGTAAAGCCAATTTGGTATAAAGACGAATTAGATAACTACATTGAGTTTAAATGTTTTGCTTTTATTTTTCGAATAATTTAACACGTCTAAATTAGTGAGGCTTAATGTAGTTAAACAACCTTAAAAATACTATTGTTTATGGTTCAAATCCGAGCGGAGCTAATGTTTCTCCATATTTAAAAAAAATTAAGAATGAACGTATTTACGTATTTTAAGGGATTAATAAAATTCTGCATGGAGGTTACCTCCGTAGGGATTTAAACCACTGACCTTCGAAGTGATCCTTAAAATTAAACGTAAATTGTTTTTTATACTTTGGTTAAATCTTATTCCTAAGAAGAGAGTGTTTAGATGTTCTGCAACTTTAAAAAGGTTTAAACTTTCAGGAAGGATGACTATGTTATGCAGGAAGTCATCAGTAGAGAGTTAGAGTTATGAATATGGGTCATTTTGAGAAAATTACAAGAAAATGTGGGGAGATAATGACTAATATGATAGTCAATAAAATCCGGTTAAATTCCGGAATTCCGGTGCTGCTGGTTGATGGACTGGGCGTCGGCAAGGCGCAAGAATAGGGAAGAGTGGAGGGGCGCTTGCATATCATCTTAAAGTTTAATTGAGTCTTGGCGCTTGGGGAGGAAACGACCGAGATTGCTTGGGGAATCCCCAAGGAGTCCCGCTCCTGACGCCCTCGGCTCGCACAGCGTCTGTTACCACTTACGCTGCTCGGCACGGCAATCTTCACTCCGCTCCTTCATCTCCTCTCTTAGTGATCAAACAAATTATAAAAGATGGCTTCACCATGTCTCGAGACGCCACGTGATGCATTGCTAATGTCGTCTTGACACCCTTCTTCAAGCTTTACGATATATAGTGTCATTTCAAACCCGTCTACGTGGTTTGCTCTCGTTGTTTGTGGTTGTCTGTTTAACCCATCTGCAAGTGAAATTTTTCAAAAATCGAATTTCCACACATCCGAAAGCAATCTGAAGCAAAACTCGAAATTCTTTACGTATTTTCTACACCACAAAATAAAATCAGGAACTTTTCATATTAAAGATAAAGACACTAATCGGCTTCAACTACTTTAGTGATTATCCGTTCGACGTAGCTGATAACCGACCTACTTTTTCCTGCATTGACATAATTCTAACATGTTGCATTTTTAGCCTACATGAACGGGACTCGGAAGTTGAGGATTACATACTTAAAAATATTTATTCAGAAGCCCTGCTCGAGTTCAAATTTGGTTTTTTTCATTTTTTATGAATGGAAAGATAAATGGTTTAAGCTGACGTAAAATATAAAAGCAACGTATAGGATAAAGATTGTTCAGCTTGTCAAGTGGCTAGAAACAAGCTTAAAGATTTTTAAGATTTCTTTATCTTACTGTAATAATGAAAACGTGCGAATTGAATGCCAAAAACTTAACTCATTGATTTTTGCTCACTGTAGAGGTGGACAATAACAACTCTTAATGAAATGCATACAGGACTGCAGGGCCATAGTCAGAAATAAATGTCAAGCCAGGCAAGCAAACGTTTTCTTGTAAAGCTGAATTTTTGCCGATTTAAACATATTTTGGAATATTATAAACAAAAAAATAAATAAACAATTTTCTGACTACGACCTTGTAGCAGAGCTGTATTTGCAGTAAAATACTACTCAAGCTGACAGTTTGGCTCCGCAACTAAGCCTACTTTTTCAGCTTTCCTGGCACAACAATTATGATTCTTTGTAACTTACAGTTTCTGCTAAAATACTTCTTTAACTATCTGTTATCAGACTGTTATTGCATAATTTTATGATAATTAATGATAAAACAGGTTTTTTCTCAACTCACCAAATAAATTTTGCCTTGTAAGGAGATAAGAAACTGTTATAACCAACAAATTCCAGTTTTGGTTGTTAATGCAGGAACTTTACTGAATTTCTTAACTTTCTATACATCAGAAGAGCTAAATACAAGGTTGTAAAGACGCAGAATTGCATCGCGCTGAAAATAAAAACACGAGATTTACTAAAAAAAATAATAAATAAAATGTTTGTCGAAATTTATTGTATTACCTAAAATTAGGCCTTTAAAACTGATCCAAACCTACCAATCTATCTGTTTTAGCAATTTTAATTTGTATTACGAAAAATAAAAGTAAGGCAAATAGCCCGACTTAATTTTTTCAGAAGAATTTTTTTAATTACCTAGTTTAATTTCTTATTAGGCCCCTCTATATGCTAAGCATGTACAAACCTATCTCTTTGTGACAATTTAATTAGTAATTAAATTTACTTCAATAATTTATTACTGCTTTTCGAAGAATATAAGTTAGGCCAATATAGCCTGGACTAATGTTTTTCAGAAGTAGTTTTCCTTAAGTCTTAAATTCGAATTTTAAATTTAAAATCCAAATCTTAGTTTATTTTTGGAAAAAAGTCTTTAGGCCCTTAAAAATGTTGGAAATGTAGGAACCTATTTGTTTTCGAAAGTTTAATTTGTAATTAAATTTACTTCGGTTATTTGTTAATGTCTTACTAAAAATAGAGGTGCAGCTTGGTCTAATTTTTTGGCTCTTAAAATTGCCAAAAACGTACGAAGCTATCTGTTTTTGAAATTTTAATTTGTAATTAAATTTACTTATAAAAATAGGACAAATATAGTCTAGTCTAATTCAGATGCTTTTTGGAATATTGGAATTTTTAATAATTCTAGAGAAATCGTTATTAAGCTATTAACTAACTCCCTAATAAAATAATACAAAAGGCCTGATTGCTGTATGTAGAAGCAGTTAGTTAGATATAATTACTTTCATCCCAAAATTTCCCCAAAGTTTTTACAGCGGCGTTAAAAAATTCATACAAAGGAATCGTAATTTTATTATTCCATTGACTGACATAGCGGTAAGCAACATAATTTTAAATTGAGGCTTAATAACGCCACTCTTATTATCAGGCGTCTAATGTACTTAAACATCTACTTAATTTATTTCCGTTTCCTTTTTCGTCACATTGTGCTGCTACTGAGAATTCATAATCTAAAAAGATCGTTAGCGCCACGTCTTCCCAGGATTTTACTCCAAAAATTAATAAAACTTTTTATTTGTTATAATTGAATAATTAATTAGATCTACAGCAGTTCAAATTACGGGTTATAGTTCTCATAAAATATATATGACTAAAGATTCATATGCAAATCTGTAATTTGAAAAGTTATCAACATTAATATGCTTATAAATGAAACAGGCTGTAAGCTAATTAATTATTTTTCAGTTTACGAATAAGTTAACAAATCAATTAGTTGTGTACTATAACTGGTTTCTTAGGCATCCGGCTTCATCGTTAAAAAAATGTTTGGCGATTTTCACATAGGAATGAATACATATAATGTGCTTTAATAACCTGTAAAGACGCCGTGCGTCTTATTTTATTTACTTAGGTATTCGTTAATCGTAATAACTTACATCTACTCAGGATCGAACTCAAAGAAAATCGACTAAAAAATGTGAAAATTAAAGAATTCCCTTTTCTTGTTAGGTTTTTTAGGCGTTTTTTAATTTCTTTTTATTTTATAATAAAAAACTTTCAACAGAATGTAGTAATAATTTGAATTAAAGATATTTTAAAATTAATTTTTAAAATAACGAAATAAATTGATTTTTATTTTTACAAAATGTAGAATAACTCATTCATGTTCCCCTCCTTCGAATGTTTTCCAAATCGAGTTTTTCCGTTAATTTTTAAAGGTGAATGTAGTCTCCAACTACTACTCATTCGGTAATTCAGATAACCAGATTTTTGGAAAAATCAAGGTCACTTGCCTTCGTGAATTTCTCAAGCTGAACCTTCGTAAAAGATCCGAAGAATTTTATACTATCTTGAACTGGCATTGATATGAAACACCCATTGCAAAATAATTATTTCGTATGTAATTACACGTGTTTGCTTTTGTAAGGGCACTAACACGCCATACGAAAGCATGGCCATTTACAAGAGTTAAAAAATAAATAAAAACATGAATTTTAATAAATAATGAAAAAGTAATAAAATACATACGTCTAAGAAGAAGAATTCTAAAACCAGAAACCATTACCTCTTCAAATTAATTACAGGGAATTTACTTCAATACCTAAACTATTAAACTCTTATCTTCTAAGTTATGCGATTTTACTTATACAGGGTGGCCATTTTATCTCTTCGTGCTTGAAGGATCAAAAATCAGCAAACACCGTACAGAAAGTTAATTCTCCTAAATGAAGCTCCTGATTAATCTTTGGGGAATAAATATGTTGCCTATAATCAATTTCAGGCTGCAGCAAACAAAGGGCACCTGGTATATAAATAATTAAATGAACTGTATGAAAATAACCAAATTATTAAAAAATCTCACAAGTTTTCCGAACCATATTTCTAAAAAATCATCTATTTTGGCAACTTTAACTTTGTTGCCAAACCCGAGATTTGAACCTATGCCAGCCGGTTGCGAAGCAAAAACTTTACTGCTTCGAACCTGCGTCAACCAGTTGCGAAGCAGCTAAGAAGCTGAGATTCGAACCTGTATCAATTGGTTGCGCGACAGACCGGTCTCCCTTAAAACTAATTTTGTTTGAAATTGTTTGTGTCCGGTATTGTTGCCATACGTAGTATGACTACCGGATTCCAAAAATTAACGATTGTTAAGATTGTTTGCATGTCGCGAGTTATTACTGTTAATAGTCTTTGATATAAACAGAGCTATTCAACATGCGTGAGCGAGAGATAACTTAGTTAACTTGATTTAGTGGCAGAAATGCATGCGGGCTTGCTAATTATGCTAAGATTTCAAAATAATTTTGTGGAAGGTTCATTGGCTAGTTTCTTGAATTACTATAAAATCAAGGCTGTAAGCACAACTCAACTATTAATTATGTTAAAGATATAGTACAGGAGTTTAGTTAATATTAATTCGATTTTCATGATTTTGAGAGGTTTATTAGTTTGGGGAAAAAGGTTAGAACTTATTTCTTAAATTAGTGCAAAATCAATTATTTTTTTAAATTATGTTATGCAGGCAGGATTTTAAATAGCTTTATAATTGGATTTTCAGGATTTCAAGATTACGAATCCATTAGTCTGAGGGAAGTATACTTATTTTTTAAATTAAAGTGCAAGAGCAAGGTGTAAGCTTCATAAAGTGGTTATTAAATAGTGGAAGTATATTTTATCCACAAAATTCAGAATTTATTTTTAAATTCAGGGCATAAAATCTAAATATTTATTTTTAAATCGGATATTTTCAGCGAATTTTTAAAAATGAATTGGGTCCTTGGCTGATAACATTTAAGTATTTATTTGTTAAAGCGAATTTTTAAAATAAAGTTCAGTCCCTGACTGAAAATGTATTTTATTCACAAAATTCAAAATTTATTTTCAACTTCAGGGCACAAAATCTAAGCATTTGTTTTTCCAAATCGAGTATTTTCAGCAATATTTTAAAAGTGAATTCAGACCTTAACTCTTACCTTTAAGGATTCGCTTTACGGAATTGAATGTGAAAATTTAATTTTAAACCTTGAATTATCAAGAAAGCAGAGCTCGATTTTTTCTTTAATTTGGATTACAATTCGATTGACTTGCAAAAACAAAAGTATTGGCGAAAGAAGCTGCAAAAGAAATTAGTTTTAAGTAATCAATATTGAAAAATAGTAAGGAAAAGCAGGAACTTGAAACGATTGGAAATTTCTGAATTTTGGGTTTTTTTAATAAACTTGAAAAATTTATATATAATTATATTTTAATATAACTTTGTAATGTTTTAAATGTTATTACCAAAAATTTTCTAGGAATTTAAGGTTTATTTGCGTTTGTTCGTAATTAGAATCCTGCCTGATAAGACAAAGTAAAAGTTACTGTCTACTACTAATCTTTTATAAATAAAAACGTACACAGGGTGCTTCATAAATAAAGCAACAAAGGTTTGCTCTTTTTTTAAGTTAATGGACCAACAAGGACCTTTTTCATGACTGCTGTAAACCGTTTCCTTAAATTGTAAACGACCTCTCGCTGTATTTAAAGGACAAAGCCAGTGATACCATGCTACCTTTAAAATATTTGCGGAATGTTATCACTTTTTATGAGAAAATTCTGTAAACCACATAGTCTTTTTTTGAATTTCGTTGCTCAACAAAAAAGTTAATCATTTTAGAAATGTTTTAAGGATTCGTTCCTTTGGCGAAAGACATTAAAGGAAAAAAAAAATGCGACGCAATAAATAATTTATCAATTAAACTTTTAAATTCGGTTAATAATTCATTTACCCAAATTTAACCTAAAAAATTAATTGATATCGTGCCAGACTTTATCAGTTTCGGTGTATTTAAATTAATAGCAGGGTATTCCCTATTGCCCACCACAACGTGTTTTGAAACCCCAATGGATGAGAGAAATGCTTGGGAAGTACTGATTACGTTATAGCTTGTTGATGCACTTTGTCAGATTGATTTAGATTCCTGTTAAGATAATCGTCACAACAAAATACGTGTTTTTTTCTTTGAAATTCGGATAATAATTAATAAAAATGCAATTTTAGGGCTTCAATTAAGTTAATCTGCAAAATTCGTAGCTTAGCTTTCCGTCAAGATAATTCATAACAAAAATTTAAAACTCTGATAAACAGCCTAACTGTAACGAGGGCTAAATTTCGTAGAGCTTCCTTTTCGTAAATCTACAACACTTGTAGTTAGGGATTTCTGCGAAAATAATCCAGAATAAAACATTTTGATAAAATTTAGCGAAACATCCGAACAGCAATGAAGGCCCAATTTGTAGGAGCTTCCATTTCATAAATCTGCAACATTTGTCTTCATAAATTCCACATTTTGATAAATTATATCGAGCATTTTTTGCTGAAGTTAAGTTAATCAAAAATACATCAAAATATTTGCAGATGTATACTGTTTTTCCATGGGCGCTCGTAAAGAGGACCAACCAAACAAAAACCTTGAAGTTAAAAATATTTATTTATTGTAAACATAAGTTTTATAAACAGTTTTGAACTTAGAGGAGGGCAAAGGCTCCAACGGGCGCCTTGTTTTTTTCTGTTGTAAATATTCTTTGTGTTTATAATATTAAAATATTAAAGTCCTTGTTTTCACATTTGCCAGTTTGCTTCAAGTTATTTGCATCTCTGTCTCGATATCACAGGCGAATTGTGCTATTTTCGTTGCTTTTATTATTAATACTTTTAATATCCTGGCATTGATATTTTTCTACAGCCAAAATTTTGGGAAAATGGTTTGTATTACTTTCCTTTGGAAAAATGTAAATAATTTCTATATATAAAAAAAATCAAAGAAATTGTCTCTTTAATCTATAAATTTAACACAACGAGGCCTTCTGATTAAAGGTAATCAGTACCACAGATAAGGGCTGCATATTGTGATATGCTAATTAATTTCCTGTTTAGAATTCAACCAAATCCGAACCCAAATCTCAGATTTGAATGCGTGAGACTGATGCTTCAACCCAATCACGATTTAAGTTTGGAATTCTTACTCAGATTCATGGTTCGAATGTTTCCTTCAATTTTTGAAATTTTAGCCTCTTAAAACCTTTAGCTTTTGAGCAAATTACAGAGCTTTAAAAATCGCTAACCATATACTTTGTAGAAGTCTTTCGAATTGAAAAATATATCTTTATAAGGAATTTAGATCCTAAATGAAAATGTATTAAATTTATTAAATTCGGAATTGATTTTCAAAGTCAAGCCATCTAAATATTTATTTTTTCAATCGAGTATTTTCAGCAATTTTTGTTCAGATCGACCAGCTTCAACAAATTTTTCAAAGTGATTTCAGTCCCTGACTGAAAATATATTTAATCCACAAAATCTAGGAATTTTATTTTCAAATTCACGACACAGTTATTTTTTAGCGAATTATTAAAAGTGAAAGTCCCTGACTGGGACGTATTTAATTTACAAAATTCGGAATTTATTTTCAAATTCAGGGCACAGAATCTCAGTATTTAATTTTGGGTTCTAGCTTTTCCACACATTTTTAAAAGTTGATTCGGAATTTATTTTTAAATTCAGGGCACAGACACTAGAATTTATTTCTTAAATCGAGTATTTTCAGCAAATTTTTAAAGTCGAAGTTCCTGACTGAAACATATTTAACTTACAAAATTCAGAATTTATTTTCAAATTCAGGACACAGAATCTCAGTATATAATTTTTGAATTGAATATTTTCAACGAATTTTTAAAGTGAATTCAGAATTCTATTTTCAAATTTGGGTACAAAAGCTAAGAATTTATTTTTCAAATCGAGTATTTTCAGCGAATTTTTAAAAATTGAAAACGTATTTCATTTATTGAAACAAGAATTTACTTTAAAATTCAGGACACAAAAACTGAGAATTTATTTTTGAAAAGGAGTATTTTCAGCGAATCTTTAAAAGTGAATTCAGCCTCCGATTGAAGATGCATTTACTTTATAGAATTTAGAATTTATTTTCAAATTCAGGCCAGAAATTGTAAGCATTTAGATTAGAATTACAAGACTTGTGGAATTGAATCCAAAAGTTTAATTCTAAAGCTCGAATTAGTTATATTAAAGATGCCTCTTGAGATACATTTTTAATTTCTGACCAAAAAGCAATGGTTCGAATCCCTGTAAAAATAAAACAATTTTAAACAGAATTTTGAAAGAAGATATTCGTAAAAGTTTGAAGCCAATTTTTAATGCGCAGAAACAGTTGTTGTTACTAAATACTGGGAGAAATATTGATTGGCCCAACTTGCAAGTAAACATCATAATTTTGTTTGTTTATTAGGTTTAAATAATATTGCGGGGTAAACTTGAGAAATCACAACAATGTACTTCATTAATAATTTAATATGTTTGCGAAGTTACGACAATCTATTTGTTTAATTACTTGAAGCGTCGGGAAATAGTCTCTTGAACAGAAATTAAGAAATTTCAAGAGCTTGCTACTTCAGGAGCTCTTATTTATTCTTAATAACTGCTTACCAAATCCTTTTAATCTCAAGCCTGATGCTCGCATTTTTATCAGTTAAAACCTCATCTGTTGAACGGAAAACTCAAAGCGGGCAGGATTAGATTAATTACTTATTTTAATCACGTAGGAACACAAATAATTGCTTACAAAGCAGATTACTATTTAAATAAAATATTACATTTTTGCAAAGTCTATTTAAAGTACTTTCTGGTTAACATTTTATTTAATATCACATATAAACTATGTGTTTATTTTAAAGACTGCATTCACATTTTTCTGCTTAATATTTTATTAAGCACAAAAACTATATTTATTTAAATTTCTAACAACAAAGTGGAAAATTGTAAACACAAAAAATAAAGAGAATGTTGACTATTTAATGTGAATATAAAACCATATTAAAAAATAATGGAGTTAAATTGGTGAAAATATTATCCTTAAATGAATCCAAGTAAATAATTATGTTTTTAATAATTCCTAGTTTTCCGAGGAAAATCTAACAGATTTAAAAAAATTTAAGTCTAAATTTGCTAAAAATTGTTTTAGAAAAACATGCTTAGGTGTGAAGGCCAAACCTTCAATGGAAAGCTCTGTTAATTATTGTGACATTTTTCTTGAAGTTAACTTGCTGCCTGCAATATTTACTGCTGCATAAATAATTATATGTAATTAAAAGGTTAGTAATCAGCAACCGATTTTGATAACGCTGTAAATAACAAGAAAGTAGGTGAGTTCGTAAGTTAAAAATCTGGATAGATTAATTTATATATGTCAATTTTATTTTAAAAGTAAATAAATTAAATATTATTTGTTAACGAGTGTGAACATCGCGGTTGAACCTATAATTGGACGATTAGCAGAGTGATCGAGCATTAATGCTAATTACTAAGACCTGTATAATCACTATTTAGTATATTTCCCAGTGATACCAGTTGCTAAATTCCAATAAATTAATCGTTTTAATAAACTTACCTGACTTCTAAACTTCGAGTCATTCTGCGAAGATAATAATCTCAAGACAAATGCTTGATAATATTTTATGCTTCCCAGCAGACGAACGAGTGCCCGCGGCAAGAAGTAAGCTCAACTGTATGTAATCTAATCTTTCTTTGCTAATTACTCCACAAGATACGGATAACTTCAACTACAAGATGCGGCTCCTCAAGGAAAATTCAATGAATAAAATTCAAAACCATTTCTATGTACAATTTTTGTTCTAAAACTACTTACAAATTCATATTTCAAGTAGAAACTAAAGCCTTACATTTTCTAAGTTGCTAAGTCTAGCTGTTTCTGAATATCTAGAAATTTCTATAACAATAATGCTCAGACTAAGCGATTCTTATTTTATTCTGTACCTAATTTTTCCTGAATAATCTGCTTTAATTAAACATTATGTATTTACAAAAAGGCACAACAATATTACTTAAAAGATTAAGCTTAAGCAGCTTATGGTGCTTCGCTGTTTAGGCTATTAATTTATTAACAAATTTTTAAAAAGATTTTTTTCTTTAAAGGGGATTTTACCAAGCTCGAATTTTAGATAGTATATCTCTTACTGGAAAACATGAAAGTTTTCATTAACTCGCTTTCAATTCATCAATTTGAAAGGAAACACATACACCAGGACATTATTTTAACCTTGGATACTTTAATTTCAGAATGAAAAATGATGTACTAAATGACTAATGATTAAATTCCGATTCTGAAGCTTCCATGTCAAAATAGGCGTAGTTCATTTTGAAATAATAATTTTGAGAAATAGATCCAGAAGGAAATCCTTTCACACTAAATAATAAAATCGGGAATAAAATTAAATACAAAGGAAGTACGGTTTATATCATTTTAATGCATTTTTCAGAAAATAGAAATGGTATTAACATATAAATTATAATTTTAGAACTTTAAAAATTTAAAAAGTTATAATTATTTACTTGCTGTGTTCGACAAGTTCGTGACAAGCAGCTAGTTGAAGGATTTCAGGTACTGAAAATGAGGCGGGGAATATTAATTAACAGCGAGGGCCACAAATCTCCTACCAACAAGTTTTGATCTCGTCATTTGCTCTCTAAAAGGGGAGTAAGAATTAAAATTTCTCCAAACAATATTGTTAATATTCACACATATCTGGAGTACCTACTTTTTCGGTTTAACTAGAAATAAATTTTATGCTTCTATTTTTATATCTTTTTATATTTGTTAAACATAAATAAAAGTTTGTGGTTTAAATTTCAAAAAAGTTTAGATTTCCTAATTTTTAGTCTGAATTCGGATTTAAGTTTCAAAATTTACTCAAATTTTACGTTTTGAGTTGTTCAAATTTTAAGAATAAGATTTAGATTTTCTAATTTTGGATCTGCATTTGAATTTAGGTTTTAAACTTTATTCAAAGGTTCTTGGATTTTTATTAGAAGGTTAAATTTTAAACACTGAAATCATGATTCGAATTTCAGGAACAAAGCTCGGATTTTCCAATTTTTAGTCTGAATTCAACTTTGGGTTACAAATTTTGGTTTTTAGGTTTAACTTCCAATGACAAGTTTTAAATTCTGAAAACATAGTTCAAATTTCCAAAACAAAATTTATATTTTCCAATTTTTAGTCTAAGTCTAAATCCTGATTTAGATTTCAAGATTTACACAAATTTTGATTTTGGATTTGAGATTCGAACATCACATTTTAAATTCTAAAAACATGGTTCAGATTTCAAGAATAAAGTTAAGATTTCCCAATCTTAAGTCTGAATTTGGATTTAAATTTTAAAATTTACTCAAGTTTTGATTTTTGAGTTCAGATTCCAATGTCAAGTCTGAAAACATTGTTCAAATTTCAAGAACAAATTCTATTTCCCAATTGTGGGTCTGAATTCGAATTTAAGGTACAAATTCTATTAAATTTTTGGTTTTTGAATTCAGATTCGAATGTCACGTTTTACACTCTAAAAGTATGATTCAACTTCAAATTTTTGTTTCAAAATTTACTCAAATCGTCAAGTTTTCAACGCTGAAATTGTGATTCAAATTCAGGGGCAAAATTTAAATTGGGTCTGAATTCTCATTTAGATTTCAAGATTTACTCAAATTTTGATTTGAGATTCGAATGTCACATTTTAAATTCTGAAAACATGGTTCAAGTTTCAAAAATAAATTCGGATTTTCCAATCTTGGGTTTGAGTTCTGATTTAAGTTTCATATTTTAATTTTTGAATTCAGATTTGAACGTCAAATTTTAAATTCTGAAATCGTAGCTCACATTTTAAAAACAAAGTTTGATCTCCCCTTTTTGGGATCAAATTCTGATTTAAGGTTCAATCTTTAATCTTATGTTGGTTGTTGGGTTCAAATTTGAATGTCAAGTTTTAAATTCTAAAACTGTGACACGAACTTCAAGGATATCATTCAACATTTGTAGCTTTGAGCCTGGATTCTGCTGAAATTTAAATTTATGTTTAAATCGTAAGTTTGAACTTCCAAAATCTTTATCTCTTAAGTATTTTAACTATTCGACAGTAACATGAATAAATGAGATAAATGTTTTGAGTTATAGCTCTTGACTTTAATATTTTTCAAAATAAATCTGAAATAGTTCGCTAAAGTCCTGAAATTATGTTTGGTTTAAACCAACGTACAACGCAAATTATTCATTATTAGCGTTACATACGAACATAGCAACGGATAACCCAATCATTTACACCATAAATTCAAAAAATTGCACTGCAAAATCGTAGTTGTCATTCATATATCTGTGGTTAGAATAACCGCGCAGCACATCAGCGGTGAGCTTTGCTACAGCATAACGATTAAGCTCGTTTGTAATCGTTTGTTGTCACCAGCCACAGCTTACCACACTCATCTTTCTGTTTGTCTATCCGTTTTCGTGTTACAGCTCTACAGGAATAGATTAAACAATTTCATTTTAAATGCCACTGTTTTAAACTAGACAAATCAGACTAAAAGTAATTAATATCGAGTGGTAAATACAACTTGTTTATTTGAGAGTTAATGCAAACTTCAAAGCATTTCATCAAAATTTGTTTTATCTTTGGTTACATTTCGAGTCGAATCTCTCCTGAAAACCTTTAGAAATTATACACAAAATCTTATCCGTTATTATTACATAATTTTGAATATTAAGTGTGGCTTAATCAAATCTAATAATCCAGGTCAAATATTGAATTTTATACCAATACGGCTTCTAATTATATAATTCTACTTTATGTGAGGCGCTTATTAACATATTTAGCTATGTAGTGAGTAATTACCTTGAGAATATTAAATATTTCAATATAAATTCTATGTAATCAAGTAATTCCTGGGAATTTACTTCAGCGGTGATGTATTTAACCACCAATTTTTGCATCTTTTTGTAGAATCATCCTGCTTAACTAAATTAATCCACAACCCAAAAAATTAGCTACATAATTAATTTTTGTGCTTTTGAAAAGCCATTGGACTCTGAAAATCACAAAAACATAATTTAAATTAAATATGTACTATAAACTTACAGTTAATAACAGTAACTTTATACGATGTACTTAAGTATGCAACTTTGTGAAATAAGCTGTGCATAAATTAAAACTGATAGAAGAACTCATTTTAATCACGAAACTCTTCGATCACGTAGTATAAGGTAATTTCCTAGCCTAATAATAGGCTCCTTGTTTTACATTCCTTCGTATTTGTACTTAACAACGATATTAAATTTAGTAAACTTATTAAGTGAGTAGACACGTAACTTCGTTTTTTCTCTGTTTGTACTTCGGCGGGAATTTTTAAAGCAGAAAGATTATTTGTTAGCTTCTTTTAATAATTTCATTTGAAGTACTACAGTTTAAGTATGGATTATTTATTTAAATATTTAAGTACATCCCACTTTTTTTCCCTTCGAAGGTTTTCAATAAAGAAAAAGTTTAACCGACAGCAACTTTGATTTTACTAAAATAAGAATCCCAAGAACAATAAGTTAAAGTTTCTATTTTTAGATCTGAAAGCATTTAAAGCAGAGGTTTACAGTTTTTTCTGCAATTAATTAGTTCAAACAAACCATTGTTCATTTCAAAAAACACAAGATTTGAAGCAGATGTACATTGTACACAGTGTTTAGCTGATTTTTCATTTAGAAAACACAAGCATTTAAAACAGATGGTTCACAGTTTTTTCTGCAATTAATTAGTTTAAAAAGCCCATTTTTAATTTTTGAAAACACAAGCATTTGAAGCAGAGGTCCACAGCTTTTTCTATAATTAATTAGTTTAAAAGGGCAATTTTTAATTTTAGAAAACACAAACATTTGAAGCAGAAGTTAACAGCTTTTTCTGCAATTAACTAATTAAAAAAGTACTTTTAACTTTAGAAAACACGGGCATTTAAAGCAGAGCTTCACAGTTTTTTCCTGCAATTAATTAGTTTTAAAAACAATTTTTAACTTTAGAAAACCCAAGCATTTGAAGCAAAGGTTCACAGTGTTTTCTTTAATTAATTAGTTTCAAAAACAATTTTTAATTTTAGAAAACACAAGCATTTTAAGTAGCGGTCCACAGTGTTTTCTCTGCAATTAATTAGTTAGAAAAACATTTTTCACTTTAGAAAACAAACATTTGAAGCACAAGTTCACAGTTTTATTCTGCAATTAAGTAGTTTAAAAATCCATTTGTTATTTTAGAAAACACAAGGATTTGGAGCAGAGGTCCACTGCAATTAATTAGTTCAAAACCCCATTTTTTATTTGGGAAAACACAAGCATTTGAAGCAGATATCCCCAATTTTTTTCCTACGATTAATTAGCTCAAAAAGCAAAATTAAATCTTTTAAAATCCAATCAACCCTTTTTTTTATCTATTTAATAATCGTTAATGGCCTTTTCTCAATTAATTTCCTAGAGTTTCCTTTAATTATCCGACAAAAGACTATTGTTAGAGCAGCTTTGTATCCTTGAGAGCTTTTCTATTTTAATGCAGAAGCAACAGGTACAGATCGATGCCTAAGCACGTGGATTTGAAGGATACCAAAAAGCTCATTTTAGGACTCGCTACCGCCACCTCGCAGATCCTTTATGTAGTTATTACGACATATACAGGATTATTTGGGTTTATTGCAGATTCTTTTAAAGAAACTTTTTCGTTAATTTTTACGGGGATTGTTGAGTACAGTTTCGATTGAATTGTTAAATTTACCAGCTTTCATGGACAATTACTGTTGGCACAATAACACAACGGGGCGCCGAAGCACCCGAAACAGCAGAGGGTTATCGAAACTATCTCCGCCTACACAATAATGTAAGGGTGGATTAGGGGGTCAAATTAACCAGAAATTTAGTTTGTATTAGTTTTAACCTTGCTAGGAAGCTTTAGTACAGGGTGATGAACGAATTCTGTGTCAGCTGATATTAACTTTGGGGATTTTAATTTATTTTAACAAAATCCTTTAAAGGATTCCAATATTTTAGTCATATTTTATCATTTTTTGTTGAGTTTTTAACTGCCTATAAATTGGACAAATTACTATTTTAGCCTATTATTAACATTAGCTCCGGTTTAAAACATCCAAAATCTAACCATTTTTTTAAACATTATTTATTTGATTTTTGTTTAGGTTTCAACCTTTCAACTGTCTATGTAGACATATTTTTAAACATTTTTTAAGCATCACAAAAATTACCCAAATTTTTAAAGATCACAAAATTATTTTTAAACAAAATAGCGTCTGTGTTTTAAAACATCAAAAATTAGTCATATTTTAACAAAGTTTTCTCGATTTTCGACCCCTTTTAAAATACTAAAACTTAGCCATATTTCACTTGATCTTCGACCCTTCTTAAAATGCAAAGTTTTGCCTTTCTTTTAACTAATTTTTCATCATATTTGTTTCGTTTTCAAGACGACTCAAAACCACTCGGTTTCTTTGAAATTTTTAATGATTTTTTTTGTAAAATTCGGGTGATTTTACATAAAAACTATTTCCCCCTGAAAACCCAAATAAATCTTCATAATTTAGTATGGTTTACTAAGACTACCAAAATTCAAAATAAAAGAGCTGGTTCAGGACAAATTAGATATTTAAAGCTGTTTAACCCTTTCAGAGTAAACTATGAAAACCTTCAAAATCAGACTAAAGTGACCAGTTTTGACACATTCTTCGTTCATGGAATAATCAAAAGCCACCCATTTTTATCCTTCATATTAAAAAAATCCTTTTTGGAGGAAATTATCCTCCACATTAAAAAAAATTCTCTTTCGTGGAAAAATCTGCAATCTTGACAACTTTAACTTTGCTGCGAAGAAGTTGAGATTCGAACCTGTATCAACCGGTTGCGCAACAGACCGGCCTTAAAATTAATTTTATTTGCAATTGTGTGTATCCGGTGCATGTTGTTGTCATACGTAGTATGACCACCGGACGAAAATTAGAAGCTCACATGCATACTTTATGTGCTTGCCTTACAGGTACTTACTGTTGAGATTTATTGACTTTTATTTATTCCAGACCGTTGAAAATGTATGCGTCAGAGACGAGATAACTTATCTCTCACCGCTAAGTTATAGATATATTGTTTGCAATGAAATATTATTAACATTTTCAGTTGATTGCTAAACCAAATAATCTTACAATTAATTTTGTTTCAAAATAATGATTTTTTGACTCGGTGAAAAAAACTGATTGTGTTCAGGCAGTCTTCACTGCATTACAATACAGAAAAGAAACGTGGCAACCCTGTATGACCCCCTAACTCGCTTTACAATTAAATTTTTTTCAAATACATAATGACTTAATAAAAACAAAGGAAATTTTCAAAAACCGATAGAATTTTCAAGCGTTTAAAAATTAGACGAGTTAATACGTATTAATTATTAATAATAATGACACGAATTAATTACTAACGTATTAATAGACCCGGAATTCAGTTGTTAACGTTAATCGTTTTAAATTGTTAACTAATTTTCAATTAATCTGAGATCCAATTATCTAATCGAATTCTAACCTAAACCCAAACGATTTGAAGAATAAATACTCCTAAAAATTTAACAATGAAAGGAAATAATCTAAAATTTGAAATTTAAATTTTTCTCAAAACAAGCACAAACCGTTTTAAAGCTTTTTATGACAATTACAATTACAATACTAAAACTTTCCTTTGCAAGATTTCTTTAATAAAAGTAAAGTACTGAAATACTGAAAATTCCCTAAAACAAGATACTGAAACTTAAAAAATTACTTAGCAACACTTTTTTCTGTAAAATTAAACTGCTGAAAATTAATTAATTTACAGAGTTCTTTTCTGTAAAAGTAAGTTTTAAAAATTCATTTGCGAGATCTGGTTCTGTAAAAATAAGTTACAGAAACTAAGAATTCCTTTGCAAGCTTCTTTTAATAAAAGTAACGTATTGAAGTACTGAAAATTCCCTTGAAATGGCTGTTTTTATAAAAATAAAATATTGAAGCTTGGACAATTGCTTTTCAAGATTTTCTTCTGTAAAATTAAGCTGCTGAAACATAATTAATTTTCAGAGTTCATTTCTGTAAAAGTAAGTTACTATATTTTGTGAATTCATTTGCAAGGTTTGCTTCTGTCACAATAAGTTGCTGAAGTTTCAAAAATTCCTTTGCAACATTTTTTGAAAAAAGTAAATTTTCAGTATTTACTAACGCAAATTTCCTCGAAACGACTGTTTCTATATATAAAAATAAGATACTGAAGCTGGGAAAATTGCTTTGCAAGATTTTTTTCTTTAAAATTAAGTTGTTGAAACTTAATTAATTTTTAGGCTTCGTTTCTTTGTAAATTTTGCTTCTGAAAATTACTGAAATTTTGAAAACTCCTTTGCAAGATTTTTTAGTAAAAATAACGTGCTGTAATATTAAAACGTTTCTATAAAAAATAGCTTGGAAGTTTGCTTTGGAAGATTTTTTCTGTAAAATTAAACTTCTGAAAATTAATATCAATTTTCAGAGTTTGCTTCTGTACAAGTACGTTACTGTATTTTCAAAATTTATTTGCAAGGTCTGCTTCTTTAAAAATAACTTACTGAAACTAGAAATTCCTTTGCAAAGGACCTTAAATTACTTCTTGAATTTATTTTCTAATGTATAATAAAAGAAAATTTGAAAAAAACTAATTATGTAGTCAACAAAACACACGATTTTTGTAAATGTACAGGATTTTTTTCACAGCAAAACGAACGTACCAAATTTAAAATTTGATTAACCCCTCCAACATAATTATTCTAAGTAAGATTGCAGTGCTTTGACATGATTATAATTAACATTCGATAAAAAAGGGCGTCTTAAACGTAACGGTAGTTAGTTTGCAAAGCAATAATAAATAATGTTGTTTCTCTTAAACAGCAAGGGGCCAATGAATTACCCCCTAAAAGTGTATACATTACTGAAACATTAAGACGTCAACTATCAATGCAGTACATGGTCCATGGAGATTTATAGTGACGTGACTGCAAGCAATACGTAACTAATGTTTTCGCCACTATCGAGTGATTTAGATCTCGTTAGTTCTGGGTTCATTTTCAAGCAGTTATTAGCAGGATTACTTCGTGTACGCATAATTTAATTTCAGGATGCTCACCTGATTTTTTAAAGCCGTTACGTAAATTTTAAATGGGATCTAGGACAGCTGTGTGAATTTTGCTTATTGTATAAGACAGTGCAGGGTTAAATCCGCAGGCGGTAAATAGGATAAAGACACCCTGTAGTGTCCCAGGGATTCCACCAGCTCACAGTGGGCATTGTAGGTGGTTGTAAGATCTGTTATATCACTGAATGAGTTTGTGCACTTGTGCAGTTACCGGAAACCTTCCTTTATGTGCTTGTTTTGGGTAGTTAATATTATATAACACTTATAGTATTTCGCATTAGGGATAATTCTTAAATTGTTGTTTACGATTCACGTGTATTATTTTGTTTATTAAATAAAATAAAAAGGAAAAAGACTAGTTTTCTTCTTTAAAATTATTAATTACAATCGATTTTTGCTGGGTTTTGAGGTGAAAATCAGGATTTAAATTAGATGAAGCTGGCTAATTACAAAGCTGAGTTGCAAGCAAATCTGTTAATTAACGCAATATCAATCAATTAGTCAATAAATATAGGCATAAATACAACCCCAAACAAACTGGTAGATATATAAAGTATGAAAATTTCGAAATATCCTATTTTGAAAAGACATGAAAATCCGATATTTTCATTAAAAGTCCTGCTAATCCTGCCGATTTTTTAATCCCCAATTATGATTATATTAACCATAATTGTTTCATATGTTTTCTGTTTGTTATGGCGAATTTTTCAACATCTTTCTACATTTTTATGAGTTTTTCGCCATCAGTTGCTGAAAATTAAAAGATAAACAAGTAAAATCAGTTGCTTTTGATAAAAGTGTAAGAAACCTAAGCTTTAATTTACAACGATAAAATACCTTTCCATCTTAAATTAAATCAGTTTTTCCGAAAGTTTGTTTTTCTAATTTAATTGTCTCAAGATAGTTCCAGATTTCCTAATTGATAATTTGAATTTTGAATTTAACCAATAATATCAGTTTTGAAAACACAATTGACATCAAATTTTGTTTCTGTTTAGTAAATGTTTATTGAATTTTTGTTTTAAAGTTTTGAATTCGAATTTCAATTTCTGCGTTTGTTTCTGTAAGAATATTGAAACTTGGAAACTTCCTTTGCAGTGTTTGTTTCTATAAAAGTTCCCCGTTGCAATATTAAATAAAAATAAAAATGAAGCACCGAAATACTGAAAATTTCCTTGAAATGTTTGTTTCTGTAAAAGTGAAGCTTGGAAAATAGATTTGCAAGATTCTTTCTGTAAGAGTAGGTTACGGAAACTTTGAAGATTCCTTTGCAAGGTTTTTTCCAAGTACTGAGTATTAAAAATTCCTTGAAAAGGTTTGTTTCTGTAAAAGTAAGATACTGAAACTTGCATGATTTTTTCTATAAAAGTAAAGCACTGAAATACTGACAATTCGTTTGAAGAGTTTATTTCTGTAAAAGTAAGATACTGAAACTTGAGAAATTGCTTTGCAACATTTTTTCCATAAAAGTAAAGTACTGAAATACTGAAAATTTTTATATTTATGCTAAGCGACTAGCTGGGCCATTTAGCCAGTTTAACTGAAGATGTTTATATTTGAGTTTGAACCGAGGTGAGCCAGACTACTAATTTTTCTAACCCCCCAAAGTCCTCGTAAATATCTTAATTAATGAGTTAGGTTAGTTTGGAGTGATTAATCTAAAACAAATGTACTGTTACATGTTATTTTTATGTTATTTTCGGCGTTTGTTGTCATTAAGAAAAACTGAGAACTTTAAAGTCTTCTTAAGCATGCATTTCAATTCCGATTTTTATTTTTCCAATATATAACTATACATGTTTTGCAAGAAGTCTCCAAAAATAATTTATTTTAAAATAAATTTCTTTAAAGTTCTGGTCGAAAATCTTGCAAATTGATTTGCTTTCATTGCCAGCGATTTTGGCAGTAAAACTTCCGAAAAAAGGGATTAAAGATTGTAGAACGCAATTGTTTAGTTCGATCGACGTGTCTGCATTTCTTCAACGCGTTAGAAAATTAGTAATTATGGGTGATCATCGAGCTGAGTAATTTCCAAAGGCACGCGGCGCTTGTGGTAACAGTATATGGCCCAATGATCAGAAAAGCTTCAGCTGCCGACAGGTGCTTGTTCTGCATCAAAAAATTTGTAAATAGGTGGTGATTCTAATTTAGTATCTTCGATTGGGATCCAATTCGGAATAAGACCCAATGGCGTTACGCGTAGGTGCTTCGTCCCGCACGAGTTCGCAGCTTTACAGCATCTGCTGGTTTTTCTCAAAGATTCAGTATCCCGTAAAAAATACCGTACACCTCTGTAGGAATAATTGTTTATTTGTCGGTATACTATTCGAATTATTCCGCACAGAAGTAGGAGAATCTCATTTATGGGTTCCTACAGATCTCGGATTGTCAATGACCGCTGGATGTTCCTCACAGCGAATAACGCTTTTTATTCTTTATACATTATTCCGTATCCTTATTGGTACACGTTTACAGGATGCGGAGATCTTCGCAAGTCTCTGAGGTACTAAAATGTCGGCTTGTGAAACTTTACACCGCTCATTAACTGAATTAAAGCTAAATAAATACATCAGAACAAAACCGTAACTGCACTTCGAGAGATTATTGTTAGATAAATAGTAACCGACAAAGAAAATTTTAATTCCTGCGGTAAACCACAACTTTAAAAAACAACTCTTTGGTTCCATGGTTCAAACAACTTGTTTATCATGGTTATTTCTCTAGTAATTAACGTATTGTAAACTCCGCAATATTACTGACAATTTTAAATAAATTTTAAAACATTGTTTGCCCAACACGATGTAGTTAAGTCTGTTGATTGAAATGCATTCTTCATACCAGGATTGTTTTAAATTATTCTATAAATTACCACAAATTAACCTTCACTTGACAGAAACTTTCAAAAATAACCCTGCCATTTAAATTGAGAAATTGACATACTGCTTTAGGTACTTCTCCCAGTATCATCCACACAAAATCTCTTCCATAAAATATTTTGAAACCTTAAACGACATAAACAGTATTTGGGTAGTTTTTTCGTTAGGTACAAAGCTCACTTTATCGAAATCTGTCTTCAAAAGTTTGCCCACATTTTTTAAGAAACGCGCTGTGAAATCCTCATTATTAAAAAAACACTTTATAAAAACAACATTTTATTTACTCAAAGCACCAATTTAAAGTATTTCAAACAGTCATTAAAATTAACCAGAATATAAATATAAACAAAAAAAAAAATAAACGCATTCCGCCCACTTAAATTATGCGAAAATATGCTCAAACCCCTTCGATATTCTCTACATTTTCTTGGTCAATAAACCCTGTAGCACTCGTAAAATCATTTCTGAATACTCAGTGGACCTCAGAAAACTTTAAAATGTCCCAAATAGTCGGTGGCGAATCGATTTAATACGATATAAAAGACTTAACTAAAACAGGGTAAAAATAGTGGTCGAGAGACTTGAACGCTGGATGAAACGACGAACTAAAATAATTTTTACAACCTGTGGTTTTGTGGCTTTATGCTCGTAACTAAGATTTAAAAAAAGTTTATAATAAATGATGTGCGTGTGCATAAATAATTTATATGGTGTGTTTCACGGGGATAATTAAATGTTCCTGAGTTAAGTCGTTGAGTTTTAAAGCAAGAATATAATTACGGAAATATTTTTGTATTGTGGGCAACTTGAACAAAACTATAATCGTGGTATTGTTATAAACTTCCTTATTTTGTTAGGTTTTACTCTTACCTAACTTGAGAATATACAGCAATTTGCTACCATTAATTAATTGCTATTAAATTTGTTTGTTATTAATTTGTATGCGTTGGCAAGTCTGCATCACGTTTTAGTAATCGAAAAGACAAACGGAAGTTATAGTTATTAATGATTAACTTAATAAATTCCAACGAATAAATTTAAAAAAAATACTTAGTTAATAAAATAATTGATTACCTAGTAAGATATTAAAACTTAAAATTTTCTTCAAACATAACATTCGCCATTTTGTTTATGCAAATTAATGATAGCAACAAATTTTTAAAAACACCTCATTAATTACTGAGTAGCTATAAAATAGCCATAAAAATTTAACGCGTTATTTAACAAACAAGATAACGAAGTTTCCGGACGTATTTGTAGTTTTTGCTGTTATTTTCCCTAAATTAACACATCCTTTGTAAATATTTTGGATTTCAGGATATTTTTTGAATAATTTTTCGTTAAAAAAATGCGGAATGAAAAATACGCTACCAAAACAAAAGTCTAGCAATAAAACAGTTTGTCTGAGACTAAAAATAGATTGATTTAGTTATTTTATTTAAGTTCGGTGCAAACAACCAGTTTAACTCGATTAATTAATTTTTGCTAAGTATCGTAAATTAATTCTACTTACTAATTAGCTAAACAGGCAGACATGAGCTGTAAATGATTCCTGTTTGTATTTTTTTTATAAATCTAAATCGACAATAATTAATCTGCTAAAATGGCGATTTAGCTTTATTCAGCCTTCCCAACTCGTAATAAAGTATTTTATTTTGTTAACACAATTCTTTCCATGGAAAATATTTGCCAATTTAGTAATTAGGAGACAGAAAACCGGACCTTATTATATCACTTACATAATCGTGCCCATTCAGAGGGGCTGAAACTGAAAGCATTTTAAAAATTTATAATATAATATTTTTCAGTAGTTCAGAAGATTCAGAAAGAAAACTTGGAGTTTTCAGCCGCCCTTCTACATAATTTCTTTCGGTTGTTTTATTAGCGTTAGATTTAACAAAACCGTAGTTTTATCATTCATTGAGCCAATCATAATCCTGAAGGTGAAGGTGTTAAGTAACAATTTTTATTTTCAGGAAATTCTTCAATCTGTCTTCACAAGTATTAATAATCAGAGTTTGTAGCGAGGACTATTATTTTTAATCAACTGTAAACCTATACAAAATAACTTCATTAAAATGTGCAAATTTGCGTATTAAATAATTTCAGAAATAGGTATTGATCGCGGCGGTAGTCTATGCACGATTTATTGGGATTTCGATACCATAGAGATTATTGTTGCCACCAACAACAGTCAGTTGCTTGTGAATTCCACAGGTGGGCAAATCCATGCAAGTGTGATAACCTAATAACTTATGGTTTCAGAAAGCGGAAGTAACAATCTGTCGCTTAATTAAATGTTCCTGTATTTATTGAAACATACGTGTAACTAATTTTTGCAATCAAAACTAATTATTTTTCTACACCAGACTGGTTGTTATTTTTTTTAATAATCATTCTACCTTCTTGCATTATTTTTTAAAGTAAAAATAAAGCAAAACTGTTATTTTGAAAGATTTTCAAACTTTTTATCTTAGAATCTCGATTGAATTTTTCGAACCCATTAAAATTAATTATCAGCGTTTCGGATATTAAGTATATTAAAATTATCTTTATATAGTTTTAGTTTTAGACTTCAAAGTACCTTTGGAATCCAAAATTTGGGAAATATAAGCAAATATTTCCTTCTTAAACATTTTTTAAATTCAAGAAGAAAATTGTTGATCAAACTAACTTTTATTACCAAACCTGAACCGATTTATCAAGCTTTCAGATTTGCTGAAGCCTTTTTGTTGTAATAAAAACCTATAATTATCGCCTTAATTACGTTGGTTTACTAATTATTAATTTCAATTACTCAAAAATCCATCTGGATTTTCGAAATCAACAGCAGAAATGTCGATCAGTTCTGTTTATTATTATTTCGAAAATACCAGGATATTAGTATTTAAAATTTAGCGTCAGTAAACCACAGTTTAAGTAATTTTTACTGTTTGTGTTTCAAATGCGAAGACCTTTGAGGAATTTTCCTGTTGCAATTAAGCTGTTGATCCGTTTTCATTCTACTTAATAGGTATAATTATCATGATTTTTAACCATTTTAATTAATTTCCTATTTCAGTTATACTTGAAAAACAATTAATTAATAAACATAATATTTAGTAATATTAATTTAATAACAAAAGAAATTTCGATAATTAGAAAAAAGTAAGATAAAAAGGCATATTTTCGAACAATCTTGGCCACATTCTGCGTATTAGAGCAATTGGTTAACAAACAATATTTAATAATATTGATTTAATAATGTGGGAATTATAGCAGACGACCGATGTTCAGGGGGGGGGGGGTGCATCGGGTGAGTGAGGGTAGTAAGTCGGGTGCACAAAAAGTACGACGATAGACGTGTGAGACAGTTTTAAAAAATACTAAAGTATTAAATGTAATTTAATTAAAATAAAGAAACTGTGCAAAGGCTTTGTTTAGTTTTCTTAGAATCTCAGAATACTATTAATTTAATAATAAAAAAATCTCTGGCGTACTACGTATGCGATCTAAGCCGAGCAAAAATATTTAAACGCATTCAGTTATAAGGGCATGGTGGTGCAGTGGATGATGAAGTGTGCTTCTGAACTGTTCTCAGGGCCGTAACTATGTCTACAGAACTGAGTGGGCGCAAATTTTATGGTGGGTCCCACATATTCAATATTTACTTAAACACAGTATAAGCAAAACTCACGATCTTTTTTGACGAAAACATGTCACGGTTTTGGTTTATTATGTTTTCCTATTATGGGGTCGTGGCTCAGTTGGTTCAGCGTGCGTCTGACCACTAGGATTAAGACTGGCCCGGGTTCGATTCCCAGGGCCACACAAACACATGGCAAACCACCTACTCTGCAAGCACTTCCGTGGTTCGGAGCCCACGTAAAACTGTAGGTCGCCTACGTATGTAGGCTACTTGACACGCACACCACAGACATATGGAGAGAAAATCGGCAAAGCCCTGTAAAGGGTACGCCACTTCTAGAAGAAGTAGAAGTTTTCCTAGTGGGCGTAAGGGTGAACCAGCTAATTTTTGGGTGGGACCTGGCCCATCCAGACCCCATTGTTTGTCATTGTTTACAGGTTTGCCTTGCCAGTGATGTTAAATTTTTTGCCAAAAGCGAGCTTTTGAATTTAGGTTAGGTTAGTCTTACGACAGAACTTTCCATTAATTAACGAAAAAATTGTGGTCGTGTGTTTCAGGCAATTTTTTACAAGTTCAGACTAGTCTGAAGCTTAATGTTACGACACAAGCCAAAAACGCAATTCAAATTAGATTAACTTATAAAAATCATTGGTATGGGACTGAAATTATTATATCACAATAATGTTCTCCTTTCTGCATTATAAATATTTGCATTACTTAGGACAGGCCTGCACAACATACGGCCAGCGAAAAATGTAGAGGATGTGAAAGTAAGTAAAGAGTAAAGTTTATTGCAAAATAATTTAATCATTAATTAATCATGGAAAGTGAACCGCTAAACACCTATCTGCGGCCCGAAAAAGTTTTGCCTATTTTAGTTTTGGCACCTATATACTGCCACGATTATCTGACTAATTAGTCCAAATCAAGGCTATTGAATTAATTGTAAAGCATGTTATGACACTGAACTTTCATCAGTTTTTGCTTGTGTTTTTACTTGAGGAGATATAGGCCTGCGTATGCCAAAGATCTGAGTTTAGCCGAATCAACTGAAATTCTTTCTTGAAAGGACCTAAGATATTAGTTTGTATGCGAATGGGATTTTTCCGTGGTAAAGGCAAGGCAAGGCAACGTTTCTACTTCTCTACACCACCAAGACCTGTTGATATGTTTGTTTTTAATTTATTTATTATGTATATAAATTAACGATAATTTCTGAATATTTGTTTTGCTAACAATTAATGTTCCATTTCACTTACACTGTGGAAAATATAACTGAAATAAACGAATTTTATCCAAAACTTAAAAATAATTCTTTCTAATCATTTGTGAACAAGCAATGAGGAAGTAATGGTACCTCTAAGTAAGAAAATCGCAATCCTCAGGTGACTTGCGTTCTTTATTCTGATAAACGACAATTTTACATATGTTGACTCCAGACCAAGGCTATTAATTAATTGAAAAGCACGTTATGCCAGTGAACTTCATCAGTGATCTAGGCCTGTGTGCACCAAAGATCTGAACGTGCGTTGATTGCTATGGTCACATTTATCCGAATCAACTGAAATTCTGCCTTGAAGGTCGTATTCGAAAGGAATTTTTCCTCTGTAGAACCTCAACCAAAATCGAACGCGAAGTCTTTGATTTGCAAGGCTACTTCCTTGCTCCACCAAGGCCGGCCTATCTGTTAATATGTTTTCATTTCGTTTATTATTAATTAATTTTTGAATTAATTTTCCATTTCACTTGCATCGTGGAAAATATAAGTGCAACTATATAAAACTGGAACAAAAGATTTCATCCAAATTCCCAATTCTTTCTAATCGTTTGTAATCAAGCAATGAGGAAGTGAGGGTATTTCTAAACGAGAAAATATTGCAGTCTTCGGGTGACTTGCGTTCTTTATTCCGATAAAGGACAGTTTTACATATGTTGAACAAGACAAAAGTCTTGTGTAGGAAAGATGCCTTTCGAAAGAACAATTTAGCAATGGCTTTTATAGTTACTGATCTTGATAATATCTTTCTAATACGTTCTCTTGTCGCGAGATTCGTCTGTGGCATCAACTATGACCGCGGCCGTCCGTATATAGAGCGTGGGAAGAAACGAGATTCCGCGATCACATCTCTGGAAAAACCTGTGTAAGGAATCCGCCACCTAATGCAGGATTAGTGTCGGGAAACGTGCATTGCGAAATACAACGTGGTTTACTTACGTATGACGGTGTTTTATGGCCCAACGCGTTTCTTCTTATTCTTCTTCTTCTTGCCTACCTGTTTATACATGAACGAACAGCAAACTGTCCGTGACGACGTTTTAAAAATTTTAATACTTTATTGATTAGGTCTGCTTTAATTAAGCCTCACACAGGAAGCCAGTTTTTGCTGGAGGATTTAATAGGTTAGAGGCGCTTCTGCACTTTCCGCTGCAGATACAACAATTTTTGTTAAATAAAAGACACGAGAAAGGAAAACACAAGAACGGAACTTAACCTTTTTTCCCCATTTCGAGCTCCTCCTACACATTTCTCAGAACCAACCAAATAAACATAAGCAACCTTAGAACTCAAATTCAATCGTTTGAAACTAATCGCATGTTTAATAGCAACCGCGCACGCAATTCGGGAAAATTATCTTTTCAGAAGACTTTCGGCCTTTTAAACACATTTGTTTGGTGTCATATTAATTCTCAGTCTTGTTTAGATGCCTATCAGTAGGAAATCACTGCGGATTATTTTATTTTATAGTAAAATGTGTAAAATTACAGCCGGATACAGCATGCAATTAACTGTACTATTTCAGTTTATTTATAAAACCTTAATAGCGCCATTAATAAATTTACAGCAATCAATCGAAACGTAAAATCAACTTACATATCAATGATATTAAATCGGATCTTCTAATTAAATAATCGTTAGAATTTCCTTAAATAATTACCAGCACATGTTTACTGATGTTTAATTACACTGGAACTAAAAATATTTTCTAGTATTTTGGTGTTATTGCAACATCCTTTTCTATAAGGGAAAGAGACCAAAATTTGGCAGAGATTTTACAAAAAATAAGACAGCGAACATTTTTGTTATTCAATTAATTTTTTTTAGGGCTTTTAGTAGCAAAGGTATACATTTGTTTTTCTTTTAAGCATTATCTGATTTTGCATTAAAATCGCATTTTTCAGGTGGCCATCTTTAATCTATATCTACAAGCTCTTTTTTTTTTAAATTCTGTGGTTACCATAAATGCCAGTAATTTTTATATGGCTTGCTTTAATTTAAATTTTTAACATTTTTATTTTAACTATGATTAGGTTCAAGCTTTGAACTTAAATAAATAAATATGATTCAAATTAACTGAAGCTTCTTTAATTAACCAGTAAACAGCAATTGTATATGATTCTGCTGTTTATTTGTTATATTGATTAGCAAGCCAGTTTTATGGAATCCCTAAATTACAAACAAATTCCAAAAATTTCATGTTGTTATTTGTAATTGGGAAAGAGACAATTACAAGAAAAACTAATTTAAACAATTCGTATATTTACTGTAAGGTCTGTAAGTAGTATTTAGGTATGAATTCTGCAAATTCGCGCGGCTAAGTTATATCAGCACATGTAAGTCACTCACAACCAACCTGCTCTAGTTCTTTAACAGACAAAACAATTTATATAAACAAATCTCGACCTCGATACACATAGGAAAATGCAATTTTAACGCCCTATATTTGAGTTCAACGTTCTGTTCGTTATGTTTTTTTACCTTTTTACATTTTTGCTTCTGCGTTTTTGAAATGTAGGCTTAGGAAAAGTGGGGGCGTAATCAATGATTCTATCGAAATATGTGCCAAAGGCTGTTCTTCCACAAAAATATCAGTGCTAATTAAAATCAGCTTTATTTGTATTTAACCCTTTTTGTTCGTCTTATTTGCAATTTAGCTAAATTTGTGGATTACTTTTGGTTTATAAATTATTGTATGCAATTGTTGCTTAATGAAATTAATTTGCATTCCGTTTTTTACTTATAAAACAAGCGAGATTAAGTTAATAATCATCTGGACGGGTTTTTTGTCATTTTTAAATAAATTCTAATAATTTGTGCTTAAGCCACTGAATATTTTCAGGTGATTTTTTCAGTTTCTTCGTTATAGGATTTCTCCTGTTGCTAACCAGTTTTGTATTTAACGAATTAATCAAGCAAAATACGACCTTACGAACATCACAATAAATTTCCTTTCGGCTTTCGGCTTACAACGAGTTTTACAAAATCAGGATGACTTCATTGCTTTTATAAAATAATGGTTTAAGAAAAAGTAAATTAAGAATAATAAATAATTTTCTTAATCTTTCAGTGACAAGGTTTGTAGGGTGAGCAATCTCAGCCTTGTTTAGTTCTTAGTTAAATAAAACCTAAGGACAGCGCTTCAAAAACTTAAAAATAATAAATAATAAAAGAGAAAGTCTATCTAAAAAACTTCAAAATCCTTAGTTTGGCAACATCTTAACTGATAAAATTATTTAAGCCTTCACTGAGGTTACGTATGTTTCTAATTTTTCAGTAACAAGGTTTTTAGGGCGTAATCCTTTTAGTCTTATTTAATTCTTATTTAAATAACGACTAAAAGCTTTAAAATAATAAATAATAAAAACTCAAAAATTTGTATGTATAGTTTGGAAATCATTTGTTTTCACTAAAATTATTTATTTCTTTTTAATCTTTCAGTGACAAGGTTTTCAGGATGAAACTCTTTTAGTCTTATTTAATTCTTACTTAAATAAGAACTAAGAAAAACACTAAAAAAATTAATAAAAACGAGAAAAGTATCTAAAATTTTTTTTTAAATATTTCAGTGACGATAAGTTTAGGGTGAAACTCTTTTAGACTTAGTTCTTATTTAAAATAAGAAAAAATAATTAAGAAACTCATTCATTGTTGAGTATATTATTTTTGGTGCAGATTTAATTTAAGTAATTTAGAAATAGAGGATAATGTAATTAGATGTTAAAATATACTGTTATATAATAATTGCAAATTAAATAGCTAGAAATTGTTGTATTAAGTTTTGAAAATTATTTTGCGAACTTGGTAACAGAAAGACAAGAGAAAATAAATAAATAACTGAGATTCTTTTCTTTTGTGGAAAAGAATAGCTATTTATGGTACAAGTGGATAAAATGTCTTTATTCAAGTGTAGCATACAATATTGTTTCCAATTCCTACATTAAAATTTCTAAAAAACGCTTAATTATCAATTTATTACTTATTTACATAAATATTAATACTACAGTAGTTTTTAAACAATACCTAGCAACCTAAATTTAAAGGCACCATGATTTTTATTCTAAAACAAATAGTTTAATCACGTTGTCAAGGAATGGGTGAATAAAATGTTTATAGCAACAGTGTCGTCATAGAAAGAGTGAATAAAATGTTTATATCAACACTTTATCCACTATTCACATTAAAATGTTGCTTTAATAACTAGATTTGACACTTTACAATGCCACTTTATGTGTAGGAATTGGAAAAAGTTATTTTTTCATTGAAGAGAAGAAATAATACTAAATAAAAGTGTGTGATTTTTCCTTTCGTGGAAAAGGAAGTTATTTCCTTCTGTAAGCAAAGAAGGAGGGTTATTAGTAATATCCTAAGAAGTTTATTGGTAATTGGAAACTGTTATTTGTTCGCCTGTGGACAACCTTTTATAATACGAAAATAAATATTGGAGTTGAAAGGAATCTCGTTATGCTTCATCTGGATAGGGTAGATAGGGAAAACATTTTGTAATAAATCTGCATATAAAAATTTACATTTGTTATTGAGTTAATGTGTTATATAATATAAAGCATCTACAAACATAAATTAAATAAATGTCATTAACCATCGAACCTCTTTAACGACCCGAAAGACTAAGCTATCCGCAAATAAGTGGAATTTTTTAAATAAATTTATGCAGATAGTCACTGCAATTTCAAAGTCATTACAATATACAGGGTCCTGCAACAGTGCGTCGGGCTTTCCTAGCGCCCTTACCGTGAGAGATAGAAAAAAAAGTTTAAAGCATAAAATTATTGGTTCGAAGAGGTCTACGTCGCGAAATTATTTTCAATAATACAGAGTGTTCCACTTTTGCGCTATAATAAAAATATACATTTTTTTAAATGCAACACCCTGTAACTTTTCATGTCTTCCGATGTCATTTTTTAACCTCTACATAACTGTCTACCCACTTTTGTATTTTGTGTCAGTGTTACCAACTTATTAATTTTTTTCCGAAAAATCTTTCATTAACAGACTTCACTTTAAAAATCATAAGCGACCTTGATTTTTGAAGTAGAGGGATAAATTTTATCAATAATTGTAGTCCGGTTAAAGAGCAACATTTTGATATGAGAAAATGGGATTCAGTTGATACAGGGTGTTACAAAAGAAAATGCCAAACTTTCCAAACTTCAAAGTGACATAGCTCATTTTTTTCTAATGCAACCACCACTGTTTTATTTCGCGAATCGATAGCTTTTTTTATCCTCTTCAATTTTGTATTGAGATGTCCGATACCTAAACCCCGTAGTTTTAGAGATATTAAATACTTTTCACAAAAGTAACAATTTAATTACATTTTATGCACCGAAGTGGGCCGTGCTAATGCAAAAAACAAAAACAAAATGTAAGTAAGCCTCAATGTAACATTTTAGTAAATTTAGAATCAAAACGGATAATACTTATGTAATAAAATTAATTGTTTTATTCAAAAACTATGAAAAGTAACAAAATTCAAAATGCATAAAAGAAAAACGACTACAATAAATGTTCGAAATGTCTTCCATTTTCATTCAGGCTCAAATCAATTCGCTGCTGAAAAGATCTTTGCACTCTTCGTAACATTTCAGGTGAAATACTTGCAAAAGCGTCAACAATTCGTTGTTGCATATTTATTTGTGTTGTCGGTGGTTCGTTATAAACAATTCCCTTCACGTATCCCCACAAAAAAAATCAAGTTTTGTGCCTGAATGAAAATGGAAGACATTTCGAACATTTATTGTAGTCGTTTTTCTTTTATGCATTTTGAATTTTGTTACTTTTCATAGTTTTTGAATAAAACAATTAATTTTATTACATAAGTATTATCCGTTTTGATTCTAAATTTACTAAAATGTTACATCGAGGCTTACTTACATTTTGTTTTTGTTTTTTGCATTAGCACGGCCCACTTCGGTACATAAAATGTAATTAAATTGTTACTTTTGTGAAAAGTATTTAATATCTCTAAAACTACGGGGTTTAGGTATCGGACATCTAAATACAAAATTAAAGAGGATAAAAGAAGCTATCGATTTGTGAAATAAAACAGTGGTGGTTCCATTTGAAAAAAATGAGCTATGTCACTTTGAAGTTTGGAAAGTTTGGCATTTTCTTTTGTAACACCCTGTATCAACTGAATCCCATTTTCTCATATCAAAATGTTGCTCTTTAACCGGACTACAATTATTGCTAAAATTTATCCCTCTACTTCAAAAATCAAGGTCGCTTATGATTTTTAAAGTGAACTCTGTTTATGAAAGATTTTTCGGAAAAAAATTAATAAGTTGGTAACACTGACACAAAATACAAAAGTGGGTAGACAGTTATGTAGAGGTTAAAAAATGACATCGGAAGACATGAAAAGTTACAGGGTGTTGCATTTAAAAAAATGTATGTTTTTATTATAGCGCAAAAGTGGAACACCCTGTATTATTGAAAATAATTTCGCGACGTAGACCTCTTCGAACCAATAATTTTATGCTTTAAACTTTTTTTTCTATCTCTCGCGGTAAGGGCGCTAGGAAAGCCCGACAAACTGTTGCAGGACCCTGTATACATTCCTACAAAGTTATAGTGAGCTGATAAACTTCAAATTCCACTCATTTGCTGTGCCAAACTGATTTCATAATAGCTAATGTGTAGATTTTTGTGTAAGCATTAAATTGAAATATATTACTATTATTACTACTAACAACATGTTTTACATTTAGTTTAACTAAGCGACAATCCTTTGACCTTCTAATAATCCTTGTTTAATAACAATTTTTTTTAACAACAATGAAGTTTACGAAGGTCAACTGCAATGGAATTACAGTGGCAACTAAATGGCATTTCGTGGAATTCCAGTGAAATTCAGTAAAATTCCCGTGAAATTCCATGAAATTCTTATGAAATTCCTTGGCATGACAAAGAGAAGCCAAATAGAATTCCTGTCGAAACATCGATGGAACGACGTTTTATGGCAAAATTACAATGGACAGTAACTCTTTACACAGGACCCAGGACCAGTAATAATCTCCACGTTTTTAAAGCTCCAAAACTATAATATTACTATATCTGGAATTTCAGCTTGTTTTGTTAAGTATTATTGTTTAAACTGAAATGAGTAAAACGAATTTTGGAAATTCAAGGATTGGTTTTCTTGCCATATCATGCAGTTTTGGCCAAAACAGTAAGAACCACTTGTTTTATTTTATTTTATCATTTTTTTCTGTTTTAATTATATGTTTATGCAAACATTAGTAAAATCAAGAATGCCCAACGAGCACGTCTCATATTTAAAACGTTTAAAGATAAATTAAGAATTAAATTTAGAAACTAATTTATTGCAAACCTTTTCCAGTTTCAAGATTTTGTTATTACTTTTTTTTATTACAACTTGAACAAACACAAAATTCTTCTAAGACAGGAATGTTTTTATTTATTTTTCCATTTTTTCTGTTTTATTTCTATTTTTGTACAAACAAGTAAAAACAAGAATATTTAACAAGCAGGTCTCATATTTAAACATTTAAAGGTAAACTCAATTTTTCCAGTTTCAAGATTTTGTTATTATTTTTTGACGCCACTTTGACACTTCGATCACTAAATTTAACACAGATTTGAACTATAAATGGTAGGTAATCTAAGACTTTGTTTAGACACATAATATTATCTTGCTATGCAATGCTATGTAATGTTAAACTCTTTTTTTTCTCGTATCTCGTTATACTCATATTTATATCTATATGCGCAAATATCATATTATGATTATTTAATTATGTAAACCAGTGTAAAGGGTATACATATCCCGTAAAATAAATAAATAAATATTTTTTTTTTATTACAACTCAAACCAACACAAAATATTTGAAGTGCTTTCTTAAAGAATAATTTTAAGGATTTAATTTTATATTTTTATTCCTTGCAAAATGGCTCCAAACCTGACTTTTATAGCAATTCTTTTAATATCTTCTTCTTCTTATCCTACAGCCTCTTCTACCATAGGTGTAGAGGTGATCATTTCTCTCCATGCTTTTCTGTTTAGCGTCATTTAATATAAATATTTAAATATCAAAGTTTACTTTCATTTACTCTTAAGTTGAGCAATGCTAATGTAAACGAAATGTCAAAGAAGTAAGTCTTCGTTATCATTTGTCCAATTTATAAAAGTTTAAAGTTTAACCACTTTTGCTTTGGAGAATCCTATAGAAATAATCCTGATCGATTCTAGGATTGTACATACGTCCTGCTGAAATTCTGACAACCTTTTAAGAACCTAACATTTTTGAATTGATTTCAAAAAATATATAAACTGTTTGTTACTCTTGAGTATTCCACGAAATCACTTGCCGGAATAGCATGAGTAAGCATTTCCTAATTATCGAAGGATCAGAATAATAAGGATAAAAAGTGTACCATTAAAATTAAATCATCTGTTTTATAAGCAGCCTGATTTGACACCATAACAGACCCGCCTTGTTTTACCTCCAGTAGTGTCTTAATCTGCAGCAAGAGCCGGTCCTTTTGCCCCATGCCGTGAAAAGGGTGCCGCTGGAGTAGGGTCGACCCCACGGACTGAAGTGGGAGCACCAAAAGCACTCACAGTCGGCTCTTTGTGCCTATCACTACGTTCACCTGTGTCTTCAATGAATTTTGTGCGTGCGCGATTTCGTTCACGTGAGAATTCCGCGGTTTTCGATTTTAATTTCATTTATTGACTTTAATTGATAATCCTTCGAATTTTATTGAACGGTATTTGTAAAGAAGTTGGGTTTTTATCAAAATTTTTGGGCGGAATCCTGAAAATATAAGACTTTGAAAGAGCGTAAGAAGATTTAATGCTCGATTGACGCTTGTATTGGTGATGGTGATTCGAACGTAAGGTGTGCAAGGATTCCTCCTCAATATGTTATTTAAAGGTAACAGCAGCCGTTTGGAGTTGCTCATCGAAAAAATTCACATCAATAAAGAAAATTCAGAAATTGGAGAAACAATTGGAGGTAATTTTTCAGATGAAATTAGGAATTTTCAGCATTTTGCTTTTGCTCAGAGATTCAGCATGATTTAATTTGATTTTTATTAATTTTCTATGTTATATAAAAATTTCATTCAATGTCATAAAGTTGACTTTAATATTTATTGGGTTAAGACCTTATTTGAAATTGAATTTTCTCTTTTTTAATTTATTAAGAGTTAATTAGTATCTCTTAATTGAGGCTGTTATAAATGCTACTGAAATTTGGTAGGTATAACAAATTTGTCCCAAAAATTAATTTTAAGGCTTCTGAAATATTTGAAAACAGTCGTCAAATTTTGAATTTAAACCCTGATTTACGTTTGGCAAACAGCAAAACCCTTAGGTTATTTATAATGTGATAGCTTTAGATTAAAATTATTTATAGGTTTATAGCTTTAGCTTAAAGTATTTACATTGTATTTACAGAGAAAAATTAGCCCCATAATATAAAAAATTATTGATCTCTGTCATACTATCGCCTGGAAAAATTTAATGCTCTAAATGTAACTTACAGGACGTCTAGAAAATAACCAAGTTAATTTAACGTTTGATTAAAAAAAAAAACAGAAATAGCTGGCATTAATTTGAGAGTAAACTAAATTTCTGACATTTAATTTTGTGGTAATATTAATGACGAAGTTTAACGGCAGACAATTTAGTATAAAAAGCATTTTAGCACTAAAATTGTCTTGCCTGTAAATATTCAGAGCAATCTGGTTATAAATTAATACATTCGCGAGATGTAAGAATTTATTAAACAGTCTAAAGAATTTACAAGACCAGATGGTTGTTGCAAAGATATGTTGCTATTGCACTAATTAAGACATATACGTAGTTATTAATAAGATCTAATTTTAAAATTACCCGCTAATGACCATTTATATACAAACAGATCTGCTATAAATAGCGTATTTAATGTACGAAGCTGCACCAAGTTAATGACAATTATTATGTTTTGTTTTAAATTCGATGAATTTAAAATTAGACGGGAGTAAGGCTAAATTTGTAATTGACGACCGTTATGAAATAATTACGGGCTTAGAAGTAGTCAATTCCTCGAGTGTGGATTAGCATTCCTTCTACGGTTCACAACAAATCATTATTAAGGTCATTTTTCACACAGAAGTTCTAATTGAGTTATTTCTCACGGAGTAGTAACAGTAGGTGTCACATTCTCCCATTTTTTGAACATTTCCTCAATTTGATAATTTCCTAATTCCATTACACCCGCACACTTCCACCATTTAGCCGCTAGTTTGTAGGGACACGAAAACTCATTTACCAACAAAGATGTTCGACACGAAGATGATGACGGATAAATAAAAATAAAATCCGAAACATTTAACACTAAGTTTCGAAAAGCAATTTATGGATGTTTCGCGTTCTCAAAATTATGTGCCCACATGCACTCTCTCCTTGCTGAAGCCCTTAAACGATCCATCTCAATTTAAGGATGTAACATCTCATCACGTAATATTTCACTCTATTATCCACATGGAAATGGAAGATTTGGGCTGCTCTTTTGAAATAACAACCTGAAGGAAATGCGAAGTCATTTGTCTGCATTACTTGATATGTATGTGTAGTGTCAGCCTAATAGACCCCATCAAATATTTGTCATTCACTTCTGAAAATTCCCCCTTTTTGATAATTTTCACTGTTTTTACAATCATTCGATTTCAATAAAGTCTACTTTATATTCTTCCCCCAAACGAAATTATTCAAAAGCTGCAATATTTTTTATTTTACGGATTTTATTACGTAAATCTTCTGAAAAGGTCACTTTCATTTCTGCAAACGCAAATCAAGTTGTTTTAGAATGAAAATTTATATTTTAAAACTACATTTTTGGAGCTAAAGTAAACGAATTGAATTTTTAAAGGAAGTCTTTAAGCAAAATGAGACGTGCTTATTTTAACATAATTTTAAAATTACTTGAATTGTTAACGCCAACTTGGCAATTTTTTAAGTTTGGAAATTGGCCCATAAAATTAAATTCATCTGAGTAGAACAGTATCCAAGATATCACTAAAAACACAAATTGCTTTTAAAGTCGTGACAAATTAATATAGCTAAACCCACTTTTAGAAAAGCAATTCTAACAAATTTGAGTGCCTTAACTAATAAAAAATTTTAAAAACCTATCGAATAAAAACTTAAAGTAATTAATATTTCTCATCTAAAACTAAACCACTGCACTCGTGGAGATTTATTTTAGGTAGGCAAAATGCTTTAAAAAATGTCAAGTAAAAACACTAAAATTAAGTAAATTAATCTTTCTCGACTAAAACTTAACCATTTCACTCATGATGAATCGTTTTAGGAAAGCAAAAATTAAATTTCGATGCCTTAACTAAAAGAAAATTCCAGCAAATTCAACTTAAAAAACTAAAATTAAATAAATTAATATTTTTCAGTCGTGATAATTCATTTTAGGAAAGTAAAAATTCAAATTCGGTGTTTTAACTAAAAGAAAAATTCCAGCAAATTAAAGCTTTAAAGAAGTATCGAATACAAACAGTAAAATTGAATAAATTAACGTTTCTCATTTAAAACTAAACCGTTTCACTCGGGATAATGCATTCTAGAAAAGCGAAGGTTAAATTTTGGTGCCTTAATTAAACAAAATTTCAGAAATTCAAGCTTTAAAAAAAATTAAACAAATTAATATTTCTAATTTAAAAGTAAACCTTTCCACTCGTTTTAGGAAACCAAAATTTAGGTGACTTAACTAAAAAAAAGCTTTAAACAAATATCAAATTAGAGCACTAAAATTAAATAAATGAATATTTCTCATTTAAAACTAAACCATTTCAGTTGTGATGTTTCATTTTAGAATAGCCAAAATTAAATTTGGATGCCTTAACTAAAAGAAATATTGCAGCAAATTTAAGCTTTAAAAAAGCACGGAATAAGATTGAAATTAAATAAATTGATGTTTCTCATTTAGAACTAAACCATTTCACCCTTAATGATTGATTTTAGCAAAGCAAAAATTAACAAATTTCGGTGTTTCATTTCAAACTTTGTTTTCAAAAGCAAAAATTCTTGTTTAGATGCATTAATTAATTATTTATTATTAATTGATTATAATTAAGAAACATTTCAACAAAGTTCAAACTTTAAGTATCGACGGATAAAATCACTAAGAAATAACAAGAACTCTAAAAATATGAGGCATTGAACTGTGGCTGTATTAAAACGATTAACAATGTTTGCGCAGGGTGAAAATTGAGGATAGTCTTCTGTTTTCTTATACGATACCAGCACCTTAAAAACCCTTTCTGTATGCATTCAATTATCTATCCGTTTACATTAAAATTCATCGAACCTAAAATTAATAATAAGAAATCCACAGTCACTAAACTTTCTGCAAAATTCGCAACAACATTTTAAAAGTGTTGTGAAAACAACTGGAAATTTATGTAAAATTAGCTGAAACTTGTTGCTAATTTAGTGGAGTTGTTTAAATTTCGTTTACTAAAATTTAGAAACTTAAAAGATTTAGGACAATCGGTGAAGTAACATTTTAACAGCCTGCTAGTTTTAATATGTTTGGAAATATTTACTGTCTCAAATGTAGCTTGAGCACTTTTTGCGATTTGTGCATTGATTCAATTAATTCTCAGTTTTTTCAAGACAAAATTTAATAGAAACCCCTTCATGTAAGAAAAATTTAATTAAAAACTTTATTTCCAGAAATTTCTTGAATTAATGTCGAAATCTTGATATTAAAATAACAAACGTTTTTGAATCAGGCGTAGCTAGTTTTATCGTATATTGAGATGATATTTGATAGTATAAAGACTAATGTTTGAGTTAAATGCATTTTATTTGTTGAAGTGAGCCTTGATTGGGTATAGTTGAGTATATTATTTTGTATGCAGATTTAATTTAAGTAAATGTGTAAAAATAAAAATGTAGATAGAGAGGATAATGTAATTAGATGTTAAAATGTACATTGTTATATAATAATTTTAAATTAAATAGCTTATGTCACACGTGATGAACGCCATCGGTCACTAGACAAAATAATTTTTTATAAAAATTCACCTTCACCCGCTCCGAATATTAAAATAACCGTTACCAAGTGGCAGAAGCAGTTTTCTGATTGGAAGAAAATTATTTCGGGAACTTGGAAACAGAAAGACAAGAGAAAATAAATAAATCAGTGAGATTCTTTTCTTTTGTGGAAAATGAAGTTATTTTTCATTGAAGAGAAGAAATAATAATAAATAAAAGTGTGTGATTTTTCCTTTCGTGTAAAAGGGAGTTATTTTCTTTTGATAAGAAGAAGAATAAAATAAATAAAGAAGTGTGGTTTTCCTTTCATGGAAAAAAGTTATTTTGCTTCTGTAAGTTCTGTAAGTTTATTGGTAATTGGAAACTGTTATTTGTTCGCCTATGGACAACCTTTTATAATACGAAAATAAATATTGGAATCGAAAGAAATCTCGTTATGTTTCATCTGGATGGTGATGTGATTAGCTATTCATCAAGTTGATTTTGAATCTGGTTAAAGAATATGGGTGAATATTGACCTTAATTTCTAATTAGTATTTACAGTAGGTACTTTAAAATTAATTTGAACAAAGTTAGGGTAGATAGGGAAAACATTCTGTAATAAATCTGCATATAAAAATTTACATTTTTTATTATCGAGTTAATATGTTATATAATATAAAGTATCTATAAACATAAATTAAATAAATGTCATTAACCATCGAACCTCTTTAACGACCCGAAAGACTGAGCTAACTGCAAATAAGTGGGGTTTCTTAATAATTTGTGCAGATAGTCACTGGAATTTCATTGTCATTACAATATATTATATCTATCTGGCTATCAAATTAATAATAAGGAACTGACAGTTAACTTAGTTTGTAATGTGTGTGAAAGTCAATTAATTTCCAGCTTTACCAACTCAGAATTTGCAAAACAAAACCCCTTTTTGTAGAAAAATTAACAAAAACTATATTTCTAGGAAAATCTTGAAATTATGCTGAATTATTTAATAACATAAACTGTTAATTGGAAATGAAACCAGAAATTCAATTTTTCAAGAAATGCTTTTTTAAAATTTATTTTTAGACTGTCAAACGTTTTGAAGGACAATGAGCGGTGAGCTTTGCAAGTACGAGTATAAAGCCAAACCTGATCAATTTTACCTGCAGAAATTGTAATATTTTAATGTAAAGAGGGAAAAAAGTACTCATTTCAGCTTAAGAAATTCCAAATTTGTATATAAAAATCGGCCTTTTTTGTTAGTAATTAGCGGAATTTGAATATCCAAATTATTTTATAAAAAGAATACAAATTATTTTCAACGCCTCTGCGAATTTAAAAATTATTTTTTAAACAAGTTATTTTCTTTCAAGTTTTTCTGAAAAAAGAAGAAAGGAAAAAGTACTCATTTCAGCTTACAAGTTGGTCGATGAAAATTGTGCTTTTTTCGTTAGGAATTAATAAAATTAGAATTTCTAAATTATTTTGAAAATACAAATTATTTTTAACGGAAAAACACTTCTACGAATTTCAGAATTACTTTTCACACAAGTTATGATCTTTCAATTAAAGTAAACAAGGAGAAAGTTTACAAAACTGTAAGTTTGTGTATAAAAATTGCGCTTTTCTGTTTTATGAATTAAGAATATTTGAATTTCTAAATTATTTAAAAAACAGAATACAAATTATACAGAATACGAGTTATTTTTAAAATTACTTTCCAAATAACTTTCTTTAAAAATTTCCCGAAAGAAGAAAGAAGAAAAAATGCTCATTTCAGCTTAGAAAACTGCAAGTTTGTGTATAAAAATTATGCTTTTTTTCGTTAAAAGTTAACAAAGTTAGTAATTAGCGGAATTTGAATATCTAACTTATTTTCAAAACAGAATTCAAATTCTTTTCAAGGGAAAAGCTATCTTTCTCTCAACACTTCTTACAATTTTAAATTAGTTTTCAGTCAAGACATTTTCTTTCAGAATTTTCTGAAAAAAGAAAGAAAGAAGAAAATACTCGTTTTACTTAGCTTAGAATACTCCAAGTTTATTTATAAATATTGTGCTTTTTTTCGTTAGGAATTAACAAAATTTCAATTTATAAATTATTTTCAATAAAAAAGCTTTCCTTCAACACCTCTGCGATTTTAAAAATTATTTTGCAAACAAGTTATTTTCTTTCAAAATTTTCTGAAAGAAATAAAGAAGGAAAAATACTCATTTCAACTTAGAAAACTCCAAAAATCATTTTCAAAGAAATTACCATTAAAGTAATAATCAAAATGAAATAAATTTAGGAAAAAATAATATTTTGGCGCATCTTTAATAAAACAAAATAAGCATCTTACTCGCTGTGACTGGAATGGAATAAGTAGTAGAACTGATTTTATGTAAATACAATCGAATCCCAAGCGCTTCATGTTGTATCGAAAGCTTAATTATTGTACTTAATTATCAAAAAAAAAAAAAAAAACACAGATAGACAGACTTGTTTAATCAAGAGTAAAATTTCCTGTATGGTTTAATAATAAACGAGTTTTCCGTGTAACCCACTCACACCAAAAACCTGTCGTTTCTGTTTCAGAAGTTTTCTATTTTATCTTTACTGATTTTGAACACAACAAACTTTCACTTACAATACCACGAGTGGTCAAAGAATTGTCGATTATTTTTTTGTTGTAACATCACGAATGTTCCTTGTGCTTGCATATGAATACCACGAGTGCGTAGCACGAGTGGGATTCGCAATCACAAGGAACGTGAGTGATTTTACAGCAAAAATAATCTACAATTATTTGGCCACGAATGGTATTTGAGGGACTATTCAACGAAAATTTCATTTCCATCGAATCATTTTTCATAAATTAGTCGACATTCAAGTTTGTTTACATGAAAATTGTTCTCTGTGGGGTATAACTAGCAATAAACTGTTTTCAAAAAATTATCGCTGCGTATCACTAGTGAAATTTTATCGACAATTTTTTCTAGTATAAATTGTCGATACAATTCGTTTTGATTGGCTCAAAAACGCCAAATCTTGCATTTTGATTGGTCGATTTTTGACAGAGATGACATATGAGTTGAATAGTCAGAAAATATTTAACAAATTTTATGTTGTAATAATTTTTGAAATTGCAGCGACTATCTGCACAAAAATTATTAAGAACCCCCACTTATTTGCGGTTAACTCAGCCTATCGGGTCGTTAAAGAGGTTCGATGGTTAAAGACATTTATTTAAGTTATGTTTATAGATGCTTTATATTATATAAATCATCAACTCAATAATAACAAATGTAAATTTTTATATGCAGATTTATTACAGTTGGTTTTCCCTATGTCCTAACTTTGTTCAAATTAATTTTAAAGCACTGTAAATACTAATTAGAAATTAAGGTCAATATTCACCCATATTTTTTAACCAGATTCAAAATCAACTTGATGAATAGCTAATCACATCACCATCCAAATGGAATATAACGAGATTCCTTTCAACTCCAATATTTATTTTCGTATTATAAAAGGTTGTCCACAGGCGAACAAATAAGAGTTTCCAATTACCAATAAACTTCTTAGGATATTACTAATAACTAATAACCCTCCTTCTTTGCTTACAGACGAAAAATAACTTCATTTTCCACGAAAGGAAAAATCATACACTTTTATTTATTATTACTTCTTCTCTTCAATGAAAAAATAACTTTTCCACAAAGCAAAATCTCACTTATTTATTTATTTTCTCTTGTCTTTCTGTTTCCAAGTTCCCAAAATAATTTTCTTCCAATCAGAAAACTGATTCTGCCACTTGATAACGGCTATTTTAATATTTGGAGCGGGTGAAGCTGAATTTTTATAAAAAAAATATTTGGTCTAGTGACCAATGGCGTTCATCACGTGTGACATAATACAACAATTTCTAGCTATTTAATTTACAATTATTATATAGCAATGTACATTTTAACATCTAATTACATTATCCTCTCTATCTAAATTCTTATTTTTACACATTTACTTAAATTAAATCTGCATAAAAATAATATATTCAACAATGAACAACTATACCCAATCAAGGCTCACCTCAACAAATAAATTGCATTTAACTCAAGTTATATTAGTCTTTATAATATTATCAAATATAATCTCAATATATTCTCCTTTTTCCACAAAGGAGTTTATGTATGCATTTTATTATAATCATATAAGAATGTTATTAATTTTATTAATTGTCAACAAAGAAGCTTTTTGAATTCGTTCTTAATTTTTTTTTATTAAAGTATCGGCAATCTAAAAGGAAATATTGTCTGATTAAACCCAAAATACTTCAATTAGCAAGTGATAAATCACTTGTTAAATTAAAAAAAAAAAGTTAACTTAACTTTAGTTTTTTAATTTAATAGCAAATATTAATCATGTAGATATGAGAAATCTAATCATCCTGACTAATAATAAAGCTACTGTAAAAAATATTTGTTTACGAATTATTTGATGTTAATTTCATTCCTATAATTCCTAAATATGCCTCACCTGTTTCCTGACTCAACTGATCCACTTCACAAGCTTAAATTTTATCTTGAATAAAATACCTATAGGTTATTTCATGGTGAAAATGATTCACTGATTTTTTTAATTTGTGCTGTAGTTTTACGACAAATAGACACGCAGGGCCGGATTTAAAAAATATTTTTATACCCTTTAATAACTCAGTTCGAAAACAATTTTACTTGTGATTCCCAATTAAAAATTATGAAGAGAAGGGCACTTAACTTAGCCTACTTTGGTGATAATATAATTACCAGACACGTTAAATGTAACAATTAATACTCAAGAATTTAGGAACATGTATGAATTAAAAAATTAATTGTAAAAGTCAGCGCATACCTACTTTCAGATAATTCGATTTAGTTGAAGAACTTTCAAAGAGTATTTAGCATAACTTTTGAAATAAATAGTTGAATAAATGTTTAGGCTAAGTTTTTGTTTTCATTTTCAGAACATAAGGTATTTAGATTTCTTATTTTTAAGTTAAGTTGTAAACAGATCGTAATAAATCGAAAGCTTGTCCAAGACTAAATTTTAAGGACAAAAAGGCCTTGGAATATCATTAAAGCTGCCCTAACTTCCCCTTTGTGAAATACACGATTATTACTAAACATTAGCCACGCTGAAAAGGTGAAGAATTGCTAAAAACTGCCACCGAACTCCATTAAATGACTGAAATTACCCATAAGAAATAACAAAGCTCGCTTTTTCCTCGTAATGCCTTGGGGTAAATCTGCCTTAACTTAACTCTGCAAAATAGACGACTATTTCTAAAAATTAGCCAGGCTAAAAAAGCTGCCCCTTAACATCATAAGAATTACCCAATTGCCCCTAAGAAACAACAACGCCTGCTTTTCCCTCGTATTGCCTTGGAGTATCCCTAAATTTGCCTTAACTTCCCCAAAAATTACTGCAAAATACACGGCCCGGCTGAAAACGAATTGATAAGAACTGCCTAAATTTCATTAAAATGACTGAAATTGCCTGTAAGAAATCACAAAAGCTCGCTTTTCCCTCATATTGCCTTGGAGTATCCCTAAATCTGCATCAACCCGCCAAAATGCCTTTGCAAAATTCGCGATTCTTACTAAAAATTAGCCAGGCTGAAAAAGGTGAAGAATCGCCAAGAGCTGCTCCCAAACTCCTTAAAATGACTGAAATTACCCCTAAAAACAAAAAAAGCCCACTTTTACCTCATATTGCCTTCGAGTGCCTCTGCCTAAATCTGCCTTAACTTCCCCAAAAACGATTGCGAAATACATGATTATTACTAAGAATTAACCAGGCTGAAAAGGGCGAAGAATTGCTAAAAACTGTGCCTGAACTCCATTATAATGACTAAAATTATGTCTAAAAAGCAGCAAAAGCATGCTTAACTCTGTCTTAACTTCCCGAAATACAATATTATTAACTAAAAATTAGCCAGGCTGGAAAAAGCGAAGAACTGCCCCCGAACTACATTATAATTACTGAAATTACCCCTAAAATATAACAAATGTTCACTTTTCTTCGTAATGCCTTAGAGCATCCCTAAATCTGTCTTAACTTTCCCAAAAATCGCTGTAAAATCCACGATTATTACTAAAAATTAGCCAGACTGAAAAAGCTGAAGAACTGCTAAAAACTGCCCCCGAATTCCATTGGAATGACTGAAAGTACCCATAATAAACAACAAAACTTCACTTTTCCCTCATATTGCCTTGGAGTATCCCTAAATCTGTCTTAGCTTCTCCAAGAATGCCCTTGCAATTTCATTAAGAAGAAAAATATAATACATTTTTAATTGTTAATTACGTTTTAATCAACTTAATCTAAGCTAAATCCTGGAAAGGACACTTCGTTCCCTTTACATTAATTTTTATCATAACTGTGTGCCAATTTTTTCTTCATTTATGTTTATTTGTGTTCTGAAATTCTGTAAAAATGCGACCTTTTTTTTAATTGAAGGAAATATTTGCCTAAATTAAATATGGTATTTTTTCTTTCAGGATCAATTGGAACCGAACATGGAAGTTGGGGTTCTAACACTCCAGAACAAGCTTCTCCAGCACCAAGTTCTTGTCCAACACCGAGTTCCAGTTTAAGTGATATCGCGGAAGCAGAAATATCCTTCACTGTTGGGGTAACAGAAACCACCCCGTATGCTTGCAAAATTTGTAACAAGGCTTTCGCCAGGTCGTCCTTGCTGAGCAAACACGAACAGGTAGGTTTTAATTATCACGTACTATGTATTTAGGTGTCTGTGTTGGAACAAATTGACTGTGGAATGTAATCGTGAGGTCCCGAGAGGATAGAGAAAAAATGAAAAATTTTGTGATAAACAAACTTACACGGTTTGTTAGATTTTTCTGATTCAACCTGTAAAGGTTAAAAGCAAAAATGTTGCTTGTATTAACGGTTGTGTATTTCAGTCTCGTTGTAAAAAGCCAAGTTCTCAATTAAATGACTTTACGACTTGACTCGTCCATGTTTGTGTTTTTACTTAGCAGATTGCTCACGTTTAATTCTTTTTGTCAACTAAAGGTACGATATTAACCAATTTATTTGTGTACGTTTATAAATCAACTAACATCGGTGATTTAAACAGTCCCACATTAAATTCCTTACGTTTAGCTATGTTTAGTTTTTGCTTTCAGTGGGATTTATTAAAAATCCGACCACAAAAATCATGCTTTGAGGTTGAGTGATAATCTCACAGTTGAAAAACTACTACTAAAATTCTACCGATATATTTCTATGGGCTGTAAAACACTCGAAATTCTCACGGTTTCGCCTACGATTTTTCCATAGCTTCTCTGTTTACAACAGAGCATGGCTGCATAATCAAAATTAACCGTTACTAACCTTTTTAAAAAGGATGTAAGAGCAAAAGTTACATATTTAACAGCATCTAAACAATTATCCTGAATGTTAATTTCAGTCGTTTAAGGATTTGCTTTTATTGTAACAAACCGTAATTTTCAGGTTTTTTAATTATCATTCTCATTGAAATGATTTATCCTTCGCAGAAACTTTTGCACCGTATGGAAACCATAAAAAATGTTAAAAAATAAATTAGCCCTTTTTAAATGGGAAAAAATGGGTTTAGGATAATTATTTTAGATCTAAAAGGCTTGTTTGAGATTCATTCATGTTTTAACTTTGATTTTCTGCTTAATTTTCGAAAATTTACTATATTTAGAAGGAAATTTAAATGGTAGGAGTATTTAATTTTATAACCACACAATATTTGCTTAAAATTTAAAAATTCCGATCTGTTCTTTCTTCCACTTGTAGTTATTCTGCTGTTTGTGTTATACGAACATTCAGATTCAAAACCAAAGCATACTTATTCTAAGTGCATGTTTAACGTCTTATTTCAACCAATTTTCAAAGGAAGTTTAACTTCTTTGAATTCTGAAATTATATATCTTCCAAAACGAGTACAAATTGTTTTCAAAGCAATAACTCTTCTTTGTTTAAAACTTCGTGGAATTTTGAAAATCATTTTTTAACAATGTTTATTTTTAAATTAATGGATATTTGTGCACAAAAATGCAGGTTCAAGACCATTCATTTTTTTAAGTTGCGTGCAGGGTTTACATTACATAACTATGTGGATTAAATTATGAATAACACAAAATTTAGAAAACCTAATAAACAGAACACTTGTCATAAATAAATAAAATACAGTAAATTGTGAAATAAATAAATAAATCATGCGCTAATCAATAAATCAAATTCTGGATATAAATCTCTTCATAAGTTGGTTCTGATGATCAAAAGACAGTAAGAAGTTTCTCCTAAACTCTAATTCTTGAACTCAAATCGAGCAATCCCAATTTACAGATTTGTTTACCTTTTTGAACAATTTACAGGCAGTCGTACGTAAAATACACGCAATTTTTACAACATTAAAAATATTTCCCAAAAGAGTGAATTTTTAACAAATTACTCTTAAAAAAATACCCTTAGCACTGGACTAAAAACAAAGAATGTAACCCAAACTGCAAGCCTGTCTAACCGACCCCCATGGATTTTTAAAAATAATACAACCTAAATTTAAACTTTACTTTCATTAAATGTTAGATGTAAAAATTGTGAATTAAATGAATTGCACAACGAAGTACCAAAACGTATTTTGTTTAATTCTAAAGCTGCAGCTTTTAATTGCATTAATTTGGCAGTTTTCATTTTAAATGTTTTATTTAAATAAATTCCGCTCTTCCAATTAATAAATACTGCAAATTACTAAAGTTCATTAAGACAATCCGTGAGGGCAATTTTTAAGGTGTTAAGTTTAAAATAACTAATTGAATTAATTGATAATTAAAACCTAAGCGCCGACAGTGTTGTTTTTATGGCTTTTTATTTTTTTTATTACTACTTTTCCATTTCCACTGTTAGTTAGGGCTAATACATTTAAGGAAAATTATGTCTTGTTTATAGTTTTCTTTAATCTGGTAATTATTCAAATTAGTAACGTTATTTATTTATTGGGAGAAATCTAGGCTTGTGGGTGCCAGGGATTTCAATGTTATCAATCAATCTATTATGATCCTGGTCTCAATTAAACACGTTGTATTTGTTATTTTGTTTGTTTGTTATTTCGTCTAAATAGAACATATTATTGTTAAAATATTTGCCTTTGTTGGAAGATTTCTAGGATCAATGATGTGAAGTAAATCATGTTTGGTAAAAAAAAAAACCAGCTCGAATTAATTTGATACGACAGCAATAGCCAGCAAGCAACTGGGAATTCTCAGAATTATAGTAATAGAAAAATACTTTTGCATTCAATCGTGTTTACGCAAATTATTGTATTTAAAATTTTGTGGGTTCCAGGCTTTCATTTAATGAATTTTATGTTGTTTACTGCGTCGTGGAAGTTCCACAAAGGAACGATTAATATTTATTCCGCGTTAACCTAAATTCTTGTAAGAATTTGTATTTTATGCAGACTGTTATCGTTCGTCAGATACAACATGTGTCTGCAAATTTCAAGATTCAAAGACTAACTTTACACCATCTTCAGACGTTAAAAGCTCAAAGCACATAATATAGTGTTATGAAGCATACTAAAAGATAGCGACTCATCCATATACGGGTGCGTTACAGTTTCTACAGTTGTACTACTTTGATCCTGCCGACTTATTTTACGCGCAACGTGCTGTAACACATTTTAAAAAGTCTGAATCCGCCGATACGATCTATGGGTTCTAAGGCCAGCCGTGGTAAGCGGAATTCCGAGGGCGACTTCTGATGGTACCAGCGTCGATGGCCGCTGAGAAATATTATTTCCATCTGACGTGCAGTTACGAACGGAGAAAAATGTTTTTAGACGTGCATATAAATTTTGTTTACATCTGATCGATTCTACTCTGCCTTTCAGGTTTCAAACAGTTTGACATATTTTTGTGGGTATTTCTTTTGCAATTTTCTTAATGAGACTTCAATAACCAATATATATAGTAATATGTAACAGCAAATTTTTGAGTTTAATTATAGGATATTTAATTATTAAACAATCCTTAATCTAATTTTAATATGATAACTTCACAATTTAAGAAAAAGTTTTGCAGATGATTTTCACGGTTAAATTGAACCCGAATCAAATTTGTCGTAGGACGAAGGGCTTTAATCGAGGAAGAACCTAATAAGTCATTTTGTACAAATTGTAAATAAAATCGCTCCACAATTAAATTGAAGGACCAAATTTTAAACCTTAAAACTTCAAAATATTCCACCCTTTAACCGAGCTGAACTTTAATAAGTTTAATTAATTGGTGAAAATACTGCATAATTTCCAAATACTTAACTACCAAAATACGTAAACTTAAAGTCCTTGAAAATCATTATTTTTATAAAAATACAGCCTTAAAATTCAAAAGTTTCCAAAATTCAGTGCCTCGTTTACTGAGGATTCTGTAATTTTAATCAATTGCAAATCCTGAAAAAATCAGAAACAAATTACACGTATAAATATACACAACGAAGCCAGTTTTGCCCCATTTATGGACAGCTAGAATTACAAATTCCTTTCAGTTTCTTGCATCAATTTGTAGCAAGTTAAAAAAAACTAAGGCAATCCTATTCCATACATTTTGATGAGCTTTAACGAATTTCCTTTAAGTACTACTTGGATTTATGACGGTAATAATTTAGGTGCAGAAAAATCCAGGAAATTGTAGCAATTTTCAGTATTTGAAGGAAAATATCGCCGATTCAATTATTTTGCAGGTTTTTCTAACAATTTGCTGTCTTTCCTAATAGTTTATTTCTGTAAAAGTGAAGCTTGGAAAATAGCTTTGCAAGATTTTTTCTATAAGAGTAGGTTACTGAAACTTTGAAGATTCATTTGCAAGATTTTTCCAACAAGTACTGAGTATTAAAAATTCCTTGGAAAGGTTTGTTTCTGTAAAAGTAAGATACTGAAACTTGCGAGATTTTTTCTATACAAGTAAAGCACTGAAATACTGACAATTCATTTGAAGAGTTTATTTTTGTAAACGTAAGATACTGAAACTTGAAGGAAGTTATTGGAACTTTGAAAATTTCTTTGCAATTTTTTCTATAGAAGTAAATTACTGAAATACCGAATATTCCTTTGAAAGGCTTGTTTCTGTAAAAGTAAAATACTGAAACTTCTAAAATTTACTTGCAAGCCTTTGAATTTTTAAAGTTGGGGTTGCTAGCGCTTAGGAGTTGAGGGCTTTAAATGATAAATTAAAAATAAAAATCGACGTGTCCGAGCATTTTTCTGAAACATTTTTGTCAACCATTTTATAGAATTTATCCGTTACTTTCGGGAAACACTGTATATTAGTATAACATATTAAATAACTCGCCAACATCATAAAAGCATTTTTTAGCATTAATTAATTCAAAATTTTTAAGGAACGATAATACGGCAATTTCTCAAAAAATGTTGTACGATATCGGGGAATTGATAACATCGACCCATTTCGTGTGTGATAACGTGATAAGCAACATTTCTTAAAAAGTCATTTAGATTGGTATAAACAAATATGGCGGCTTTATAAATTTGTAAGCAAGGACACGTTAACATGTTATTAGAAATAAATAGCTGTTTACATGATGTTCTAGGGTTAACATTAAATAACAACCATATGGTACGCTTTTGCAGTTTTCAATTGATTATTTTCCGAGATTATGCTGAATCTATTCTTTGATAAATTTAAATGTTTATTTAGTTCATTGCAGTTTTAATTAATTATCGGAAATTTTTCAGAACAATTATGTATTTCGTAACTAACTAATTTAATAAAAATATCACGCAAGGAAAATGCCAGAGTATTAATTAATTAACGAAGATTTTTTTGATTTCCTTTTTAATTTACAAATATCATATTCTTAATTTCCAATATTTGTTTATTAGTTTGCAATTCATTATTTTCTACGATTATGTTGAATTTATTCTTTGGCAAAGTTGAGTATTTTAATTCGTCAATTCAAGGAAAACCCCCCAGTTTTAATTAGTTATAGAAGGAATTATTGATTTCGAAACAATTTATTGTACTTCCGAATTAATTTACTAGAAATGTCATGTTTAGAATTTCCAGTATTAATTTTTTCCAAAATGTTTATTAGTTTTCAATTAATTATTTTCCGCTATTACGCTGAGCTTATTCTCTGGCAAATTAATCCGTTAATTCGAGCAAAGTCCCACAGCTTTAAATAATTATTTATCAAACATTTTTCAGATTTTCAAAATATTCACTAATTCTTTTAATAGAAATATCAGGCTTGCAATTTCCCAGGTTAATTTTTAAAAATTGTTATTAGTTTTCAATTGGTTATTTTCGGATATTATGCTGAAATTGTTCTCGGCAAATTTTGAATATCTTAATTCGCAAATTCAAGGGAAACACCGCAAATTTAATTAATTATTGTCGAAGATTTTTCAGGCTTTTTAACAATTTCGTGTCTTTCCTCATGTTTATAATTTCCAGTATTAATTTCTCAAATTTTTTTATTAGTTTCCAATTGATTACTTTCCCCAATTATTTTGTATTTATTCTTTGGCAGTTTTAAATATTTTAATTCGTCAATTCAAGGAAAACTCGGCATTTTAATTAGTTTTGAAAGACTTTTCAGATTTTTAAACAATCTCTTCTTCTTTCTAATTAATTTAGTAGAATTATCATGTTCAAATTTTTCGTTAACTTTCAATTGAATATTTTCCTGGGTTATGGGAAATTTATTTTTTAAAACATGTGAATATTTTTTAATTCGTTAATTCAAGGAAAACTTCCCGATTTTATTAATTTTGAAAGATTTTTCGGATTTTTAAAGAATTTACTGTAATTTCGATTGATTTAGTAAAAATATTATGCTTTTAATTTTCAGTATTAATTTTAGAAATTTTTTATTAATTTTCAATTGGTTATTTTCCGCGATTATGCTTTGGCCAATTTGAATATTGAAAACACCACAGAATTTTTTTTTTTTGATTATTTGCGGCAGTTCCTACTAATTTAATAAAATATCATACTTTTCATTTTCAGTATTAATTTTTTAATCTCTTCTTAATTTTCAATCTATTATTTTCAGCAATTACGCTGAATTTACTATTTGGCAAATTTGAATATTTTCATTCATTAATTAAAGGGAAACCCTCAAGTTTTAAATAATTCTCGAAGATTTATCAGATTTTTAAACAATTTACTGTTCTTTCAAATTTATTTAATAAAAATACTGTGCTTATAATTTCCAGTAGGTACTAATTTTTCAAATTTTTTATTATTTTTTAATTCATTATTTTCAGTAATTATGCTGAATTTTTTTGGCAAATTTTAAATATTTTAGTTTGTTAAGTATTTTTTCATTAGTATTCAACTGATTATCTTCGGCCATATGCGCAGTGGTAGAGCGTCAGGATAGCGTTACGCTAGTCCTTGGTTTGATTCGAATCCCCCTGGTGACCATTCGTCGTTGGGCATCTAATTAACGACACTCTCCGACGAATACAGGCCTAGGAGGTAGAGTAACTGGGTCTTAAACATACATATACATTACACGCCATACATGGTGCAGTATAGGTATAAACGGCGCACCAACTTCGTAACCCGCAAATACGGGTCGGGTTGTCCATTGCACGCGTATAGCCTCATACGTTAACGCACCAGCCTCGACACCGCAAGGTATAAGAGGTTACAGATAATACGAGTATAATACACCAAATTTTGGGAAAAGCATTAATTTTGGTCAGCCGAGATTTGAACCTCTGTGTGAACCAGCCGCGAAGGGAACCGACGTCCCTTAAAATTTTAAAATTAGTTTGAAATTGTTTATGTCCGGTTATTGTTGTCATACGTAGTATGACCACCGGATTCCAAAAATTGTTGATCTGTCTGTATCATTGCAACAATTGTAATGTTTCGATTTTATGTTGTTGATAGGTTTTCATATAAACAGGGCCTTTTAACATTCATGAGTGAGAGATAACTTAGCTAACTTGATTTACCTCTCACCGTTAAGTAGCAAAAATGCATGCGGGCTGGGTTGCTGATTATGCTAAATATTTTTAATATTTGGAATTAATTATATGCTGGATTTTAACAAATTTTATAATTCGATTTTTAAGATTTTAAGATTGATCTTTAAGGATTAATTGGTTTGGGAAAAAACTTTAGAACTTATTTCGTTGTCGATAGTAGTTGATAGTTGTTCCGTTTAGGTAGTCTCAATGACAATATTATTACAAACTGCTGTACAAATAATCCCTGCTTTCCTGCATTCGCACATACCTGCACAGCCAGTTGTGCATTTGCAAAAAATTAAGTTTAAAGTCTCAGGTGCAATGGAGTCCATCGTTATAAGAGGAGCAAGGCAGCCCTGCACACAGTGCACACATTTCCAGCCCCATACTTCAGGGGATAGTTCATTTCCTTGCCACTTTTGTACTTATAACCATTCGGCGTTGGGCACCTAATTAACGATGCTCTCCTCCGAATACAGGCCTAAGAGGTAGAGTAACAAGGTCTTACACATACATACACATTACACATGGTGCAGTATGTACGTATTGTACCTGTAAATGGCGCACCAACTTCGTAACCCGCACAAGTAGAACCTGATACGTTAACGCACCAGCCTCGACACCGAAAGGTATAAGAGGTTACAGATAATACATAGGTACATATCTTCGGCCATTATGCTGAATTTACTCTTTGGCAAATTTGAATACCTACTTTAATTCATTAATTAAAGGAAAACCTTCAAGTTTTAAATATTTCTCGAAGATTTTGCAGACTTTTAAACAATTTATTGTTCTTTTTAATTAATTTGGTAAAAGCACCGTGCCTATAATTTCGAGTATTAATTTTTAAAATTTTTTACTAGTTTTCAATTCATTATTTTTTGTAATTTTAAAAATTTTTCATTCGCTTTCAATTGAGTATTTTCCGGGATTATGCTGAATTTATTCTTTGGCGAATATTTTAATTCGTTAATTCAAGGAAAACTTCGTATTTTAATTAATTTTGAAAGATTTTTAACCAATTTACTGTACTTCCTAATTGATTTAATAAATATCATGATTAATTTTATAAGAATAATGCGTAATTTTTCAATTTTTTTATTAGTTTTCTATTGATTATTTTCGGCGATTTTGGCCTTTGAACTGTTCTTTAGTTTAACACGCAACAGAAGCAGCTTGTTTGTTTAATAAAAATAATTTGCTACATAGAAATAAAAAAGGAAACTACCAACTGAATACAATGTGATTTTTTAAAAACTCAATTGCAGCAGGCCGTATTCTGACTTAATACAGACAGTTCTAAGGTTATTAAGACAGAATTCGGCCTGCTGCAATTGAGTTTTTAAAAAATCACATTGTAGTTTGTTGCAAACTTAATCCTTCTGATTTTCTCGCAGGAGTACCAGGGAATATCCCTGCTATTGGTGCAATAAATTAGGCAACATGTTTGCTTTTTACGTATGCAAAGGTATTTTCTTTCGCTTTCAAATACATACTTTGATACTTTAATGTTTAAATATTTAGACTAAGATAATTAAAATTAAAATAGAATGGGCAAATTTCTAAAATTTCTAAAAATTTCGTTGATTCTGTTCAAAACTATGACTTTTAGAATTTAATAGTAAAATAAACTATTACTCCTTAAATTATCCCCCAAAAAAGAGCTTTTTATTTTTGGGAACATAACCAAAATTACGCTTTACTGAAGAACTCTATTTCCTTTCTTTTTATTCTTGTTCTTCTTCAAAATAATACCAACATAAATTTAAATTATTGAATTGATAAACTGACGAAGAAATTCTTCATTAAATTTAATAAATCGACAGGAAATAAATATAATTGTCTGCAAATGAAATCATTTCTACGAAAGGCTAGGCGTTTTTAAATTATTGAATTAATGAGCTGACGAAGAATGTAATAATAGAAAACTCAAATCATAGGCTTTAAAAATACATAAATCCTTCGGCAGGGTAAATGTAACCAACAATATATACACAAAATAATTTTTTTTATTTAAAAACCGATTGAAACCCCATTCTCTTCCTACAGATTCTACAAAAATCCAATAAAAAAACCAATAGAAAAGTACAACTGCTAACAAAAATTCAGAAACATCTGTGAATAAAATCATTAGCCCTAAATTAAATTCAGGATTAACTTTTGTACTTATTACGAAGCAGAAAATTACGAAGTAGAAAAGAAATGTAATAATATAATTAAATTAATGCAGAAACAAAATTTTCTAAATAATGCTTGTAATGTATTAAAGAAGAATTAATGTCCGGTTCAGAATTTGCAGAGAATAAGTGAAACGTAAATTTTCTGAGAAAAAACAGTTACATAACAGATAAAACGCGAAATTTTACAGGTAAGGTCGTTTAATACGGCTTGTATGTGTGTGTGAAGCTCCCATAAAATTGCAAGTTCGCGTTTAACTGGTTCAAATGATACAGAACCCAGATATTAGATGAAGACCCGGTTTTAAACGATGTATCACATCGCATCCACGTGACAATTGGTACTGGACACTTGTTAGGTCAAAGGGCAGACGGTAACCCAACGTGTAACAAGTGTCATTTAAAACTACCGCATTTCTGTACAGAAATGCAATATGTTTCTGGTTATTGCGACATCGTAAACGTCATTGTTGCTCTCAAACAGTATGCAATTTGCACCAGGACAATTGGACAAGTTAGGAATTATTCCTGAGAAAAGCCGGTTATGTGTTACTCATTCGTCAGATGGTTGCTTGCTAAGAAGATTAAACCACTATGTTGAATGTAGTTTTAAATTAAATCAAATTTACTTCTTGTTGACGGAAGTATTTCTACACACGCTTTACTAGATAACATCGATAACATAATATTTCAATGCTTGATGATCTCCCGAGATAGTTTAAGCTGCTTTCCTGCATGCTTTGATGCTTTGGTTTTCATTGAGAATCTGCAGTAACTTTAATAATTTTCCCAAACGATTTCTTTGAGCAATGATTCCTCAGGATAAATTTTAATTTTATTTTTATATTATTTTATTATAAATAAATCCCCTGTTTACACCTGAGATTTTTAATATTTAATTAATAAGTTACAAAAAAATCAAAAACAAAAAAAACTTAAATACAAACCAAGTAAATTGATCTTGTAAATTCAATCAATAAGCAAATTAATATATTTACAAAGAAACATAATGGTGTCTAATTACAACTTGTCATTACATGTAAAACACCTTGTAAACAAGCTTGTAGAATTAATTAAACCCTTGTTACATTAACGATTTTACGACAGGTCCTTAGGTTGGGATTAAATTCCAAAAACTAGTTTGGCATATTTATAACAGAAGTTTCACATCAAAAACGACTTTTTATCCAGGATGTTTAAAGGAATTTTTTAAATTGCAGTTTTTAAATTTTAATGTGTTCGTGCTAAAACGTTTAATTATATTATTACATATCTTCCCTGTTTCTTAAAAAATACAAAAGTTAATTCGTAATTTAATTGGTTGCTTTCGTAATAACAGATTTTTTCAGGGCTGATGTTTTCTCTACAGTCTGGATTTTCGTTGATTTCTTTTAATTTTCTGCCGGTATTTTTTTCTTTAAAGTTGTCGTTTGTCATCCAGACGAAAGATTTCCATATTCGTTTCCTTCCTGGTCGTAAAAACTTCTCAAAATTTGTAGGAAAAAGAATGGGATTTTAATTGGCTTTTATATGAAAAAATGTAGATACTTTCTTATTTGTGTATTTTTGGTTACATTTACCCTGACGCAGGATTTTGTTTGATTGATGATCCATGCGAAAAATTTTCATATTCATTTCCTTCCTGGACGTAAAAAAATTCTCAAAATTTGTAAGAAAAAGAATGGGATTTTAATCGATTTTTAGTCGTAAATGTGTATTTTTGGTTACATTTACCATGCCGAAGGATTTTGTTTGATTTCTGTATTTTTAAAGCCTATGTTTTAAGTTTTATATTTTTAAATTCTTTGCGAGTTCATCAATTCAATAAAGCCTAGCCTTTCGTAGAAATTAATTGATTATGTTGGTATTATTCTGAAGAAGAACAAGAATAGAAAGAAGGGAAATAACAACAGTCAAAAGAAAAATAATATTGGAAAGGAAGATGAAGAAGAATACTAATTTATTTTTGACTGCAAGCTAACAAAATTCCTAAATCAGAACCAACTTCTGCAGTAAAATGTAATTTTTGTAATGTTTCCGAAGATAAAAGGATCTCATTTAGAGGATAATTTACGGGGAAATAGTTTATTAAATCTAGTTATTTTTCAGTGAACAGGAAGAAATTAAATCTGCTAATTTTAAATTCTTAAAGTCATTGTTTTGGACAGAGAGTAAAAATTTCTCGAAATTTGTAGGAAAAAGAATGGGGTTTCAATCGGTTTTTAAATAATAAATTTGCGTTTTTTGGTTACATTTACCCTGCCAAAGAATTTTGTTTGCTTTCTGTATTTTTAAATCCTGTGCTTTGAGTTTTACATTTTTAAATTCTTCGTCAGATCATTAATTTAATAATTTAAAAAGCCAAACTTTCGTAGAAATTAATATTTACTTCCTACCGATTTTTCATTAAAATGAAACCTGATTTTATTAAATTTAATGTTTTGCTCCATAATTTTATGTAACTGATTAAGCAAACGGAAATTTATCCTCCCAACATTTGGTGTGTGTTGCTTTCTCTTCAATTTAACTTTCCTTGCGTTTCTGGCCATATTTAACTTGATTTTTATGGCCCAACTTAATGTTTAGTAGAATGTAGAAATTTTATATAACCTAATGTGATACGCAGAAATGCTTTTAATAAAGGCCAATTACAACAGCCTGAAGGTTATCAACCACTGAAATTACATTTATATTTTAAGAAATATTGGAATTGGTTTTGCTACTGATTAGAATTTATTAATTCAAAGCCGTAATTGTCAAATTTGGTTCAAATTATTAAACCAATAATTTAAAAAGAATAAATAAAAGTTCTTAGATAATATTGGGTTTTCTTTCGTAATCGTAAGTTTGTCAAAATTTGTAGTAAAAACCTAAGAACTTCAATCAGTTTTTAAATTTGTTGGTTTCCCGACGTCTCTGATTTAAACATTTTTTTAAATATTTTTGTTACGTCAATGTTCTAAATTCATGGTTCAAAGTCATTTATCATCCAAACGAAATGTTTTCGTATGCATTTCAAATTTGTAGAAAAAATATTTAAACAAAACAATTTGATTTCTTGACAATCTTTAGAATTTTTTTAAAGTTCAAAGGTATTTTTTTTCATCCATACGAAGTGTTTTCATATTCATGTTTTCTGTAAAAAAAATTCCCAAAATTTATAGGAAAAAGAGTGACATTTTAATCAGCTTTCTTCATGGGATTGCGAGTTTTCCTAAGATTTCAATTATCGCTGTTCACCCATACGAAATCTTTTCATATTCGTTGCCCTTTCTTGGACATACAAACTTTTTCGAAATTTGTAGGAAGAGTGAGGGGTTTCAATCGATTTTTAAATTTAAAAAAACGTTTTCTTGGCGATTTTTCAGAGTTTTCAGTTGTCATTTTTCACCCACACGAAATGTTTTCATATTCGCCTTTTTTCCGTACAAAATTCCTCAAAATTTATAAGAAAAAGAGTGAAATTTCAATCAGTTTTTAAATAAAAAACATTGCTTTCTGGATGGGATTGCGAGTTTTCCAAAGTTGTCATTTTGACCCATACGAAATGTTTTCATATTCGTTTTTCTTTCTTAAAAATTTCTTAAAATTTATAGGGAAAATAGTTGGGTTCCAATCGGTTTTTAAATAAAATAATTTGTTTTCTTGAGGTTTTCTTTTTCATAGCCATAAAAGATTTCTTAAAATTGTAGGAAAAGAAGTGGGGTTTCAATCAGTTTAAAAAGAACTTTCTTAAGCTTTTCGCATTTTTTAAAGCTTTCGTTTTCTTGCATAGAAGTTTCCAAAATTTTTTGGAAAAAATGGCGCGTTTCAATCGATTTTCTACAATAGAATTTGGTTTAGTGACGTTCTGGGCTTCAGTCACTTTCGAAAGAATACGTTCTACATTTTTATGTATGTTAATGTCCTGAAAACCCCATGAAACCAAATTCTCTATATTTTTATTATATTATTTACAAACCCTTGTTTCATTTATTAATAATTATTTTGGGCTGTTATTATTTCAAACTGTGTGTTAATTTATGTTTTAAATAATAAAAGCTTCAGCTGTTTGATCCAATTGCTAATTTTTAATTCTGACTTTTCACACTATTAACAATTACTAAAAAGTATTCACAACGTTTTATTTCACTTAAAACATCTGCGTTTTTCTAAGAAAATCCCTGAAACTGCAATAGAATTTCAGTCGATGCAGCAAGTCAGCACAACCTTTTAAGCTTTTCAATTTGATAAAATGTAATTTTAAATGTTCATAGAACTTCCTATATTTGTGTTTCCTGCGGCGATTCAACATTTAGCCATTTTTGTATTTAAACAGAATTGTTTTAACCTGGAAAAGGTTTTTCCATTGATAACTACACACTTTAATCTGTTGGCAAATTTTTTGTTTATAATTTATAATTCTTATTTTTTTCAGTCACATACGGATCAACTACAGTATGGATGCTCCTACTGTCCAAGGCTGTTTAAACACAAACGGTCACGTGACAGGCATATTAAATTACACACTGGGGATAAAAAGTATAAATGCATCCATTGCCAAACTGCATTTTCCAGGAGGTAAGTTTTTAACATAACTTAATACTTCAAAGATGTTTAGCTCATGTTCAAATTTTAGAGCTCAATAAATATTTTTAACTATTCTTCCTTCGAAAATATTTCTCACCTGGTGAAACGCCCCTGATTTCAACACTAATCAAACCTTCCTTTCGCAAAAAAGCGTAACTCAAAAAAAGTTAAAATCTTAATTTTTGGTATGGAATCTGGATTCGACTTTGAAATTTAATTTAATTTCCAAAATAGTATTGAATTCGAAGTACCCAATTATCACTTCAGTTTATAATTTTAAGAATCAACCCTATTTGTATCAAGATCCGAACTTTGAACTGAAAATTGGAAATTCTTTTTTCGTTTATGAATTTATGAATGACGCTTATAAAACCCGGAGTCTTCAAATCCTGATTCTGTTTTCAGGCTTTAAAAATTTGAGTTTCAAATCTAAACGTGAAATTTTTAATATCGGAACTTCCTTTATTTAAATCCTGATTCTGTTTTCAATCCCGCTCCAAATCCAGACTTTAAAGGTTTGAATTCAAATCTAAACGTCAATTGATTTGATTTTCAGTGTCAAATCCTGATCCTATTTTTCAGTCTTACTCTAAGTCCAGACTTTAAAGGTTTGAGTTTCAAATCTAAAAGTGAAATAATTTTATTTTTAGCGTCGAATCTTCACTCAAATCCTGATTCTATTTTCAGTCTCGCTCCATATCCAGAGTTTAAACGTTTAAGTTTCAAATCAAAACGTGAATTGATTTGATTTTTAATCTCAAATCTTTACTCAAATCATAATTCAATCTTCAGTCTGGCTCCAAATCCAGACTTTAATGGTTTAAAAGTTTCAAATCTAAAAGTGAATTGATTTGATTTGTAATATGGAAACTTTCGTTACTCAAATCCTGATTCTATTTTCAAAGTCCAGTTTCAAATCCGAACTGTAAAGGCTTGAATTTCAAATCTAAACCTGAACTGATTTGATTTTTAGTATTGAATCTGGATTCACCTTTGAAATCCTTCACATTTTAATTTTCAAACTCGTATTGAATTCGAAGTAGGTGCCCAATTATCGCTTTAAAGTCAAACATATCCACTTCAAGATTCGAACTTTAAACTCAAAATTCTTACGAATCATGAAGCATGCAAAACTCTGAGCCTTCAAATGTAACTTCAAAAATTCGAAATTAAAGTGTAGAGTTAAAGTTTTAAATTGAATCCTACGAAGTCTTCAAATGTGACTTCAAGTATTCCAATTTCACTTTTAGTTCATGGCTATTTTTGAGTTTACCTAAAAGTTTCCAACTTTGGCCTGAAAATTTGAGGTCCTTATTTGATTTACGATATAATCAAATCTTAAGTTTAAAGCGGTGCAAGTTGAGTCTTCTGTGATTTCAAGAATTCGAACTCAAAGTGTGGTGTCTAAAATGTAAATTCCGAAACTCAAACGTGACTTTGGAGATTCGAATTCTGAGGGTAAATTCGAAAACTACGTCAAATTAAAGTTTGAAAATTCATTTTTCATGTTAATAAATTCCAAATTTGGATATTTCGGAGTTTCAACGGCGCTTTTTTCAAAATAAGTGAACTTAAACGTTAAAATTATTAATTAATTAGGTTTTACACTGGTACTCGTATGAAGGATGCTTTTTTTTTAGAATTCAGTCTTTTGGAAATTTCTTCAGTTTAAAGTTTTGGACTAGGTAGTTTTCAGTTGTTATTAATTGGTATCTGAAAACTGATGTAGGTGAACATTTTCAGCTAAGTTAATTATTGATAAATTGAGTGTTCTAAGCTTCTAAGTAACGTAACCATTTTATAGAAAACTTTTACAAGGCGCAATAAAAATGTGGCTTTGTTTAGTTTTTATTGCATTACATACAATTAGTAATTTAAGTGATCGTTCAACTATACGATATAGTAAGATGGAGATTATCAAGTATTTTCGAAGTCGTAGAACGTGTACATAAACACAAACTAGTTCTAATTGAGCAAAGTTTCTAGTTTATACGTTTCACACGATGTTCAACTAAGATTCCTTCAGATTCCGGTATGTCTAGAGAATTAATAATGCCCACTTCCTTACACTAGCAGTCATCAAAGCTTTCCTTACCAGGTTAATTTTTTCATCCTCATCTGGAAATATAACTATGTTAAATGCTCTGCCATTTAATCTTCAAGAACATTCGACAATCATATTAATTAATTCGTTACTTTTAAGGTAGATCAGCAAAAAGCATTATTTTTATTTGCACTTTAGTTAATCCATTGGTTATTCCTATAAACAACAGAATTCTGTATAATATTTCATAAAAATTCTTTGATAACATTTCGTTCTTCAGTCACAAATTCCAAGTTTTTCTTTTTTAATTAACATGTTAAGAAATTAATACTTGGAAACTTTTTGTTTTAATGTCGACTCGGACGAATAACTTCGCCAAACTTATTTTTAGAATTATAATGCAAATCCCATGATCATTGAAAGTTTTAATTATTTACTGAATATTCAAATAATCGTGCAAATTGTGCAGCCGGTTTTTATTTCGATCAAACTTTGTAATAAAAATTCAAAGATTACCACATTAATGTATTTAAATGTAAATCCTTAAAACATGGTTAAACGAAAATTGATATCTATTTCCTTGACTGTTAGGTATAGATTACAAAACATATTAAAATTTCGTAATCGCCTAATATTTCTGATTATTAGTTCAGGGCCGTATCCTAAGAAACATGCTAATTTTATTGAGCAAATTAAATTAGTACAACCTTAACTACTGTTATTACCTGTATATGTAATGAAAACTAAGCTCCAATTAATACTTTTAATATCTTCAGCCTCCTAACTGCATAATATAAAAACACCAGGATTCTTCAGGAATGTTAGATAATGACACTGTTAATTTATATGTCTACAAACTATTCATTAAAAAATAATTTCAGTGACCACCTGAAAATTCATATGAAAACTCACGACAACAGCAAGCCCTTCCGCTGTTTGGTATGCAATCGTGGTTACAACACCGCAGCTGCTCTTACCTCCCATCAGCAGAGTCATGCTAAGCAAAATGCTGAAAACAGGCAAAGTCCAGGGAGTTTTCGATGCCTTCAGTGTCCGGAAATTTTCAGTAGATATGATTTACTACAGGTAAGCCATGCTCGATAAGAAATCGGCTAATATAAGAAACAGGCTTTTCCAGTTGTTGTTATTGCTTAAAGTAATTTTATCCATTGCAATTGGAATAATTTTAAAAGGGACAGGAAATGAAATGATTAAAATTAAAACATAATACCTACATGTAAAAATTAAATGTGCTTTCTGACCAACTCCCATGAAAAGCAACGATCAACTAGTTCGGTTAATTATAAATAAGGGCAGATTACCACTAAAAAGGGCACTAAACTAATTTCAGTTGAGATCCCCTTTCTCGGGCAAAGTGTGTCGAACACTTTGAACCACTGAACTGCACTGACTTGTCCATCCACCTTTTTGTAGGCTTTCCTTCCACAACTCCAGAGAAGTCAAAAAACCTATACAATAAAACGATTATAGCATATTGAAATGAGTGTGAACGAACACCGTGCCTGTTTTTTTATATTATCTCTGTTTATAAGAGACTATTTGTTGCATACATTTCTGACTAACTTTATTTACAGATACATACATCTTCCAACCACTCCTCAATCGCAGTTAACTCTTCGCAGCAAACCATACCTGTAACCATACAGGACAACAACATAAAAAGCCACATAGAATTACCAAAATGGGTTTGCATGTACTGCGGTAAAGACTTCCTAACACTTGATGAAATGCAGCAGCATGTAAATACAGATCACAATGCAATAGTAAATGGAAACTTTGTGAGTAGTCCTTGTAAAACTGCGGCTTCAGATGCTTTATCGCCATCACTTGAAAAAGTCTCACCATCGAATGATCATCAGCACAACAGTTCTCCAACGTATGCTTGTGAAAGTTGTACAATGCAGTTTGATTCGATTGAAAAATTAAGAGTGCATGAAAATTGCATCCATTGGAAACCTCCGCAACCACTAATTCCAAATCCTGCGGCGTTTATAAAGGATTGTAATACGTGTTTGCCACCGTCTCAAGGTATCAGTCCTGAAGTATTAAAGAATTCGCCAAATGCTCAACCTGTTCAGTCACAACCAACAGATTTAAGTCGTAAAAGGAGAGGTGGAGATATTGAAGATCAAGTTACTTCCAAAAGGAACAACAATGAAATTAATGCCACTCAAAGTATACCGAGCGGTTCCTCTCATGATTCTTCCAAGAAAGAAGAGTGGTCGAGTTACATTTGTAGCATATGTGGTACTCAGTTGCCAAATTTTGCTTCATTTATGGTGCACATGGACATACATATGTCTGTAAATGCTACTCCCACCAATGTCGTTTTGGGTGGTTATTGTCCTCTTTGTGGCGAGGCTTACAGGGATCAAACTGAACTCAATAATCACATCGTCCTACATACTTTAACGTACAAACCCGGCTGGTGCTGCCGTGTTTGTAAAAAAATGTTCAATGAGGATTTGGAAGATCTCCAAAGGCATTTAATGGAAAATCATACTTGCACTACTTACAGATGCTGCGTGTGTGAACAAATGTTTGAAACGAAAACTGCAATGTTGGTAAGTTAGTTGGCAGAATAATTTTTTCAGCAGGTTGTATAAGTCAAAGGTAAAGTGTGATATCAATAATTTTGCAGATGCATCTTACTAAAAAGCATAGCAGTGAATGCCAGCACTACCGCTGCAAATTTTGTCCGGAGCAAATTTTTCACAACCAAATCAGTGCAGAAATGCATATATCGCAGCATGTTCCTCGACTGTTTAATCCATCTCGGAAAACTGCTAGTTTCGGGCCCTTTCCATTTCGGAATGATTTCAACTCCAGGGTAGAAAGAATGGTTAAAAATCTTCAATGTCCTTTCTGTCGCCAGTGCTTTAAAGGCGAATACCTTCAACAAATACACATGATGAAAGAACACAAGGACTACCGAGAGGTAAGATTTACTATGAAACATCTTGCACGGACACTTCACAAACCATTATGTTATTTGCAAATGCTTGTTTTATTTTTAGAAATGATTTTTCGAAATTATTCGCTTTTTATTTGTAGCTTATCACATGTATTTTTAATAGTTATATATTGCAGATCATATTTTAAAAGCTCCGAATAATTTTAGGCACACAGCTCAAAAATGCAGGAAGAGTGTGCATTGGAGCAATTGTCTTCGTCCAGAGGACAACGAGAGATACAATCAAGCTCACCGAATGTATCGTATGCAAATCACTTGCCCTCTTCTGAAAGCATATCCAGATATGACAAGGCCCTAGCTGATAATTTTATATGTGACATCTGTGGTTCTACGGATTTTAATAGCGACACCGAGCTGGCCGCACATAAGAAGTTACATCATGTGAAGACCAAAGTGGGACCTGTGAGTTTACAATGTGCATACTGTAATGAACATTGTAAATCTCGCTCAGATTTAGAAAATCACATGAAGAACCATCAAATTAACAGCAGTAAAGGCAAACATAAGTGTAATATCTGCGACGAAATTTATTCTTCCGCTATTACATTAGCAGAACATAAACTATCACACTGTAAAATAGTATCTGGTAATACTTGTACACAGTGTAAAACAGTTCTTGCTGATGAACAATCATTTTATTCCCATCAACTGCAACACAGTGCGGTAATGAATAAGCCAAACTCACAAATTTCTTTACCAGCAAATTGCATTATTTGTTGCCAAACTTTACAGACGGATGTTGAAATTAAGCTGCACGCTAATTTCCATTTGCAACATTTAATTCAAAAGGAATTTCTTTGTAGTATGTGTAGCAGAATTTTTGATACCCGTACCGGTATCACTGTTCAGGGGTTTGATAAAAGCTCAGAAAATCTACAAATTTCTGTTTGTAAAGAATGTATAAATAAATGTGGCAATAATAGTAGTTCTAACAGTCCGCGACCTCCACTCCTAAAACCAGAAAACCTAGACAAAAGTTTATATTCGTGTATTAAATGTCCACAGACATTTGAAAATGAGAACGAAGTGAAAAAACATGCAGTCACCCATGTCGTCAACGACGGTATTAATCATGAATGTCATATTTGCAGAAGTATTTTCCCAACTCCTCTGAAACTTCAGCTACATGTTATTGAACACAGCTTTTTTGGAACTGGACAGTTTCGATGTTACATATGTAGTTCAGTTTTTACAACTGCAAACGGACTGCTCTCACATATGCTCGAACACGGAGCAAATGCCAAACCGTACGAATGTGCCACTTGCCAAATGAAATTCTTTTTCCAAACCGAACTAGACAACCATAAATACGAACATGTTCTATCTCGTGCTGTCGTTCAGCCTATCATTTTAAATAACACAGAAGAATGCGAAGATTCTTCAACTGAAAAAATGAAAAGGGAACTGCTGAGGAAATGTCCATATTGTGATATGTCAACATCGCACACATACTTGGATGTGCATATTAGATTTTGCCCCCGAAACCCAGAGTTTAAGAAAAAACTAGAAGAAAAACGCAAGGTTAAAGTATCGGAAAAAACAAACAATATGTCCGAAAATGAGGATAAAAATGTATAAGAGTTATTAGCTTTATGGTTCCATTTCCTTTGGTTTTGTGTAACAAGCGTGTACTATTTTATTACTGAAGTAAACTGTAATTTGTTGTCTTTTAAGTACGAAATGAAAAAAGCATAAGGAAAATCGTACTAAATGTTCGGTAATTGTAGTAAATCTGTACTTTATACATTCTATTCTTTTTACTTTGTTTTGAAAAAACACAAATGAGTAGCAATAATATACCCTATAATTATTTGTATCTATAATTTAAAAATACAGGAAAGTGTAATTGATAAAGCTAAATACCTACTTAATGTTAAAGTGATAGTTTTTCAAGTTTTAATTTAGTTATCTGGGATTTAGTGTAGCGTAGTAGGCATAATGGAAAATGTGATAATACTACTTAATTAAATGGGTTAGGGGTAAAATTACCAGAACTGTTTGTAATATTAATCAATTTGCACTCAGTATTTGTTCACTTATATGTAAAAGTATTTATGAAAGGGGTCCATATATTTAGACATAGAGAAAACATTCCATTTCCACTTGTATTTGATTTTTCAACTAACCCAATGTGTTTTATTGTATACTATTGTTGAATTTTTGTAAGATTCTTATTTCTTCGAGATAAATTTAATATTTAGTTATTTTCACCTCAGCTTTAAATGTCAGTATTAATTAAAAATGGTTAACAGTTTAAATGAAACTTACCTTTCGTGAAAATCCATTTCTATAATTTATTTGTTACAAGAGGTAAATAGACAAATAATATTTAAATGAAGTTGAGTACTAGACTGCCCCTAATATTTACTTTGTATTTTGGGAGAATGTTAAGAAGTATGCATATGAAACCTTGAAATATGTATTCCTATTTACATGTTTGTTTAATAATAATTTATAAATAATAAAATGCATACATGCACTTGTGGTAGAAATGATTTTTTTTAAACTATATCCCACACTTTTTCATATTTATTTTATTTGGGAGTCTTGATAATACAGATCTACTTTGCAACCAGCAACACGAAGATCAATCTCAGCTGCGACTGAAAAATTTTTCAGAACGGCCGAAATGCATATTTTAAATCTGTGAACACTAAACTAAAAACAATAAGTTTTAATCTTTTTTATTTTTTAATAACTCTGTTTTTAGAGCTTGTTTTACAGATTGTTTTACGTAACAGAAGTGGGTGTTTATTGTAGGTAGTTCCTCTGTAATTTGTCTCAACCTTAGAAAGAAGTAGAAGCTCTTACGCAGCACATTTGCTTACGACCAGTTTCAAAGTTTTCTGAACCAACCATCCTTTTTAACGTTTTATTATACACATTTTTGCAGTCAGGCAGTGAAGAACTTGAACTGGAATATAAGAACCAAAACCGTAGGTACCGAAACCCTTTTAATTTATAAGACCGAAACTATAACCAAACCCTTATTGAAGATAAGTTTTTTCGAAATGTAAAACTAGACAAAAATATCGAAAAAGTATCGATACTATCAATATATTGTTTAAATTGCCATATCGGATTAACGGACATATCAAATTAGTTGATATATCGAATAAATTCATATCTCTACTGATTCAATATATGAAATAAATTTATTTATTGATTAATTAAATACTCCACATATTGATGATAAACGCCTGTAGTTAATCTAAAAGTTTACTTATGAAATATGAATTTTATGGAAGTATTTCATAAATAAAAAATTCTTAAAATATCAATGGAATCGATATATCGCCAATAATTAAATCGGCACGTCAATATTTTTAGTATTCCAAATCAAATATCAATATTCAGTATATCGATATTTATATTGATGTATCGAGAAAACTTGCAGCACTAACTGTGACAATCGAATAATCAAAATAAAGCAAAATATTCAAAAACAGAATAAATAGGCATTTATTAATAAAACAATTTTGTTCAAGGGAATCATTATATATTTCTATAAATAAACTAATTAATACTTTAAATCTTTTTAAATAAGTGTACTTTTTACTTTAACAAGATGTTTACGCACTTGCTGTTGCATCGCTGCCTAAAAGATCACCTTTTGATAATTTATGTGTGCGCATCTTTGGAACAGGTGAACTAGCAGGTGTTGTTTCTGTAAGTTTTGTACTTTGTGGGTCAGTTTCATCTTGTTCCACGCTATTCTCATTAGGAATGGTATTTAATATGACACTGACTTCCGTTTTACGTTTCGGACTAGAAGGTGGAGTGGAACAGTTATTATTTTCATTTATTTCGGTATTTTCATGAATATCAGTTGTATCCGATACATTTGTCAAAGAATCAGATTTATCTAATTGATCATTTGAAGCAGTAATATACAGTGATTTTCGCTCATTGAAATTTATATCCTGCTCGTCTGAAACATGATTGTAGGTCGAATTATATACAATTTCTTGATTTGAGTCTTCACAAATGGAGTTTGCATTACTGTCTTGTTTACTTAATACTTCGTCATCCTCTTTTGTTATTTCCTTATCACAGTTTATATTTTCCGACTCGGTTTCATCGATACACTTAAATTTTGAAACTACATTGGAATTTTCATCAGTTGGAGTGTCATCGTATCCATGTCCATTTTCTGTTACTTCATTAACCGCAACGTTCTCAGTCGATGCTTGAAGTTTCTCATTTTTATGGCCCTCTGCTGATGATGCAATTAAATCAGGAATATCAGTAAGAGGTTGTTCGTCATCGGTTTCTTTGGTTTGGTCGCTGTTGTTTGTTTCATCAGTCATTTTTTCCATTTCTTTGGTAATATTGTTCATTATTTGTGACATTTCTTGATTGACTATATCTAATGGTAAGCTTTCACTTTCTGAATAAGATATGTCTGTTTCTACTGAGGTGAGACTCCACTTAGACAAATTGTGCATTGACGATACTCCTAAATAAGCATCACCTTCCTCCCGCGTCTGAAATAAAAATTTTAGTATGATTAAAATAATTCCACAACTCAGTATAGTTTATCAGAAAACAGATATGCAAATACCATATTTGGTGGAAGTGGTGCTCTTCGTTTCCTGCGTCTTATCCTCTTTGGCCTAAGTGCAGCAAGTTTCTCCTCTTCGTCAAACGGATTCACAGATGGTGGGTGTTCATGAGCACTATCGATTGGTAAATGACCATTTGGAACTTCATCTGAATTTGCAGTTGATTTTGCCACCCTTTCGCTAAATCTAGATCTCGGAAGGGGTACCGGTACGGAACTTCGGGCAGGAGAATAAATCGGAGAGAGAGTTGTTGGAAGTGTCTGCCGGTGAACTGTGCCAAAGTCTGTGTAACAAATAACTTATTAGAAATTCGAACAGTTGTTATCACCAGCAGTATATGATTCAGTTTTATATAAAACCTTTATGCTTATGAAATTATGTGTGGCAATTTCGTTACTTAATGTTATTTATGGGTTGATAATCAATGAAAAATACAAGAATGAAATGGCAAAGGTGTTAGTTGCACGAATTTTTGTAGTTTCATAACTGTAAATTTTGAACTTCAGTTGTCGAATGACTTCGACTCGACTTCCCTTCAACTAAAGTACATATCCTCGGAGTTAAAACTACCAGAATGGTTTGAGACCCTTGTAAGTCTTCAAGAAGCCCAATAAAATCATTCTAATTAAATATGCAAGTGTATGAATGCCTACTGTGTGGTGTATGCACATGCACATATTAATTAATGACTACATTTCCATCAACTGCATGCAGCTTTTGAATGTTGATTTGTTGATTATTAAAAGTACGGTACAAAAACAGATATATAGAGACATATTTTATAATTACAAGGCTAGCAGAAGCTAAGTAAAACTAATAAAATATTTTTGTTGTTTTTCAAATTTTGTAGTATCAAATAAAACTGTAAATAAATCATAAATGAGATCATAGATTTGTCTAACTGAAATGCAGATTTATGGAATTGTTAATGTTGTAAAAAGGTTTCATTTAATATTAAAGGCAATGCTTAAATCCATTCCTTTTTTGAAGCAGTAAATCACTTACGAATCGAATACTAAATAATTGTAACTCCCAATAAAACCAAAATTAATACATCTCTATTTACCACGTGAAAGGTTTTCGTTATTAATTTCCGACTGATAAACACTTTTCCAAAGTTAAACAAACTACATAACTTTTGGCTATCGTTAAGAATGTTAAGATCAAATTAAAACTAAATAAATATTTAATTATGATAGGGTTTCACAACGTAAACACCTAAATTGATACTCTTGAGTTTTCTAAATTATATTATTAGATATACAGTACGGTTGCTATAAACAAAATTTTTAGTTTTAATTTTATTTGTTGCCTTTAGATATTCAATTCTGAAATTTACAAACCACCTGTAATTTTAAATTTTGTTATTTAATTGCTTGTATAGCGTTCTTAGGCAGAAATTATCAATGTTGCCTTTGAGGGACAGGGTTATCCATTCACTTGAATAGTCCAAAATATTTTAAAAAAATCTAAAAAGAATTAAAATAATTTTATTTTGTTTGTATAGCATTATTAGATAGCAATTACAAATTTCATGTTACTTTTGAGGGAGGTATCCACCTGAATGGTCCAAAAATTAAAAAAAAAGTAAATTCAAAAGCTTAACAAGAATCAAAATAATTTTGGTTTTATTAAAATAATACAATCAACCACTTGAATTTTTAAATTTTATTTTATTGCTTATATAACATTATTAGATAGAAATTATCAATTTCATGGTACTTTTGAGGGACAAGGCTGTCCACTTGATCACTTGAATGGTCTAAAAATAATAAAAATAAATTCAAACGGCTAGAAAGAATGAACATAATTTTGGTTTTATTAAAATAATAAAATCATATTCAGAAAGGAATTCAAAATAAGTTTGGTTTGTGTTTTGTAATATTATAACCAGGCATAAATTCAGAAAAATACAGTAAAAAGGCAAAATAACAAAACAACCTGATTCTAATTCTAAAATTTTCTGAAACTTCAATGTTGGAAACTGAATTATTGAATTTTGTGAAAATTCTTTAATTATCCTAAATTTAACAAACAATTAGAATTCCCAAGAAATAAAGCAAAAAGTGTTTATACAATTTTCTCGTACTAATTGCATATCAAAGTAAATTTTGTATTTATATATTACGATAAGATAAGACACGAGTAAAGTAAACTTTATAAAGTAATTGAGTAACTTTATTAATATCCCATCGGAAAAAAGTGATATCAAAATGCTTAGAAACTGGAAACACTCACTTCAAAAACGTGAATCTAAAAACACACTTTATACAAATATTTAAAGAAGTAAACTGATAAAATGATTAATGTTTAACTTTCCTAGGCTTTAATTTGTTATTTTTCAATATTTTTTTTTTATAAATTTAATTTTGAAAATCACTTTAAATTAATTTGAAAGTGCATTGGATTTTCAAAATTGTTGACCTTGTTAAAAGTGTGGTCATTATCACCACACCTTGTTTGATACAAATTCAATCATTTGTTTATTAAAGTAGCATGACCTAACTACCTACAACAACGGATGTGTTCAGCCTACGTTGTTGGCTGGCTATTCAGTTCAATGAATGTATATGTGTACAATCAGACACAAAATTATTGCAATTTAGGCATTCAAAGTGTCACTCGAACACTAAAATTGCATGCTAAATCAAGAAACAAAAAAATCAGGCGTGGGTTGCTATACCACGGACTGATAATTGATAAAGTCCAATATTAGGTTAAAGTTTATAATAATCTGGTGCTTGTCAACCGTACCTATCTGTTAATGGTGTTATTTTATCTTATGAACCATCGATAAACTTCGATAAATATATTTACTTACTTGTTACATTTTTTCTTATTTCTGGCGGACTTGATGGAGCTTGTCGTTTGTCCTTTTTCTTGCCTCTGAATGATTTCAAGGTGCTGGAACAAAATACTTTAAAAATTTCCAAAAAATCAATCAAGATACATCTAAATTACACCGATTACTCATGTCTGAAATATTCTTCGCGTGCGTCAAATATATCTCCATCTACAAAGAGTGCCTACAACAAAAACCAGGCGTGCTAAAAATAATAAAATTTACTCAGTTTCAAGCACTTTTCAAAGTACGTACAGTAATTGGATTATTTTTCTTAATTGTGATCGTGTTGCTTATAAATAGATTTAAAGCAGATTTACTATTAATCTCATAGGAACTTTTTAAACCCAAGTGTTTTTATAGTCTTAGAACACAAATATTATTTCACTTTTAATTTGATTCTGGTTAATTCCTTTCACTTAAAATCTTAAAAAAAACTGCTGAGGAAGTCCGCGGATTTAATAAAATGAATTTATTTCTTTATTTTATTTGAAAACAAGGATATTTCCTTATTTGCAAAGTAAAATAAATTATGTAAGTAACCTGAAAACTAAAACTTTCATTTACAAAAAATGTTAGGCGACAAACAGCAAGCATTGTTACCAAAATGGACCAAATTTGTTTATTCGCCGAAGACGTTAATATTTCCTTAGATTAATGAATTAAAACAAAATAAAGTAGCCTGAAAACTGAATAAACTTTACTAAAAATTATGATAACAAAATAAATTTGAATGTTATTGTGGGAGGTGCAATGCTTGGAAATTTTATTGGTTTAAATAACAATCAATACACAAAATGTGAATACATAAATCTACACTTTATGTAAAATGCAAGCCCGTCAACTGTCTATAATCCAATTATTTTCAATTATTTTTAATGTATTTTGCTTTTGAGTTAAATGTCGAATGTTAATTTAATTTAACTTTTATGCAAAAATTTATCGACAAAATTGCATGCTGCATGTACATTTTTCAGTTTGTTCGTCGTTACAGAAGCATTTCAGTTGGGTAAATTTGTTCTGAAAAAGTTCCAAAATACAACAAAATTTCCAGCATACAAAAGTGATTTTAAAATTCGAAGTTTTCAGGAACATTTTTATTTTACAATATTTTTGGCAACATTTTCCAGCAGCTGCTAGAAATTAATAGCTGAAACAGGCACGTTTCAATGAAAGACAATTTTTAATACTTCTGTCAGGTAAACTGTGTCATTCAAAGCTATAAACATTTGCTTCTATGTGTAATTTTTCTAATTAATTTGTTTTAAAGAGTTCTAAAATGGAGTAATATTTTAATTTCCAGCTTGGCTGTACAGGCAATTTCAGGCAATACAAAAGTTTTCAGGAACATGTTTATTTTTCATTATTTTTGGGACAATTTTCCAGCAGTTGCTGAAAACTAATAGCAGAAATAGACACGTTTCAGAGAATTTCAGTTTTCTAAAGAACTGAAACATTAAAAATTTGAATACTTCTGTCAGATAAACTGTGTTGAATTACACTTGCTTCTGCTTGTAACTTTTTAATTAATTTGTTCTAAAAAGTTCTAAAATGCAGCAAAATTTTATTTTCCAGCCTGGCTGTGCTTTTATAGTTTTATATTATTTTTGGCGGCATTTTACAGTAGCTGCTGAAAACTAATAGCTGGCACAGGCACGTTTCAGCGAATTTCAGTTTTCAAACGAAAAACTTGAATACATCTGTCAGATTAACCGTGTCATTCAAAATTCAAAGCTATAAACATTTGCTTCTACGTGTAATTTTTTAATTAATTAACTTAAACAAATTTCTCTTTGTAGTTATGGTATCGATCCATGCTCACAATTACAATAGTTGTAATAAACATCGCCTTCGATTAATTTGTTTTGATTAACTTCTAAACCATTTTAATAAGACTGAAATGAGTAGAATCTATTTCGGAGCTTTAAATTTTCTTTTGTATTTCCTGGAATTCGCTTGGAATTTACAAAATAACCATTCGTTTCAGTTACTCTATTAGCTGGTTATTTTTAAACCAAAATTACTAGGCTATAATAAACTTCTTAAAAGGATTACAATTACAACTCAACCTTAGCTCATGCAACGAAATATTTCTAAATTATAGCTATGACAAAATACTGCAATTATATGAACAGTAGTTTATTGCTAGTTTTAGTATCTGCTGTAATTAAGTATTTAATAATAGTTTCGTTGTGTAATTATTTTATATCTGGTTGGAAATTTATATTATAAATAGCACTGCGAAAAACTGCGTTAATAAAGCTTTTGCCCATTGATTATTGTTTTGTTTTTTTATTATTATCATCAATTTAAAATTACATAAATTTATAACTAATTTTTCAAAAGAAATAAATTTTGCGCCACAGAAAATATTAAAAATAGATCTAATTTAATTAATTTTTAATAGTTTAATTAGTACAAGGAACACTCACTGTTTATATAATTAATTGCAAAGAACTATAATTATTTAATACAATAAAAAGCCCACATTTCTAAGTTAGTTATCTCTCACGCAGGCATGTTTAATTGTCTTGTTCATATAGACGAGCATGAACTGCAAAACATATCAAAACATAAGGGATCAAGTATACTTTTTGGAATCCGGTGATATACACCGGACACAAACAATTTCAAACAAAATTAGTTTTAAGGGAGACCGGTTGACACAGGTGTGAGTCTCAGCTTCTTAGCAGCAAAGTTTCTGCTTCGCAACTGGTTGACACAGGTTCGAATCTAAGCTTTCTTTCCAAAATTGGCGATTTTTTTAAGATTGTTGGTTTCAGTAATTAGATATTCAATAATTGTTTCGTTGTGTAATTAATTATTTTATATTTGCACGGAAATTCAGAAAAAGCGCCCTGAAAAATTCTGCTTATAAATCCTTTCACCTTTTTGCTTATCGTTTTCTAACTGAATATGTTAATGCTTTACTTAAGCAGTAATTTAAGAAATACATAAGTTCTAATGTTTTCCCTAAACCAAATAATCCTTAAAAATCTATCTTGAAATGGTTAAAATCGAATCCTGCATATTTTTAACATAATTAATTTAAAATATTAATAAAGTATTTAATAATGGTTTGGTGGTGCTTACGCCTTAATTTACACTAATTTAAAAATATGTTCTAATATTTTTCCGCAAACTAAACAACCCTTACAAATCTTTCTTCAAATCTTGTAAATTAAATTATTTATTACTTAAAACACAAATATTAATTAAGAGTTTAATAATTGTATCGTTGCGATTTTACACGAATTTAAGAAATAAGTTTCAATATTTTCCCCAAACAAAAGAATCCTCAAAAATCTATCTAGAAATCTTGAAAATCGAATTCTACAATTATTTAAAATCTTGCACATTTTGAACATAATTAATTCCAAGTACCTATTAATTAAGTATTTAAGAATAGTTTGGTTGTGCTTACGTCTTAATTTACATTAATTTAAGAAATAAGTTCTAATATTTTTTCCTCCAAACCAATGAATCCTTAGAAATCTATCTGGATATCTTGAAAAACGAATCATTTATTACTTCAACTCCGGCATATTTTTAGCATAATTAATTTCAAATAATAACTACCTACGTATTTAATAAAAGTTTGGTTGCGCTTACAGCCTTGGTTTTGTACTAATTTAAGAAATAAGTTCTAATGTTTTTCCACAAACCAATTAATCCTTAAAAATCAATCTTCAAATTGATTATAAAATCATTAAAATCCTGCATATTTTTTGTTTAATTAATTCCAAATATTAAGTATTTAATAACAGCCACATTGTGCTTGCACCTTGGTTTTACACTAATTTAAGGAATAAGTTTCAATATTTTTCCCCAAATAAAAGATCCTCAAAAATCTATTTGGAAATCTTAAAAATCGAATTATAAAATTAGTTAAAATCCTGCATATTTTAAAGTTAATTAATTCCAAATAATAATTAATTATTTAATAATAGTTTCGTTGTGTTTCACTTATACCGGGTGTCTTAAAAAGAATTACATCTAGTCTTGAAAATCGAATTAGTATTAGTTAAAATCTTACACATTTTTAATGTAATTAATTCCAATTAATAATTAAGTATGTACTCAATAATAGTTTCGTCGTAATTTAAGGAATAGGTTCTATTGTTTTCCCCAAACCAAACAATCCTTAAAACTCTATCTTGAAATCTTGAAAATCGAATTGATATTAGTTAAAAATCCAGCATATTTTGAAGACAATTAATTCCAAATATTAAAACTATAGTATAATCCGCAGCCCGCATGCATTTCTACCACTTAACGGTGAGAGGTAAATCAAGTTAGCTAAGTTATCTCTCACTCATGAATGTTAAATGACTTTGTTTATATGAAAAACTATCAACAACATAAAATCGAAACATTACAATTGTTGCAATGATACAGACAGATCAACAATTTTTGGAATCCGGTAGTCATACTACGTATGACAAAAATAACCGGACATAAGCAATTTCAACTAATTTTAAAGGAGCTCGGTTCGCTTCGCGCCTGGTTCACACAGGTTCAAATCTCGGCTTTGGCAACAACCTGTCCAAAATTGTGTGTATTGTATTATCTGTAACCTCTTATACCTGTCGGTGTCGAGGCCGGTGCGTTAACGTATGAGGCTCTACGCGGGTCACTAGGTTCGAACCAAGGACTAGCGCAACGTAAGCCCGACGCTCTACCACTGCGCCACCCTAGCTTTCCCTTTTCCAAAAATTAAGGGTTTCTTAATATAGCTCGAAAAACTAGCTCATAAAAGTGGCGACGTTTTTGAGATTTTTAAAAATAATTTGGTTATTTTCCTACAATTTTTCAAAAAATCTCGTTTGTTGAATTACCTAATAACGATAAAGTTATCTCAAGTACGCAATTTTGACCTTTAGCCGTGTGAAATTATATTCACATGGCAAAGGAAACTCTTTAATTATTTATAAAACCACATACTGACGTGGTTTTGAAATTCAGAATTTTTGGGCCTTTTAGCTGCAGTGATGCTTTCTGATTAAATTAAACAATTATTTTATTGTTTTATATCTTTCTTAGCGGCAGAAAAGAGGGGAGATTATTTTATTTTTGGTGTCTCAAATCGAATAAAAGACTGTAACGCTAGGGGCCCTTAAGTCCGTTCATCCTAACCCCATTTTACAGACAATCCGGCGCTGTCAAAAACAACACGCCAAAAAATAAATATGAAATAATAGTCCTAGTTTCATATTAAAAAGGCAACCTACTAAAAATAGAAGTAAGTGACGTAGGTAGTTGATTGTAAACAGTGCATTGTCCAAATTTATTTGAGCATTTAAAACCGATTATTATTTATTAAAATAGGCGACAATAAATTTTAAAGCGCCCACTGTTTATTAATAATTAACAGGTAAATTATCATAACGCACATCTCGCAATTAGTTTAAATCGCGTGCCTCCCAGTAATAACGACTCGTAATGTACCACGCAAACCTGCTGATTTAATACGATTACCATTAAATAAATAATTTGTATTTTTGGCCGTGATGTCATTACCGATTTAAAGGTTGTTAGGTCATACAGGTGATAATCGTCGATTGATAGAATCGCCGTAACGCCCATTTTGGACTAATTTGCAACTCATTAATTGGAAAATAAATTAAATACTCTGTGGAATGCACCGCAGAACATTCCTTAAATGAATGTTATGACGACTAATTTGCATTTCTAATTACAATAATGGATTTTCCTCCCAAGACGCTGAAGAACAAGTTGAAGGTTGTTTCAATTTAAACTCATTTGTATTGCAACAAACTGGAGGATTATTACAAATTGGTTAATTCACGCTTCTATTTTTCTATTCAAGATTTTCTGATTGCGCACTTCTTGGTAGTATTAAACGTAATAAAAGGACACTTGTCCTTAACCTCTCAAAGCTTCCAGTACAACATGCACTTGAACGTTGTTTGTTGTTCACAATTGAAATTGAAACATTGTTTCAAATCTGGCATTTGTCCAAAATAATCACAATCATGAAGGATTTGAAAGCTTAAAAAGGATCTTCATCACGAAATTCATTTAAAATATTATAAAGTAAATTTGAAACCATTAAGGCCCACTTTAAATAATTATCTTCAACTCAAAATGTGTAGGTTCGACGGATCTATTAACATATACGAATTGTAAGCTGCGTGGAAGTAAAATAATGTATTGATGTGGGTTTAAATAAGTGTAGCAAACAGAAGTTTTATGATTGTTTACCTCAGGTTTCTGGGCATAAATTCGCCCTCATTTCAAAAATAAAAGGACCGACTTTTTCATTAGAAATTCATAGCAAAATTTGGAAAAAGCTGGGTTTTTTGTTCAAAATACCTTTTTTATTTGCTTTTTAGGGTGCATTTTTACCATGTTACAAACACTAATTTTTGCAGCCAGAAAGCCAACTAATTTTCGTGTCAATGCTGTCAGAAAATTTGGGCAAAATCAAACTGAAAGAACTATCCAAAAAAATAGCTTATTGAAATCCTCAAAACATTTTAATTTCAAGATTACTGTTTAAAATACTGTGTATTTATATATTTTTACATGTTTCTTTCATTTTTCGTTGTTTAAGGCGTTATCAACTTTCACCACGATGATACTGACCCCACGGTCCCAATCCGGAAGACGTTTTGTTAATCCTTAAAATTGTTTAATTTCAAGATTACTGCTAAGAATTCGTTATTTGGATATTTATATATTTTACTTCTTATTATTGATATATTTCTTAATTTATTTAATTTTTATTTATTTAAACAAAGGTCACAAGTCACAAACAATAATTACAAATTAAAAAGCTAGCTTTCTTCATGGAATAAACTAATTAGCTTTTCTTGTGTTTATATATTGGAAAACTGAATTTTCGACAATGAAATTACTTTATGTAGTGTTACTGTTCAGATTCTTGTACTTGCTCAGTACAATTGTAGCTAATAAGAGTAACACTTCATGCAGTGCACTTAAATGGAAGTTTAACACTTCAATGCAGTGCACTTAAATGGAAGTTAAGTATGCAATTCTTTAAAGCAAGCGTGTGCAGATGCAGAAGTTAAAACTGACATGATAATATGAACTCACTTTAAACACGGAACTGTTCAATCAGGCATCTTGATTTTATGACCTTTTTTTATACGTCAGTTTAACCTAATTTAATTTGCAATGATATTGTTTCGTTGTTCTTTTACTTTTGCTAAATTCTTTCGAAACCTTTTGGAAATTTTTATTTGGATAATGTTGAAACTTAACAATTTCTTCCGAATTATTTTCAGAACCTTTTGGAAAATTTTTATTTTGAAACTTGATAATATTTTTTGAAAGTAACATGCCGAACTACGAAAGCAGAAGTTTGGTTAAAATATCCTTTTTCGTTCTTATTTTTTAGTTACAAAGTAATTCCCCAATCTAATAAGAGCAAAAGTTGAAATCAACACTACATTGGAAAGAAACAAGCTGGTACGTCCGAAACGTTTCCCAACAAATAAAGAACTAAAGCAAAACAGTATTCAATACCAAATGGAATTAAGTAAGAAACTAACACCTAAGGAAAACCTAATAACACTAGATATGAATAATCTTGAAACAAGATAATGAAAGATATACAAGTAATAACAAAGAAGATATGTTCAAGGACAAAAACAAGAACTAGCAAATTCAGCCAAGATACGCTAAAGTCGATTGAAGAGAGGAAACTATTGGATAGATCCAGGCCGGAGTATAAAGAGCTGAACAAGAATATAAGACGGAAGACTAGAGAAGACATACGAAACTACAACACAAAATTTATCGGACGAGTGATAGAGAACAACCGAAATATGGAAGTATTGAAAACAATGGCTAACACCGGAAGATCGAGGATATATCAACTAACACGAAAAAACTGAAATAAGACTGAAGACTTTTATGCAGATCTATACTCATTCAAGGAACCCAAACCCGAAAGAGTAAATTTTAATACCCTAACAAACGTCGATGAAATACAACTAGCTCTCAGCCAGATGAAAAACGGCCGAGCACCAGGCGAAGACAACGTTACAAGCGAGATGATAAAAATGGGAGGATGGTCACCTTGGAAGCAATACAAATACTCTTGAATAAGTGCCTAGCAGAAGGTAATATCCCGGAAGGCTGGAGTAATGCACAGGTTAATCCTATTATTGTATAAGAAGATACATTTAAGATAGATAACTATCGACCTATTAGTTTGCCACCACACCCATATAAGATATTATCCAAAATCATCACGAACAGATTGACCAACAAATCTGATAGTGATGATTAGCCAGTAGAACAGGCGGGCTTCCGCAAAGGCTATAGTACGGCAGAACATTTACAAACTCTTCGTACGCTTATTGAAAAATGCCACGAATACAATGTACCGTTCCACTTGGCATTTGTGGATTATAACAAAGCCTGCGACTCGATAGAGCTGTGGGCGGTCTTTGAAGCCATGGACCATGCTAGAATAGATTCGAGGTACAGAAACATCCTACAAAATATATACGATCGCGTAACTCTACAGGTGAAACTAGATGAAGATATACTAATACACAAAATTGAAAATTCCTATATGCAGGGGTGTGAGACAGCGTGACGTGATATCTCCAAAATTGTTCACCCTCGCTACGGAGGACATGTTTAAAAACTGGGAATTGGGACAGAAAAGGGATGAATATAGACGGGAAATTTCTAAGTCATCTTCGTTTCGCGGATGATATATAGTTCTGATAACTAAGTCATCTTCGTTTCGCGGATGATGTAGTTCTGATAAGCGACAACATAGAACAACTTCAAGAAATGATGCTAGAACTCAAAATAATCTAAGGAAGTAGGACTAGAAATGAATCTAGAAAAAACTAAGATAAAGACAACAGAAGGCACAGCAGTAGAAGTTGACTGACAAAACATAGAGAAAGTAGATGAATTTGTGTACCTAGGAGACACTCTAAGAATAGGCAGAGATAATCAAACCGCAGGAACTATCGCGAAGAATACGAATTACATGGGCAGGGGTTGGCAAACTAGGCCTTGAAAAACAAACAAATAGCCATCAACCTCAAAAGGAAAGTTTTCAATACACGCATCATCCCAGTGCTAACATATGGTATGGAGACCATGACCCTTACAATCAAATCGGCTAATAAACTTAGAAACCCCCAACGCGCAATCGAACGCATCATGCTTGAAGTTTAGCTTAAGGGATTATATCCTGAATGAAGATATTAGAAGAAGAACCGGTGTAGAGGATGTCATAGCGAGGATAGCTACGTCGAAGTGGAGATGGACTGGACATGTAGCAAAAATAGGATTATAGACTATACAAAATGGACCAAACAAGTAATACAATGGTGACCACGACTACACAAGAGGGGAGTAAGAGGCCCCCCAACGGAGACGGTTGGATGACATAAGAGAGAAAGCAGGAAAAAGTGGTATAACATTGCACACGACAGAATACAGTGGAAAATAAAAGGGGGGCCTATGTCCAGGAGTGGATTAAGAAGGGCTGCAAAAGAAGAAAGAAGAATAAGAAGGCATTTCTTGACTCTATCCCTTTTTTTATGTCATTTAACCTAATTTAATTGTGAATGATTTTATTTTTTCTTTTGCTTTCGCCGTATTATTTTCGGAAACTTTTGGAAATTTGCATTTGGATGATTTGGAAACTTGACAATTTTTCTTGAAAATAACAAGTATTTCAATCGATGGTTGAAACGACGAAAGCAGAAATAGTCATCGTTTTTTATTTTTATTTTTAGTTTTGATCAAAGAGTATAAATATATGATGTTAAAATTGATAAAAATCAACAAACACTACAAGAGCAAAGAACTTGGCTTGGTATTGGCATTTTATGTTTTAATCCGGCATTTTATAATTTTTCAGCGACGTAGAAACACTGCAATCAGTTCAAAATCCAACAAGTTTTAGTGTAAACGAATCAAAAATTTCGAATTCATAAGTTTGGATTTTTTCCTTATATTTAAAAGTCCACCAAATTGTTCCTCTCAATAAAACTGGCAAATTAATACAAAAACTAAATACTGCACTTCCTAACGTTACACAAGTATTAAAATAAAACAAGAATACATATTAATTTAAGAAATTACATATTCTAATCATATCCTCGTAATGACGCATCAACTTATCTTAACACAAAAAAATGTTAATGCATTATCTGCTTGTTTGTTTAAATTTTTTAAACCTTATTATCTAACATTTGCAGTCAGTGTTTGATTTAATGAATGAGTAATTGTAAACATATTTAGGAGCTACAGCTACTTCTATATAGTAATGTATTAATAAGTGGGTATTAATACACTCGTACTACTTCGATACATAAATAAGGCGTAAATTGTAAACAAGTACTTCGTAATACATCAGATCTGTAATGCAAAGAACGCGAACAAATAAATATAAATGGGTTGTTTGGTAAATGATTATTGAAACATCATACTTAAAAATACGAGCATTACTTAGGCGAACTATTTCAAACGATGATGGAAAATTTTTCGCAACCTTAAGAAAGTTTTTACACGTTACGGATGTGAGGATGATGTAAAACATATAAAACGTAATTAATTCTATTCTGGGCATTTGGAAATAAATATTTTTTATAAACTAAAATTAACATAATTCGCCAGTATCTAACACAATTTTAGAATGATAACAACTACCTTGAACCACTTTATTTATTTCAAGATCAAATCGTGCTGAGTTAATTGATTTTCTACAACGTAACACGTACATATATTATCAATAATAATTGCAGGAAACTTGGAAATTTTACGAGTTTTTAATGCTACCAGTATTCTAAGTACAAGAAAGTGCCTTGCAATTTATGCCGCACGTCAATTGCATATCGATGGTTCTAGTGAAAGTAAATTTACTTTAAAATTTTCCATTGCGTGTGTTATTGTTAGAGTAGATAATCGGCTGAATAATCGATAATAAAACAGACCTAGACGTCCCATTCTGATTACATACGAAAAGGTCGATAAAATAGTATGTTCGTTCCAGGCCGGTCACGTGCTTAACCGAATCAATTATTTGTAGAGCTATAATTGCAATGAGACTTTATAAGAATTGCATTTATTGCCATAAAGTACTTTGTTTATAATACTATTAAATTCTAGGTTGTAACCTATTTTATTAAGTGTTGAATCGGCCAGGAGTTGTTTTCGTTATCGTTTTCATATGTGCAGACTAATTAAAAATTAACTTAAAAAGAAATCAAGTGGCACAAGACCATCAAAAATTTTTAAATTACGAAAAAAACACTGATTATTGCTAAAATTCTGATATAACATACGTCCCAAAAATCTTGGAATCAATCCTTGCCATGTTCATTTATTATAAGGAGTTTTGTTTCGTTTGAGTATAAATTAATTTATGCTGCAATACTTTTTGGTGAGATTGAAGGCCTGGATTTATTAATCAACAACTACCCAAGTTTCCAAAATTTTTTGAACACCCGTTAGAAGGTCGGATTTGTAAAACATAATTATACAATCATCAACGGTCACTGAAGTTCCTAAAACTTCTTGAACACGCGTTATAAAGCCACATATCTATCGACTTAAAACATTAATGGAAAATTTTTAGTTTGTACTGCTAGACTGGGTTGCCTGATTTTTAAGAGAGGCTTATTGATTTTCAGACAACACAATTACACAAGTATTCTTGCAAATTAAAGCCATTAAAATATCGTATCGAAGATTAATAAAGGAATTAGAAGTAATTAACGATTGCGTATTCAAATCTTGAAGGTGGGCACGTCAATAAGCTATTGGTTTTATAGTGTTTTTATGTTCATTTCAGTACAAATGTGACGAGAAAATGGGCCAAATAAACCTCAAAATTGTAGGACATTTTCACGAATAGAGAGAGAGCAGGGTAAAACAAATTAGTGCAAAATGAACTTCATGATAAAAATGCAAACCTCAAAGAAGAAGTTTCTCTATACTTCAAGCTGTTAAAGTTAACATAAATTTGTTGGTATATACTAACAGAAATAGGCCAAATAATAGTCAAAGTTCCAAAATTCCAGAAAACAAGATAAAAAAATTCGTCTAATTACTAATAAGAGATTTTGCTTATACTTCAAGCTGTATGGTCTAAGCAAATCTCGGTTAATTTACTAACAAAAACTGGGATAATTATGGCCAAAACTGCAGTAGATTTTAAAATACAGACAGAGCGGAGTAAGAAATCCACCAAAAAAACAAGAAATTAAAGAAATGATTTTGCTATAGGGGCGCAGCACTAATTTCTGTTTATTCACTAACAAGCAATGGGCCAATTAAAACCAAATTTGCAGTAAATTATAAAGTACAAAAATGGCAGGATTACAACGTCTACTTCAAGACAAAAATGTGAAACATTAAAGACGAGATTTTTGCTTATGTATACTTCAAGCTGCGTAGACTAAGCATTAATTTCTGTTATTTTGCTACCAAAAAAAATGCCGAATTAAGACCAAAACTGCAGTAAATTACAGAAAACAGCACAAAAAAAATTGCCTAAAAATTATGGCAAATATGTATGTAAATCTTTTAAAAAAATGTTGCTTATACTTTATGCTTTCTGGACTAAGCACTAATTTCTGTTAAGTTAATAACAAAAGATTGACTAATTAAGGTCAAAACTGCAGTAAATTTTAAAATACAGACAGATCAGAGTAAAAAAATCCACCAAAAAATGTTCATGGCAAAAATAAACTTTAAAGAAGGGATTTTGCTTTATACCTTAAGATATGCAGCTAATCACTAATTTATGTTAATTTACCAACAAAAAAGGGGCAAAGTTAATAAATTTCAGAAAGGTCAGGGTAAAAAATTACCTTCATGGCACATTTAAAACGAAAAAAGAGATTTAGTATGTACAAATATACTTTAAGCAGTGGGGATTAAGCACTAATTTGTGTCAATTTCTAACAAAAATGAGCCAAAATTGCAATAAAAGACTTTATTCACGCTTAAAATTGTAGGGGTCTAAGCATTAACTTAGGCAAATTGGCCAACAAACCCCGTTTACTTTTACACAAATTATAGCTTTAGTAATTAAATATTTCAGAATTTTAACTTTCCAATAAGCAAGTACCTCAAAATTTAAATTTTTATTAGGAAATAGCACGAACAAGAATTTGTTTTCTCCAAAAAAGAATTTTTCTTAACAAGGATTTGTTTTCGACAAAGAAACGTCTTGGTTCACCATATATACGGATTAAATTTCGTGAATAAAATCAATGATCTCATGGGCGCAGTCACAGGGGAAGTTTAGGGGGCTTAAACCTTCCCAAACACTACAAAAGTGCTTTATTCTTTAAGAAAACTCCCACTAGTCATTGTTTTTAGCATTCTGGTTACATTATTATTGTTTTTCTCTTTCTCTTTGTGTTTTTCTTTCGGTTCGGGATATCTTTCCTAAGCAATCAGTTTTTTTTAGGTCTATAGTATTAAAATGGAATAGAAATTTTCCTGTATTACTATTATTATTCGTAAAATCTCTCGAAACAAAAATCCTAAGTGCCTTCTAATGTTCTAATTTATAAAAAATACAATTCAGTTTTTAAAAATAAAAAATATATAAACAATAGTGGCAGTAAATTCCCTGGTCTTTAATCTGTTTATACCTCGTGAACAGAAGATATAAATACACACAATACTGTTACTTGTTATCTTTGAAAACAGTTACGTTCTTACTAAGTTAATGTATTGTTCTCTTGTGTAATAAAAACGCTGGAAGCAGCCGAGCGTACGAACAGGGATTCCGAGATTTAAAGTATCAAAATCCAGAATTTTTAAACAATTGTGGCTTAAAGAACACCTGGGAAAAAATCTTCAAAATTTTGATAGAATTTTGGAGATAAAAACCTCTTAAATTATCAGTTCCTGAAAAGGACATCTTTAGTTATTGAAATAAATATTCAAAGAGTGGCCATTGCAGTCAATGCCAAATTTCTAAAGACAAAAGGAAAATTCTCACAGAATTTCTCTTTGTTTTTTGTACCTATCAGACAGTTCGAAAAGTTTCTGTATTTTGTGAAATTCGGGACTTCAAATTGATGAAAGGAATTGCTCTTTTAATTTGCTAAGTACATAAATATGCAAAGAAAAGTTTACAAAACGCTTAATCTTTTTCTAAATAAATTTTAAGGAAAAATCGCCCAGTTTTAGTTAGTTTAAAAACCTGTAATTTTTTAAAGTCAAACCCCTCGTTTTTATCACAACTATAGTTTTGTGGAGTTTTGGATATCGTTATTACTCATAAAAACAACAGGCTGGTTGGTTAGTCTCAGCAAACTTGTTATTTCCGTATATTCGCACTGAAATGCTATTATCTTCAAAGACAAATGATTAAAACAGCTTTGTACATTTAATTTTCAAAGGCAAACAGGAATATTTAATATTATAACAGTAGATAAAATTAATGTTGTTTATTTGTATGTAATGGCCGTGGTTATCGTACTGTCTTAAAATGTTCGTTGATTGGGCTTTTATCACGCTATATATTTCGTATCTGGGTTATTATTACAAACAAGATTACAAACAAAATAGGTTGTGCCTTAATAATAGAACGTTTAAGCTGGAAGAAAACTGTCATTGTCGGATATTTTCCAGAAAGGGATTTTATTTCAGTTTCGAACTTTTTGCATTAAAAAAATTGACAAAAATCAAGGTGTTATAACTGCAAATTTAATCAGAGAATTATGTAATGCTTATGGTAAAAGAAAAGGGCCAAATGCTTTGAATAACGTATTGAAATTGTGACAAAATTAGCCTCGAATAAAAGATACCTAATTAAAAATATATTTTTAATAGGTATACATACCAAAAAGACACGCGAAAGTTTTAATACATCAAAGTCCTAAAAAAGCTAGCTTTTAACGAGTTTCTAAATGTTTATCTTCTTCCTATTTAATACGATAAATATCAACAAAATGCAAGGCTTGCACAAATTATTTCTGCGGATTTTTTTATAAAAACCATCGAATTCAATGCTAAAACTCAACCTTTTACAAAGTACAACCCAATGACTTATTAATTTATGATTCAAGAATCAATAACAATTACCTTAGTTTCTCAAAGCGACTTTGAACCGTTACTAAATTAAAACCTATTCATCAAACAATTTAGTTTAATAAATGGTATTTCAATGAGAAGTTCGATACACTTAAGTTTGATAAATTAAAAGTTTAATAATAAATAGATCCCAATTAATGTATCTGGCATTAGTTCAAGTATAAGTATGCTAAACAAACTTGACGTCTGCTGACTTGAACTAACAAAATACTAATTAAGCAAACGTTTGTCTAAATGTTAATCAAGGTAAACGACAGTAATTACGTAATTAGGTGATTCAAACTCAGGTATTAACTCCATACTGTCAATTTAAGACTAAGACAATGCACGAATGTAAATCACTTGGACTTTAACAACTTCTGATAGCTGTTTTTGTTCGATATTTTTAGGGATTTTGGTTTGTAATTGGAAAACTACTAGATGACAAACTGATTGCAATTTTACAAAATAATTTGATTACTTTCGATAGCTTTTACTTTTCAAAACTACTGGAATTTGAAAATACTTAAAATTTTACAAAAGAAACGATGAAGAAACTTCCCTGCACTTTTCGAACTTGTTAATTTAGACATATTTTTGGAAAACAATCAGCTTTCTTTAGTAATTTTTGTCAGATTGTAGGACCAACCACATCCAAATTGGTTTAAAATAAATGTATCTAAAACTTAATTTTTTAATGCTACTACTTAAAATATATTTTAATAAAACGGAAAATTCTATCTAAATTCTACTAAAATACAAATTTTCTTAGTTTTCTTATTAAGTTGATTATATTTACCAACAAATTAATAAGAAATAATAAATTAAAAAAGGTGCAAGGTGTCCCAAAAATATAGAAACCCAATCGTTCAAATTTCAAAAATTGGGGCGAATAAATAAATCACAGAAAAAGCTTTGATTTTATTTCTCCTAAGTGTGGAAATCATACTTTTATTAGCTTTATTAAACCTGATATAAATTAACATGATTCTTGGAACACAAATAGGAAAATTTATAGGTCGAACGAACAATAAGCAATAAAAAATACGCAATGTTGTGACAATATAGCGTGCAAGAAAAGTCACTTCTGAAAATCAATATTGATAAGCTTGGAATACTGCGGCACTATGCTGTTATAAAACGAAATTCTAGCTGGTTGAAAACGCTTTTTATTTATTTAAATAACAACTCAAGAACGCTGCAAAAATATTCAAATTTTTTTAAGCGACCCACATTACTAATCAAGCATTAAATGCATCAAAGAAAGAAAAAAAATACTTACAGAGTATTTCTCAAAGATTCCCCAAAACTGCCGGATCTTTTTATTTTCCCAAATTTCCAAAATCGAAATTTCTCGTTGCCTTCGTAAAACGGATTTAAATGCTCCGGATAATCAGTAATACTTCCACGTCTGCCACTCATTTTCTTTTATTTTTCACGTTCACGAATGTTAAAAGAAATCGCCAAGAACCGCAGAATGCCCGACTTACACTTGCAACACTAGATAAGCAAATGATTTATCATTTTGTGAATTCCTATCCCCACTGTACGGTTTGCCTGACAGTGGCGTAGGCAACTTACACCTGCGTATTACGCCATTTTTTTTTTTATCAGTTCTGAGGTTTAATTAGGTTGAATTTGATGAATTTCAAGGGCTTGAAGCAAGAGAACTTTGCCCTGCTGGTGTTTAAGTTTATTATTTATTCAAACTTGTTTGATACACAATCTTACTAACATAATAACAAGGATGATAGTTTCGATACATTTTAGTAAAGGAATTCAAAATTCATAAATAAATTATTATTAATTAATTAAATTTTTTTATATTAAATCAAGTATTTTATTTATTATTTTTAATGACTACAATAATTTACGAAAAAGATTTTTCTGATTTAAAATAAAAATCAGCCAAGGCTGTGTCTAAATTTAAAAGTTTGTAAGATTTGAAACTCAATTCTAAAAATATGCAAATTCTTAAGATTCGAATTTGCGGCTCTGTATTCGAACTCAAATATATACCTTCGAATCTTCAAAATTTTAATTATGTATGTAATCCTTATTCAACTTTTTAATTTCGAATTCTGGATTTCGAATTTAGATTCGGCTTTAAATTCCCCGCAAGAGTCCCACATTTTTAATTTTAAATTCAAAATCTTAATCCATTTTATGCAGGCATTTTAAATGTAGAGGTCCAAACTTCAAATCTTCGATTCTGAATTCGAGGTAGACCTTGCATTTACCAATAAAAACCTTCAATTGCAAATTTGAATATTGTTGCAGTTTAGATATTTGGATTAAGAATGCGATTAAATTTTAATATTCAATGGCAAGATTCAGACTTTAAACTATGGATTTTCAATTCAAGGTTTCGATTTGCTTTAAATTTTCGAAATTTGAATTCAAACTTGAGGTTCAAGCTTGTGCATGGTTGCTGATTCTAAATTCGCAAAGGTTTAAACTTAAAATTGTGGATTCTAAATTCAAGGTTGCGATTTACTTTAAATTTTTGTTTTGAAATACAAAGCTGATCCTAATTTCACTGAAAAGTCTAACATTGACGATCACTTTGGTCATAATTTGAGGCTGAAATTTTCAGTCCGAATTCACTTATTCCCAACTACAATTTGAAGCCATCAATTGAAGTACAAACTGGGGTTGAGATTGAAATTGCCGAGGTTTAGAAGTTCCAATCCACCTTTATATCCAGATTAGGATCTGCCCAACTTATTTGCCTTTATTCTCACATTTTTAAATGATATTCTAAGAAGTTAAATTTGTTCTACAAGCACTCAATTTTAGTGTTCTTAAGCAGGCCATCCTGCATGTTACGCCACTGGTATTTACGAAAGCAACAAAACATGGATCAGAATCACGTGTAAACCATGAAACCGTGTATACAATGCAATAGTTGGAAGTGTATATACCTTTTACGAAAGGAAATGTGTATTGTTACACCTTTACTCAGCCAAGGCGGCGCCTGTCTTTAAAATACGTAAGCAAGAAGCAAATAAATTCTCAATGAGCTTACCTCCGTTTAATTACGCCATTATTTTATATCAAAAATAAAACCATTGTTCGTATTACTTATAATAAATAAGAAAGTGTTTAATGGTGTTATTAAATCATCTTTTAAAGGGTTAAATTCCATACTAAAGCTTGGCTCTCACGAATTCCGTAAAATAATAGATTTACCTATTATTAGCTACACATTACGACAGTAAGCCAGTTGTGGTCATGATTAATCATGATCAGCGGTTATAAATCGTTTAGTCATGTTGTGTTAAGGGCTGCCAAAAATTAAAATGGTTCAAATTAACTGATTCTGTCTCTGACTGAATCGTTTTTTCAACATTGGTTTACTTTACAATTGCCCGTTTTAATTAAATATTTTTTCAGTACAGTTAAGGGGCCAAAGTACTTAATTTTTTGTTTAGAATTTCATCAACGTATTTGCAAGAAAAAATCTTACTTTTTCCAATTCATTTTTTATATCCAACATTTTGAACTTTATTTTTTGGGGTTTTCATGTTATATTCGTAAGTAATAACTGCAAATGTCATAAATTATGAAATACGTACTTAAAATATCTTTAAATATAAATATAGCTTACATCAGTGTCGAAACAATTCGTAATAAAAGAATCATCTAGTAACTAAAAGCGCAAGTCAGTAAAACGTAGTTTTCCTGTTTAGATATTTGATATCAGTCGAAATGTTAATTCAAATTGTCGAGGTCCGGCAGATTAACTGCATAAAATTGTACAAAATTAAACGATTAAAATGATTATGTTGCAGAGAAAGATGAAGATTTATCGTCGCAAATCTAACTTACATAATATTCAAATTAATAAATTGGGCAAAATAAAACTGTGTACATTATATTTGACCTACCTACAATGTTTTGTTTGGAAGCGGGGCTTAAATACAATTACTGGCAGGTTTTTTTCAAGTTGACTTGCTGACTAGAAACTAGAAGACGAAGAAAATAAGCTAAAAGTAGTTCGATGCAGTGGCGTAGCCAGGTAGGGGTTAGGGGGGGTTCAACCCCCCCCCCCCCATGAAAACATCGTGGCTACGCCATTGGTTCAATGGCTTCATATGAATTTCAAAATTTGCTCATCATGACCCTCGCCATGAGCAAATTTTAACTTCCTTCCTGGTTATCATGGCCAACAGTTGATGCTCCATGTAGTAATCGAATCTTTACAACTGGAATTTGAACCTTACTAAGACCGAATTAATCTTAGAAACTAAGATTTAAACCTTGGAATTCTGAGTATAATTTCGAAGATGTAAATCCTGCTTTCAGGTCAGAAGCTCGAATTTTAAAAATTCTCTGTTCTTAAGCAAAGAAAATGTTATTCTTAAATACTTTAATAATTCAAACTCTGCTGTCTTACAGGAGAAACTCTTACAAAGCATTCAGAATTATTAAAATACAAGAAAGCATGGGTCGACTGAAGAAACATTGTAAGGCCACTCGCAAAATAAATCGGCGACCCGGAGAAAATATTACCATACTTGTATGGGCGTTACTCAGAAGATAAAACAATGACTCAGAGAAACTGTCAAGAGAATTATGGGTGACGTTGGCTTAAATATATGAACTAAAGGGAACTACTGAGTAGATTGCCCAAAGACACATAAAAAATGACCCACAAGGTGTACCCAACCCAACTATTTCTTCTATCAGTTTATTATTCCGTCCATCTATCATCCTTGAGTCTCGCAACATGACCTGCCCAGTTCCACTGAGAAGCATAATTCGTTTAATTGTGTCTTCCACTTGTGTTCTTTGCCGAATTTTGGTCTTGTAGTTTAATATTCAGCATGGACCTTTCCATTTTTCTCCGGTCTATTCTTAGTTTATTTGCATTGCTTTAACTTAATGCGAGAGTTTCTGCTTCCGTATGTCATCACAGGCAAAACGCATATTGATGATAAATCCTTCTTTTCAAACGGAGAGGTAACACCTCAACTTCCCGAAAGCTGCCCATTCTATACAAATTCTTCTTTCCGTCTGCCTGATTTGCTTCTTTCACCTTTCCTATAATGTTATCATCTCATCCAACTAGTGTCCCTCCAAGTACTAAATTGGTCATGACTTTCAGTCCGACTTTTTCTGTTTCTTGCATTAGTTTTTCTATCATTATTCCGACTTGTTTGATGTCACCTGTTATGAGAACAACATCATCGGCGAAGCGTAAATTGTTGAGGTTTTTACCATCCATATTAATTCCATACTCTCCACTTTAGTTGTTTGGAAGCGTATATATGGCGGTAACAAGCTTATGAGACAGCGCATCCCCCTGTCTATTTGGAATCCTTGCTGTATTTATAAAGCTTTACGCGCTATGTAAAATTCTTGGCCGGCTGGATTCCGGATTAAGAATAGGCCCAGGGAACCCCTTGGCTGTCGTAAGAGACGACTACCTGGGACAACTGTCCCAATACGTTCCTACCTTTCTACCTATTCAAACCCCCCGACAAACGTGGGATTTTAATGCCAAACCTCTTGAATTATTAAAAATGTCAAATATGAAAACAAACATGGAAGTAAAACTTTCCTAGGTAAGTAGAGCAATATGTTCGAATTCTCACGCTAAAGTCTCATGAGTTCTGAGAGGAACAAGTATTTGGCAAAATTATGGTTGACGGTAATACAGAGTAAAATCACATGGAAGTTATTTCGTAAAGGCTTATGTACAAATTACAAATTACTACGCAATGGAAAGCGTGGGTCGACTAAAGAAACATATATTAAGCGTTATTCATAGGGAAAAAATCGATAGAATTATGGGTGACGCCTAAATATTGTATGAATCAAAAGGAACTACCGCGTGGATTAACCAAAGTAAAATAGAAAAACGATTCATAAGATAGATCAATGAAGTGCAATGCAATGAATACAGTATTGAAAAAAAACATTAAACATAACTAAGTACCTACTGACCGGAAAGTGTGGGCTGTGGACGTGGAAAAGCACCAGAAATGCACAAGATGGGACCCATGGCCCGGAAAAAACAATGGCAAAACTATGATTGATACAGGATAAGGACATATGGAAATTACTGGGAAAAGGTTTATGTCTAACCTTCCAATTACTATGGGGTAGAAAAGACCACTGATAAAACAAATCAGTAAGCCAGAAAAAATGGCGAAATATTGAAATATTCAGAAAAGGCTTATGTCCAAAATTTATGGGCCAAAATTACTGAATGGGAACCTTATGTCAGCCAAAGCACGAAAAACATTTACAGGATGGATGAACAATGGCCCAGAGAAAACAACAGGACAATTGTAGATAGCGCAGGATAAGAATGTACGAAAAATATTGCCGAGAGGGGTTGACTAAACAAAAGCAGTGAAGCCATTCCCAAGATAGATCGAAGAAAAAAACAGTATAGTTATAGATTATACCATGAAAACAAATGGCAAATTATTCAGGAGAGGCTTCTATCCAAAATATATAGATCAAAACTACTAAATGGAAACATTAAGCCAATCAAAGCAGTGCACAAAAATCATTCACAAGATGAACAGTGTACAGAGAAAATAACAGCATAATTATTGTAGATGGCACCGAATAAGCACATGTGAAAAAATATTGCTAAGAGGGGTGTTTTTAACTTGAACGCTGATTCACAACCCCGAAAAAGAATTCAAAACAATATTTCAAATTCAAATTGAGAATGCTGACCTTGAGGTCATAGAATTTTGATTTAAGGGCCGGTTGACGCACAACGCTCTGTACAACGTTTTGCCTGTGCAGTTCAAATCACTGCAGGTAATTCGTTGCATCGTTGCGTGTAAACAGGATAATAACTGTGCAGTTTTGAAAATTGCGCGGAGACGGAACATGGAGATTAAAAACGGAGCTCAGCAGCATTAAATCCATGAACTTCGCAGTCTTGTAGATGCGTGTAAATAGGACATTCCAGCTGTCATTTAAAATTTACAATTTTAAATTTTCCTGCTGTGTCAGATTTTGAATCATAATTTTTCCCGCGTAATGTGTAAAATAACCTTTACAACACTAGTCCCAGTAAATCAACCTTATTAGTTGCGCATGCGCATAGATTATGTACCGTACTACCACTACTGTTTGCTTTTTAAAAATATTGGCGCGCTTTATTGAAAGTTTTTAATAAGCAAAAAAAGTATTAGAATTTAAATTGTGCTGTAGTTACGGCTAAGTAATTATGTTAGAGTTTAGAATATATTACGAAGTACGAGGTTAACTTAGTAAATAACAATCTTAATCTTAATAAACGTTCCAAGATGGGAATAAAATTACCAGGGTGGCCAACATTTAATTTGGTAATACGTAATCCAATCTATCTCTCGTTAGTGAATAATATTACTTAACCTTAAACGTCAAACTTGTGTATTTAGCTTTGTAATAAATAGATTCCTTGTTGTTAATACGTAATAAATACATACGAAAGTTAAATTAATGTCAGGTCAACATGCTAAGTGTTTATCGAATCAAGTGCAAGTATTTTAGTAATCAACGTTTTATAAAACTTTTTAAAGTTTAAGTAATTATTATGGCACCGCCCCCAGTTGTAACGGGGTTATCACCGATCGAAGGCCCCCCTGGCACTAGAATAACAATTCGCGGTGAAAACTTTGGTAGTAAACCTTCAGATCTTATAGGTAAATAAACCTCTTAATGTTTATGATATTTTACATAACCTATACTTCTAACTTTTAAAGGTCTCACTATTTGTGGTTGTGATTGTTTATTATCTGCCGAATGGAAATCCGCTAATAAAATTATTGCGAGATCGGGTCCTGGAAAAGGCAAAGGTGATGTAATTGTTACTACGCGTTTGGGTGGAATTGGAACATGTAATGTCAGTTTTAAGGGTAAGCAAACAGATCTTGCAACGATCGCATGCGAATATATTTGTTAATTATTATTAGGTTACCATGAAACCATCGGTCCCATGAAAGAAAGTGCCGTATGGGTCGAAGAAGCACCATTGTTCGTATGGGGTCGACACTCCCTTTCTCCGAGCAGTTACCAACAAGAAGACCCTCTGGGTTTATCTGTTGAAGGGAACGATAAAAAATTTCCAGAAGATGATCTTTTAGAACTGTTTCCGAACTGCTCGGGAGACGTTGCTTCAGAAAACTTTTCGGCATGTTGGTTTCTACTCGAAAACCATCATTGTACATCGTTCAACGATTTACAAGCCGGGTAGGTTTACTTTTAAACGGTTACGGACGTTGCTTTAATTTGCTCATTTGTAGGTTGCTACATCTCCGAAGAAAAGTTGAAGGGCAAAAGGAGGGACAATTATCGTTTTTAAAAGCAAACGTAGGATCTGTTATGGACCAAGTGGATACAATAGCGACGCTTATTGATAAATTTGAGAAAGATACTGCAGTGTATGGGTCTGAACCATCATTAAAATTGGAGAAATCGATTAAAGGTAAGATAAATGTAAATGTGTTTGTAGGTACGATATTTTGTTAGTGTCTTAGATTTATGAAAGAATATGCGAAATAAAAATTAAATGTTTTCAGAATCCGAAAGGGAAGCAAGAAAATTATTCGACGATGTATTAACACGAAGAGATAGAGCAGAGAAAACTAGAAATGCCTTAAATGTCTTAGCTAGATTCAGATTTTTGTTTTGTTTACCCTGTGTCATAGATAGAAATATAAGAAAAGGAGATTACGATATTGTAATTAACGATTATATGCGAGTTAAAAATCTTTTCAACAAAAGTGAAGTGCCTGTAAGTTCCGTTTGTTATTTTTAATTGATTATCTTACGAGTTTATTTTCTTGAAGGTTTTTAAAACTGCACTCAGCGAAATCGAAAAACGTGTAGTCGGATTACAGAAAATGCTTCATGAAAAACTGCAAAAAATGCCTGTTACAATAGAAGAGCAAAAACGCTTAATTAGGTATTTAGTTAATCTCGATGCACCATACGAACCTGCTTGGGATGCTATAAAAAGCCATTCCGATTATGTTAACTTACGCTTCAAACAATGTTACGAGGAACATAAAGCTGCTGAAGCTGCCTTAGCTGAAGAATTAAGTACGTTTCAATTAACACACATTTACATTTTGATCGCAAAGTGTGATTTTATAGGTAAAATCAAGAATTCTCATTCCGCATCGAAGTATTCTAAGTATAGCCCACCACAAGATACCCTAAATACAGTTCCAGAAAACGTTTTATTTACCGAAGATTTATGTGAAACACTGTCAGAACTTTTTCCAAATCTATGGAAGCTTGGACAGTCGTATTTTACTGGAGAACTGCATGTTAAAGTTGAAACAGGACGACAGATTGGATTTAAGGTGTGTTACAGCTGTGTAAATAAAACTGATATTTCAAGTATTCAATTTTACTTTTGCAGCACATGGTATTGACAATAATAGAATTGTTTTGTAATACGTTAAGATCGTCGATCATTCCACATACGTTAGACAAAAACTTAGATAAATCTTTATACGGCACATGGACGTTGCCTGACATAGATATAATTGCACCTTGGCTTCCAGCTTGCTTACGTTATATTAGGGCAACGTATAAAATACTAATTAAATTGGACTTGCCTAGTGAAGCGTTAGACATCTTAGCAGGGTTAATATTGGACCTTAGAGTTTATTGTATGAGCGTTCTATTTAAACAAACCACCGAACAGGTTAAGCAATTACATAAACAAGAAATCTGGAAGATCGAATTTAGTGGAAATAACAGTGGAATTACCGACTTGGTATGTGTAAAACGATTTAAAAATTACGTACTTAATCCTGTCCCCTTGTACCATCAATAGGTGTCAGGATTAATGGAGTCATGTGTCTGGTAGAAGTTCATCCATTGCTTCCTGTTTCTTGCCAGTTCTTTTCCTTGTTGCCACTGCACCTTTTTCAGCGACTCATTCCTTATTTGTTTAGGTCTACCTCTAGTTCTCCTTCCACTGCTTTTACACTCCCACACCCTTTTAGTATTGATAGTAGTAGATTCAATGTAAATGTGTATAGGTATGCCGACGGTCGGGATCGGTGGGGTCTCATCGTCACGGACTTGCCGACGGCCCCGAGTTAGGAATCGGGTTGGTGGATTCTCAGTGGAATCGGAATGAATGTCTCCGGTTGGGGCTCTGCTTATACAGGGTGCCCATAATCTATCTCATTACATGGGTAACTTTCTTAATAGAAAAGATAGAGGATCGGTTAAATGGGGAAAGTTGGGCAGAATTACAAGCAGAATCTTATGCCATTTTCAAATTTGACGTATGTCATCAGCTTTTTTAATTTTTTTGAAAAAACTGAAAACGGTCGTTTTTTTCAATGTTGTACTGTTCCACGACCATTTACCTTAGAACTGAAGTAAAAGTGGCTTCTTGTAGATATTTTTGCGTAGAATTCGATAAAGTTACGCAAAATGCCATGGCCCGCTTGGTTTTCGAGATATAACATCAACTTGCTTTTTTTTAAATGGCAATCATAGTTGGCTGTGATCTCATTAAATAGCTTTTGTTTTTCTGATTTCATTGATATAAGGTTCGATATACTTTACTCTTTTATTTTCTTTTTAAATGCTAAAAGAAGTTTATTGGTACAATTAAGCAGCAAAATAATACACAGGTAGGCTTTGGAAACAGATGCTTCAAACAAAAACCCTGGTTGCCAATCAAACAAGTTGATTAAATTTGAAAACAAAATTTTTATTGATAATAATATACAGGGTGCCCATAATCTATCTCATTACATGGGTAACTTTCTTAATAGAAAAGATAGAGGATCGGTTAAATGGGGAAAGTTGGGCAGAATTACAAGCAGAATCTTATGCCATTTTCAAATTTGACGTATGTCATCAGCTTTTTTAATTTTTTTGAAAAAACTGAAAACGGTCGTTTTTTTCAATGTTGTACTGTTCCACGACCATTTACCTTAGAACTGAAGTAAAAGTGGCTTCTTGTAGATATTTTTGCGTAGAATTCGATAAAGTTACGCAAAATGTCATGACCCGCTTGGTTTTCGAGATATAACATCAATTTGCTTTTTTTTAAATGGCAATCAAAGTTGGCTGTGATCTCATTAAATAGCTTTTGTTTTTCTGATTTCATTGATATAAGGTTCGATATACTTTACTCTTTTATTTTCTTTTTAAATGCTAAAAGAAGTTTATTGGTACATTTAAGCAGCAAAATAATACACAGGTAGGCTTTGGAAACAGATGCTTCAAACAAAAACCCTGGTTGCCAATCAAACAAGTTGATTAAATTTGAAAACAAAATTTTTATTGATAATAATATAATAATATGTACTATATTAATGGTTTTAAGTGCATTATTACAAAAACAGCTTATAAATTAAATCTCCATTATGTACAAAAATTTCAATTTCATATTAAATGTTCAAAATGGCCCCGTTAACCTGTATGCACATTTGACATCTTCTAACCATCTCTCTATGCACTCTTTCGAAACTGTCAGGTCGAATTCTTCTTATAACTAATGTAAAGCTGATCTCGCCTCTCGACAGTAAGATGACCAGACCAATAGATGTGATTGTGCCTATTAAATATGCCGTTGTTGGTAAATTTTGCCTTGTCAGTAAATGAAATACCGCGTGAAAAATTTGGGTTGTTGCCCATTTCTCGTAAAAACCATCTAGCATAATGCAATCTTCTTTCTGAGTCGCCGGCATACAAGGTACATATTTCCAATATGAGATTTAAATGGCTTGAACTGATTTTGTTTTAAAATTAAAAGAGCTTTTTCTGCAGAAATAGCACACTCACTTGCAATTTCACGGGTAGATGTTGTTGGTTTGTAATTTACATATGCCAAAACTCTTTCTCGTCTTCTTGTTTAAACTTTTCTTTTCATCATTCAGTTTCATAAATGACCCATATTGTTTTAAATTGTTTTCTAATTTGGAAAAAAGCCTTTTATCTGGTTGTCTTCTTTCCATATATCTTTGCAATTACATTTAACTAGCTTCATTACTGTTTCTGTTCCTAGCGTCGTAACAAAAAAGCATGTCGTTTTTCTCTTCATTTTTACACATTGCTTATTTTAACAAATTTGTCTTCATAAAATAAATCAGTACCTAACGCAACTTAAGTAAATCAATTTGTTTGACAACGGGGTTTTTTGTTTGAAGTTTCTGTTTCCAAAGCCTACCTGTGTATTATTTTGCTGCTTAATTGTACCAATAAACTTCTTTTAGCATTTAAAGAGAAAATATGAGAGTAAAGTATATCGAACCTTATATCAATGAAATCAGAAAAACAAAAGCTATTTAATGGGATCACAGCCAACTATGATTGCTATTTAAAAAAATGCAAGTTTATGTTGTATCTCGAAAACCAAGAGGGCCATAACATTTTGCGCAACTTTATCGAATTCTACGCAAAAATATCTGCAACAAGACACCTTTACTTCAGCTCTAAGGTAAATGGTCGTTGAATGATATAACATTGAAGAAAACGACCTTTTTCAGTTTTTTCGAAATAATAAAAAAAGTTGATGGCATATGTCAAATTTGAAAATGGCATGAGATTTTGCTTATAATTCTGCCCAACTTTCCCCATTTAACGGATCCTCTATCTTTTATATTAAGAAAGTTACCCATGTAATGAGATAGATTATGGGCACCCTGTATACGTTTTCCCTCGTCGGTCGTCTCTGTCCGGCCTGATACGGGAGAACAGGTTAGACGGTCACGTATGCCGGCGGGTCGTTATCGTTGCTTGCTCGCGCTGGAACGGAAAAATTCCGTTGAACGTGTACCTGTACTAGACTTGCTGTAGGGAAATTCCATTTATCTTTTATACAGAAAGTCATTAATAACAGGTGGCACATTACACTTTTAGCTCACCGATTTATTTCCCAACACTCCTTTCTGTTGCGGTGACCTAATTACTAATTTGTTTTATCTAAAAGCGTCCAGTTCCTTTTGTTTCCTGTGTTCATCCGTCACAAAGGGTTGTTTAATACAAAGATTGGTCTGTAATTTAAAAATTGTAGTTTGATTTTGTTCGTTTTTAGCCAGTAAAATTCGAGCAGTCGGTTCAGGGCGTAATTCATTTAATTAAAGAGTCGGTTTTAACGAGTGAACAACGAGAAACGCCCCTGTTGGATAGTAGTTCCGCCCAGAAGGAATTAGATAAACAAGTTGAAACGCTCCTGTCGGCTTTTCACGGTGTTTTAAAGAATTTGGGGTTTCAAGACGATGATAGCGAAGATGGTGAAGATCGTTCGCCTGTTGTTTCTCAACTGATTGGAACTCCAGTATCAGCATACAGAACGCACGATACTACAAATCACATACCAGTTTGGGAATACAGGTTATTAACGACCCTTTCCAACTGTCAGTATACGAACAATATCGTTCTGAATCATATATCGGATTCGTTTGTAAAAAATGGTTATTCGTTATCTAAGACGCCGATTGAAAATGTGCGAACAAAATTACTTTCGTTGGAAAAAGCTATTTTAGACGCTTATCTAGAACAGAAAAGTGATCCTTTGGTGGGAACTATTGAACCATCAATGTATTTGGGTAGATTCGACTGGGATACCGATATAATACCGTCTGATATTAGACCGTATGCCAAAGAATGCATCAATAATTTAATTCACGTACACTCTGAGGTAATTTAAAAAAAAACTTACAAAGAACCGTAGTAATATTTGATTGTAGGTTTACAGCGTGTCTCCATCGTTAGTTGATAGTGTGCTTCCGCAAGTAGTGCAAACCATAGCCGAAGAACTGTACAGACTCATGTCGTGTGTTCAGAAATTCAGCAAAGCCGGCATTCAACAAGCTCGAGCTGATATTGGAGCGTTGCAGGAAATTTTTTCACGTTATTGTACTCCCAAAGCAAAGTATGTTGTTGTGAAATGTAGGTTATGGCTGATGCTAATTTATTATCGGTTTTAGGACGTTTTTTAATGAAGCTTTAGAAATTATACCTCCGTTAGAGAAGTCTGATTCAACGTAAGTATTTTAGTTGTTAGTCAACTTTCATAATGTTAATGTGTTTTTCGTTTCAGAATTATCGAAGATATATTAAAACAGTGCCGTATTAGAATGAGACTGCAAATTCTCTGTTTATCACAGCACCGTAGTAATGGCCCAGTAAAAACGTGATCTCAATAAACCCCCTTTATAACAATAACTGTGATTTCAGTGCTCATTTATAAAGCTATCTAACATACAAGCAAGCAATTAAATGACTAAGTTTACATACTAATTATATATTAATTTCCCGGTTATTTTTCAATACATGTTTACTTGTTATTAATTATTTAAGTATCATAGTTTGTTAAAAATATATTATTACCTGAAGTTCAAGATTTCCGCCAATTATTTTTTTATGTATAAGACATTATACAGATTTTACAGCATTGTTTTGTGTAATAACTATTTTTTGTTGTTTAAATTAAGTTTAGGTAGTATTTTAAATTTATATTTTGCTTTATAGAACATATGCTAGCAAAATCGAAGTTAACGAAAATGTCAGATTAAAAGTTTAATTTCCTATTATATTGATTAACATTAAAAAGTATTTTAACTTATGTAAGTTAATACTACATCATTTATTACAGACATTTTATTACCTGTATGAAAAATTCCAGAATTTTAGAACGAAGGCTGTTAGTTAGTAATTCGGAGCGATACCATTTGATATTATAAGACAATGTAAATGTAATTATTCAAGCAAGTATTTGTATGTAACTGGTATCGGAGAAAATTAGCAGGTAATTGTATAAAACAACCAATAACTAAAGTTATTTGTTGTACATTTTTGTTAATATGCAACGAACATTTTAAAACTGAATAACCATGTTAGAGTGTTATTTTATATCTACAAACTTGTTGACTAGTTTTCAAAAGTACAACTGGCGTATTCTAAAATATAAAAGCGGGTAGATACTTGAGCAGGTATGTGCCTGAAGCAAGTTCTGGTTTCTTTAACGAGTCTTTGTTGCGTCAATCGTAATACAAAAGTTGCTTCGTTTTAACGCAGTACCAAATTGCCTTTTACATGTATATGCTCAAGTACGTAAACAAAGCTACATCAAACGAAACTGTTACTAAATTTAATTCCTGTTATTCGTTGTGTGCATAACTTCATAGACTGAATTATTTTAACTATGATAAAAATTACGCTCCTCTAGATATTCTAAATTTGTAAATTTTTAATGTAAATAAATATGCTGGAAGAAACAGTAAACGATTGTTGAGTAATATTCTTGAACTTGTAATACATGCACCCATTTTTTTTTTACCTTTAATAAGCGCTGAAGTTCGTTGTTTACATTAACGACTTGAATGAAATCAGGCGTTGAAATAATAAACGGTGAACAAATAAATGAATGCCTCTTAAATAGTGTTATTTATTCATAAATCTACTTACCCAAAAACATTTGCAATCTACTTATATATTTAGGAAATCGTTCCTAGCTGAAGATATTTGTTAGATCACGCATTAGCATGTTGTATTTTAAATATGTTTCTTGGCATGTTTTAATGACTTGAAATTGCGCTCGCAATATTTGACAGTATAATAATGCCAAATCACGGTCTGAACTGTTTGCTAGTCTGCATGTTATCAATTTTCTTAGCACTGAGATATTTACAAATAACAAATATCCATTGTTACCGTTTTGATTGTTATTCACATGTGCAGGAAGTACCTTACTTTTATGTAACGTTTTATTTAAAATACTTATTCATTAAGTAATTGGTGATGCATGTAAATTTTTGTAAATAAAAGTGTATATATTGGAGATACAAGTTATATATAACTATTTTTTTAGCTAGTTTACATTAGAGTGCAGTAATTTATTTATTTTTATTCGCTATACCTATAATTTTTCTTTAACTGTTGTACATATTTTTTGTGTATGATTAATAGGGTAACTAGAAAATAAAATATTTGTTTTCAGTTTTTCATTTCTTTCGTATTGGAAGGTGTGCATTAAAAGTTTACGATTCAAAGCAGCGTTTCCCTGCTACTCCTCCACCAGCAATTATGAGATAACTATCCCTGTAAGGGATGAATGTTCATTATTGCTCAGGGAACCGCGGTGGTTTGCAGATGGATCGAAAACACACAGGACTGGCATTTATGGCGACCAACCTAGAATGGGATTGTTTCTTGCACTAAGCAAGTTTCCTACCGTTTTTTAGACCACTAAAAACTAGTTCTACTTTACTCCTTATAAATTACCTACCTAAAGAAAGCAAATACTTTCTGTACCTACATCTCCAATAATAACACAAGTATATCCGAAGTTATAGCTTTCTCTCCTCACAAATAGTATTACTTTACCCTTTAGTAAGTGCCTTAACTCTGGAGATCAAGTACCTACTTTCTATACATCCCCAATAGTAATATAAAAATAACTGAGGAGTAAGGGTTCCTTCCTCCACAAGTAGCTACCACTTTACTCTTTAGCAATTACTTGGTCTCTAATAAATCAGGCACTTCATCTCCAGAACTGATATAAATATCAACGAAGTTATAATCTACTCCCCTCACAAGCTTTAGATACAACTTTACTATTGAGTAAATTAAGTAGGTACCTATCTGATTATTTTGAGCACACCAAAGTGTAAAATGGTAGTATTGATATAAATATGATGGAATTTATATCCTCCTCCCCCCTACCTTAACAAATACTACCATTTTACTCTTTGGTCTGCTCAAAATAATCAGATACCTTCTATGCATCTTCAGTACTGCTCTAAATAGAAAACTTTTCTCTTTAGTAAATCCCCAAAATCTGTAAATCAAATACCTATCTCACACCTTAGGGAACACACCTGACATTATTTTATAGTAAAATCGTTTTGTCTAAGAAAACTTGTTTATTTATAGCATGTGTATTTATCAAAAATAACAACTTTATACATTTGAACACATTTATTATGAATAAACTGCTAATATTTTATATATTTTCATCTTCAAAGGGTTTATCAGTTAATTTAGAAAAATTCTGCTAAATCGTAGATTTTATTTTTTTGTCGGATAGACAGTAAATTTCAAAATAAGAACTTTGAATTATAGGGTAGGTTGGGGCAAGTTAGGCATTAGTGTATTTTTAATTTAAGTTTATATTGCTTGTATAGGAAATGTTACCTTTGTGTAGAATTTGACATGTGTTTCTTATATTCAACGACAGTTTTGAGTCGGTAATGTAGGAAATCAAGTAATCTGAAAATTTAGACGAAGTATATAATATTTCAAATCAAATTTCAGTTTGATTTCAGTGTCCTCACGTCGTTCGTCCAACAGAATAAAAAAAAAGGTTCGTCCGTTCGTCATTGTTGTGATGGCCGCCGTCCTGCCATTGTTATTTTTGCGTCAGGTAAGTTAATGTATTTCTTTGTTATATTGAAACAAATTATCAAAATATTGGAGTGTTATTGATCCTGCTCTTTTTCATTTTTATAAGTTCATTATTTGACGAATGTTTATTATTATTATAGCATCGGTGCAGACCTGTAACTACTTGAAAAAAATCGTGAGCAGTTGTGGACCAGGCAATGAGTCAACCACCAAGGAGGGTATTTGAGGAACGAAGATGATGGTGCTGAAACATTGGGAACGACAGAAACAGGAGAATACATTTTCATCGTGGATGGGATTGGACCAGTAAAGGACTGCTGCAGTGCCAACTTTTTCAAGCTGGGTACAAGGTAAGTGCACATTTAAGTTACTGTTTACAATTAAGAATTGTGTGAATTAATGAGAAGTTGGTGTCTTAACCAAGACTACAAAGGGTGATTCACTGATTCACATAAGACGCGCTCCGTAACAACTGGAATAGGTAACCCAACTTACAAATTTAGAAATAACGTTGATCTATTAATTAAACGTAGGTATACAATCAGAGGTAGCTTGCTTCAAAATGGAAATACATATTTAAATATCAAATTAAGAAAAATATTATAAACAACAAAAATAAATTTATTTCGATATACAAAAAATAATAATTCTATATGCAAATCATCAATGAAAATTTATTTTAACAACTACAAATTCCTGTCGCCTTTGACGAATAAATAAACATGTGAACGTATCTACTTGATCACATTTTGTGTTTGAATTTGCAGATATTTCTAGTAGTTTTGGAAACATGTATGTTGAGATGCATTTAAAGTTTTTAAGGGACGCGTCTTACGTGAATCACCCAGTATAAGAAAGCTGCATTAGGCGTATTCAAATAAATGCAATGGGAAGTCAAGCGTGTTTATAAAATAAGCACGTATATGTATCAGATATTATTGTATAATAATAATAATAATATTAATAATAAACCTTTATTTAGCATACTGCTAATATACAGGGTGTTTCAAAATTGCACAGCACCATTTTAGGGATGTGTTCTCTAGTACAAGACATTACAATTTACCTAAAATTACCTTAGTCCAAAAGTTAATATTTAGGGAGATACAGGGCATCAAAGTCAAAATTTTAATTTTAATTTTTTGCTGTAATTTCAGGAGTTTTTGAAATATTGATAAATTGGGGAAACTACCTTTTCTGGGATGAGAAACAATAATCAGTCCTGAATTTTAACATTGCTCTTTAAAGAGCCTTATTTCTGCTACACCTAATACTTTAAATATGCTTCAACTTTTTTATACTTAAAGGTAGGACAGATTTAATTGAATAAAACAATTGTCTCATCTTTTCTATACAATAAAGGTATACTAGTTAAATGTCTCTAAAGTTAACGGTTTCCGAAACATCAGTCTCTATAATTACTAAATAACTATACGTAAGTTTCTTTATTAACAACACTTCCAAATCTCTCCCCCCCTAAATAACTATTTTGTTTCACTAAACAATTTTTAATTTCTTCTTTATTCATTTCTTCTTGTATGCCTACAATTTCTACTTTAGATTTTATCTTCTCTATTGTTTTTGTTACATATTTGTCACTAAGCTTGGTTTCAATGTCTTCCCTTAATTTATCCCTCTCTTGTTTTGATTCACATGCGACAACCACTCCACCATCACGTAGCTCTTTCATTCTTGTTATCCCTATTTCCAGTTCAACTTGTTTTATTTGCGCTTTTATTTGTTCTTTAGTTTTACTGGCCCTCTGCGATATACCCTCTATACCTATAGGATGGACAATAATTGTCTCTAAATTCTGTTTAGCTTTTCCTGCATATGATATCTTCATCGTTTCTTCATTAGTGGTACTTCTTAATTTTAAGCTGCTTAATTCTTGCTTGATATCTTCCAACTGTGTCAGCTGTTGCTTCATTTCCACCAGGCTCTCTTCAATATGTATTATTTTTTCCTTCCCATGTTCTTTGTATTCCTTAATAGTTCCTCTACTGCTATCTTCACTATCACTATATCTCTTACAAATTCATCCTTCTCTTTAAATACTTCTTCTAACCACGGCTCACAAAAAAACTTGAGCAGTTTTTTCAGTGTCAACGCCCGTAATACAGTAATCGTGAATTTCTTGTTTGCACATCCTTCACATATTATTGATTTGCACTTGTCACAACCAAAACATTTCTCCCCTAATAGTTTTTCATCAATACATGCTTTTAAGCAAACATAACACTTTTTAGTCATAATTCTTAGTGAATTTCTTTTAACATAAGCTCAAGATCATCAAACTCATATTTTCTTTTCTTATGCAGGAGGTAAAGCTAATTCTTCACTCTCCACGAAAAACTAAAGTTGTTCTTAACACTTTTGCCCACTTTTAGTACTTTCAAATTTTGTAATTACATAAGGAGGGAGTTTTTGGCATTAAGCTTAGTCCTAGAAATAATTCTAAAAATTCACGTTTTAAGACTAAATTCACTATTTTGAAAATTTGTAAGAAACCATTTGAAGCTGAAATAATAGCGTAAACGTTCAATAACACGGGACAACAAAAATATCCAATTTTATATTAGAAATTTAAGTGCATACTTAAATTTTTAGAATCAAATAAACCATCGGTTCCTGACATCCATAACTTGAAGTTTCAAAACTTTCCGTCTTGAATAAATTAAAAATCTGACGTTTATATGTTTAATTTGGTATTTCAAAATGTTACGGTTTTTTGCTTAGGTTAAAAAAGGGCCTTCTAAAGTTTCTACCTTTAAAGTTTTTAAAACTGATATCGGAAATCTTAATTAGGTCTGATTTTCTAAAGTGGCAAATAAAAATTCCGCAATTTTTCTAAAATGTCGAGCTAAGTCCACCAGTTAACAAGGGTCACCCAGGAAGATATCTGGAATATGCATCCCAGGGTATAAGTATGAAAAAGGGTAAGGCTGAATTTGAGAATTTAAAAATTAACTTCTTACCTGCAAAAACTTCATAAATATCTATTTTAAAAATTACATTTCCGAGAGAAGGATTTTTGAAATTAAAGAACGAGATAAACAAATAATTTCTAAGTTCCGGTTTTCACTTTCAAAAATCGAGTAACAAATCCTGCAAATTAGGAAAAAAATAATTTTCCTCCTTTTTAAGAACTTTGCAAGGTTTGTTTATCTAAAATTTAAAATGCTGAAGTGGTTATTTCGAAAAAATGTTCAAGTTCTTGAATGCAGGCTTTCGCGGCTGTTGTCCAATAAACTAATATTTTCCGGGTGTTGCCGTGGTCGTTCAATTTACGGCAACACCCGGAAAATATTAGTTTAACGTTCAAGTTTTCTTTGGGAATTTTAAAAATTTCAAATCTTTCACAAAACTGACTTTCTGATAATTTGTAACCTTCTCGCTCTTTTAATATTGAACGTTTAAACGTGCAGAACTCAGTGCAACATCGTTCAAGTAAATTTATAAATTATTGTTTAAAGATATTAATCGAAGATTTTAATTTAATGTAGTGTTTGGGCCGCGCATAAAATGGTAAAATATTGAATTACACAAGTTGCTACGGTCTATTCATTTTTTCATGTTTTTGAGGCCATCCTTTTTCATTGTAATTATTATTACTTAGTTATTTCAGTATCGGTCCATTTAACACCTGTTGACCATTGTCTCGATTTCTTTCTTCTTTCATGTATTAATATTTGGCTGTACATAATTAACCTAGGGAAGAAGTTTTAGTTTAATATGTGGTTTGTTTTAACATATCCAATTAATTACGAAACTTTAAAAAAGTACGACATTTTGTTCTTCCCCCAAAGATTTACAGACCTTTTTATTAATTGTTCGAGGAAAGGAATTATTATATCTTCTTCTTACTTACTTCTATTATAGACATAATGTCTGTTCTTTTCCAGAGTAGTTACTTTTATAGGGAATCTCTCCACCTTTTTCGTGGTCTACCTACATCCCTTTTCCCTCTTGGTGACTTGTCTTTCGCTATTCTGAATATGCGATTTCTATCCATCCTCGTCACATGTGCGTCCCATTCTATTCGCCTCGTTTGTACCCACTCGTTAATAGGTTGTATCTGGCATTGATCTCTTATTTGTCTGCTTGGTATATGGTCTCCAATCGTCTTGCCAACTATTTTTCTGAGGGTTTTCATTTCGGTAGTCTCCAACATCTGTTTGGTTCGTGCTGTATCACGACGGACTTCTACGGCTTAAGTTAGGACCGGTCTGACTACGCTTTTATATTGTACTCTACTTTTTAATTCTATGTTTATGTATTTGTTATTCCAGATGATGTCATTAAGGGCTCTTGATACTTTACTAGCTTTCACAGTTTGTTCGAATACCTGCTCTTTATTAATGCCATTTGTTGATATACTAATTCCTACATATCTGAATTGTGATACCTGTTCTATCATATTCTCCTGTATCTCTAATTTGCATCTGACCGGTTCCTTACTGATTGTCATACACTTGGTTTTTTCTGGAGACACCTTCATGTTATATTTCCTACTTGTTTGCACAGTTCTATGTAGCAGTCGCTGTACCTCATCCTCGTTTTCGGCGACCATCGTTATGTTCCTTTTACCTCTTTGATGATTTCATCTATTATTATATTGAAAAGCATCGGGCTCAACAAATCGCCCTGTCGTATGCCACGGTTGATAGGAATTGGCCCTAAATACGTTCCATTAGTTTTTATTTTAACGCTATTTCTTGTGTATACATTTTCAATAAGTTCTATTATTTGCTCTGGCACGTTTCTTTCTCTTAATAAACTTATCATGTCGGTCAGTACCTAATATTCGGTCGAACGCCTTTTCTAAATTGACGAAAAACATACGAATGCTGTTTTATTAAATTCGATCGCCTTTTCTGCTATCTGTTGTTTTATAAAGATAGCATCTATGCAAGATCTTCCCGTTCGGAACCCTTGTTGTTCATCTTGTATCATTATTCAGGGTTCATACTGACCTGGAATACCTGGAAATGCCAGGGAATTTGAAAATTTAGCAAAAAGTCAGGGAAACGTCAGGGATTTCTTCTTATTTTCTAAAAAGTCAGGGAATTTTTAGTATAAACCTGGAAAAATACAGGCGATTGGTTTCGTTGAAAAATAAACCTGCCTCTATTTATTTAATGAGCAAAATCTAGACTTGCAGGTGCCAAAACTGCCTTTATTATTTCATACTTCTTGGAAATGAATATTAAGATAAAGCACGTATCCTTAGTACCGAGTCTTGATTTTGTTTCATAGGAAAATGATCACAGTATACCATATTATTAAGGTATATTTTCGGATATAAACATTATACCCCCTAAAGTTTGTTTTAAAGCCAAAATTGAAATAATACTGGGCAAAGTGTGGGAGGCGACGGGTTGGCAATGATTTCGTTCTGATTTAAGTTATAAACTACTGTTCAATGTTTTATCCTGGTTTAAGTTTGTTTGTATACAGACAAACGCTTCAATTTGTGATATAGCATGGTCCACTTAAATTATGCAGAATGCTCTGCGCGTCTTACATTTCTGTTTTTTTAACAATTTTTAGTTCGCGAATTTATTTCTTCTGGTAATTTTGTGGTGTAAAGAGGGCACTATTAAATGAGAAAGCGTAATAAATTAAATACTTTTAAACAGTGTAAGTAATTATTATAGTATTGTTTTTATTAAAATTAATAAATAGTTCCCACATAGTATGGGCAAAGAAAAGAAAACAGTATTTAATCCAGATTGGATAAAGAATAAAGTAAATCGCAGTTCCTAAAACCCGTGGACAAAGATCCCTTTAAGGCATTTTGCATTTGGTGCAACAAAACTTTCGAGCTAAGCAACATGGGAAGACAAGCTATACGTAGTCCCGCAAATGGGACAACACATAAAAAACATGCTGTTGCAAATACAAAAACGGTGGATATAAAGCACTAAAGCAGTTACTAGCAAAACCTTCTTCCTCTCAAGTTGATCACATATCAAATTCAGAAACTGTAAAACCTTCGACAATTATTGAAAATATGGTAATTCCACAAAATGTGACGAAAGCAGAAATAATTTGGAGCATGCACATGATAATATCCTATATGAGTTACAATTTGGCAAAAACCTCTCTGGAAGTTTTTAATTTTCTCCCATACTAATTATATCTGGCGACTGAGTCGGTCAAGTCATTATTTTCAAAACACTGGGTCGTTGATTACGTTGAATATAATTTGTACAATATCCAGAAGTATGTTTCGAATCATTGTCTTGTTGGAATATAAATCCTCGTCCAATGATTCTTAATCCCGACGGAACTGCATGATTTTGAAGTATCCCATTGAATTCATTTGCTAATCTTCGAACGAATACCTTGCATTAGGATCCCAACTTCTCAAATTTAAATTTCTCAGCCCATAAGACGGATTTCCATTGTCCATAAGACCAATCTTTATGAGCATGTGCCCATTAAAAGCCTTTTTTGCCGGGTTTATTTCACAAAGTAATGGTTTTTGCTTGGCAACACAACCTCTAAGTTCAGCAAGATTCAGTCGATTTTTGATGGTGCTTACGTTGATTGAATTTATGCGATTTTCGTTGATTTTTGGAGCAGTAGGCGCTGTAAGGAACCTATTTCGCTTGCTTGTTGTTATACTAACATGTATGTCTTCTTGAATAGTGGTAGTTCGTAGCCTCCTACTTCGTTTTCTGCTACTGCAAACCCCTGCCTTTTTCTTGCGCTCAAGAGTTAACAGTACCACCACATGACACTGTAACTTTCTTCGCAATTTGGCGAAGTGTATAGCCTTCCTTTCTAAGAATACATATTTCAGCACGTTTTTAAACAGTTAATTCTTTTTTGAATTTTGCCATTGTCACATTTCACAAAATATCTTTTGGGCAAACATTGGTTACACTTCAAAAATCTTCAATGCACTTGCTGGAATTGTCAAATTTATATGCAATGTAAACAAATTCTAAAGACACAAGATAGTTGAGAAAACTAGGGAAAAGTTATTAAAGATGCTTTATCAAAACGTTTCCAGCTGTAGTAATTCAATGACTAAAAAATTGCCAGCTTTCTTAAATAACCCAATCAAAATTTTGTGGAAATTAACACTATAACAATTAAGAAAGTCTATAATGCTTCTCTTATAACTGGTGTTTATAAACTGTCAACATCCCAGTAGGTTATGATTTCAGAAACATATTTCGTAATTAGATTCAGAACACAAAACCAAATGTCAAGATCTGCAAAATGTTATTGTCTTGTATGATTTAATCTGAGACTTGTAATTTGTTTTTCAAAGCAACTAAGATGTCGACAGTTTATAGACACACGTTACAATAAACATAAATTTTATTCACCAAATTTTGATTTATGCTAAAAAGTCTGGGTGATCTCAGACTTTTTGGCGGCAGTGTATATTGTACATTTTACGTTAAAAAATATTTGTGTGGGTGTGTGTGTGTAAACCTGGAATTTTATGTTGGACAGTCAGGGAAAACCTGGAAAAGTCAGGGAATTTTATATTAACAAATGGGTATGAACCCTGTTATTGTTTTGTTTAATTTTTCTTGTATAATTTTTGTGGTCAGTTTGAGTGTTGTATTCAGCAATGTTATGCCGCGATAGTTTTGTGGAAGTTTCCTGTTGCCATTTTTGAATACTGGAATTATTATGTAAATTTTGGAATTAAAACCAGTGTTTTCGAATATTTCATATATAGCGACGACGACCGTAGAAATATATCCTAGGTTTAAAATAAATTGGGATATTTTAAAAGATTTCAAATCCAAATTCGAATTTTATGATGGTAATTTATATTCTAAACTAGTAATACATTTTGGATTATAACACCCTAAATTAATTTTTAAAACTTTAATTTAAAATTCAATGCCAAATTTTATTCTAACGTAGTAAACGTGCAACCTTTTAATAATAGATACTTGTTCGTTATCAGCACTGCATAAAATGAATCCGGACCTCCCAGAAAACAGGCCTTGTTCGTGCTTTCTGATAATGTGATAAGAGTGCAGAGCACAAATTACAGTTGGTGAAGTTACATTTTTATTTAAGAATATTAATCTACGGTTTTAATTTAAATTATAGTGACACTTGAGTGCATAGAAATGGCAAGGGTTATTAAATTATGCAAGTTATCGTTTAATAGCATTTTATTTAGGACTCGCTGTTTTCCTTGTTGTAAGTCATTTTATTCTTTCCACTTGACACTTTGTCGTTTACCTATATTATTTTGTTGAATTATTTGTTATTTTCTAATTTTACTCGTATGTATTGTATCATTAGCGTGATAGGTATAATTAGTCCCAAGGAAGTACCACAGCTTCATATTTTTATTTGAGTATATTCATTAGTTTAATATACAAAATTCGTGGAAGACTATTGAATTTTAATAGCAAATAGCTAAAGATGGTAGGATTTATTAGATTATAATAGGTAATAAATTCTTTATTTATGAGACATAAAAAATGGGTAAATTGTAGAATAATAAACCGAACACTGGCTCGAAATATAAAAAAAAAAATATTTTTTCTAGTTAAGCATTTTTGGTGATTTTTTTTCCATAATTAGTCATTACTTACATAAGCAGGTCTCTTGTATCTACTTATCTGAAATACCAGTCGCAGACAAAAATTGGAATATTTCATAAAAGGTTTCGTAAGATACATATGGTTGGTTGTTTTTAGTATCATTCATTGTTTAACATGTCATTCTAATAAATTATGTAACTATGATCTATGCTCTATGACAAACAAGCCATTTCGAGTTTAACATTTGTTCATACGTAAAGTGTGAGCTCACACTTGAAATGTATTTTTTTAAATTAAATATCAGGAAAACTTAATTACCCTCATTTAATTAAAAAATGTTGTAATTTCATATCTAGTGTGCAATTTTCTTCACCACGGAAGGTGCCACCTCAGGCAGAAATGGATAAATCTTCAAAGGATTTGTGTTTGTTGACGAATACTCTTCACTTATACAAAACCAAAACGTAAATTTAAACGTCAGATGTATGGGCTAATTTAGGAATTTTTGTATTATATGGGTAGAAGTTCTAACAATAGAGGGTGTATTGTGCTGTCTCTTTTCCAGTTTTAATGTTGTTAAAATTTTTCATAATTTTTTATAGTTAATACATACTACATAAGTTTTCGAAATTGAAATTACAAAATTGTAAATCTTTTTGCTGGAAGGAAATTAATCGTATAGTATATTGATATGGTCACAGCCTTATATTTTTTAAAAGAAAAGTGCTGCACACAATATCCCAAACTAGCTCTCAAATTATCAATTATTATTGTCAGAAAATTTAATTTAAAACAAAATTATGAATTCAAAATTAAATATTTAAAATGAAAATTTCTGTCTCAGGGCCGGGCGGTTGAAGGATTCGTTCATTACATTTTAATAACTAAATAAAGTAATAAGTTCTATCCACTTTTAAATATGCAAGATTTATTACACAATAACCTATTTCTAACCTTAAAACTAACACAAATCTATATCTAAAAACACTCGCTTACTATCAATAATTATTCTTTTGATTTTGAGTAATCCCGTGTTGTATTCAGCAATATTATGTCGCGATAGTTTTGTGGAGGTGTGGAATTATTATATAAGTTTTGGAATTAAAAACCGTGTTTTCGAATATTTCATATATAGCGACGACGACCGTAGAAATATATTTTGACAAACGTAGAAATCTATCTTAGGTTTAAAATAAATTGGGAAATTTCAAAAGATTTTAAATCCAAATTCGAATTTTATGATTGTAATTTATATTCTAAACTAGTAGTACATTTTGGATTATAACATCCTAAATTAATTTTTAAAACTTTAATTTAAAATTCAATGCCAAATTTTATTCTAACGTAGTAAACGTGCAACCTTTTAATAATAGATACTTGTTCGTTATCGGCACTGCATAAAATGAACCCGGACCTCCCAGAAAACAGGCCTTTTCATGCTTTCTGATAATTTGATAGGAGTGCAGAGCACAAATTACAGTTGGCGAAGCTAAATTTTTATTTAAGAATATCAATCTATAGTTTTAATTTAAATTATAGTGACATTTGAGTGCATAGAAATGGTAAGGGTTATTGTTATTAAATTATGTTATCATTTAATAGCATTTTATTTAGGACTCCCTGTTTTCCTTTAAAAATTATAAGCATTTTGTTGTAAGTCATTTTATTCTCTCCACTTGAGACCTTGTAGCGTATATTATTTTGTCGAATTATTTGTTATTTTCTGATTTTACTCGTATATGTATTAGTATCATTAGCGTTATATAATTAGTCCCAAGGAAGTACCCCAGCTTCATATTTTTATTTGAGTATATTCGTTAGTTTAATATTCACAATTCACCCAAGACTGTTTATTGAATTTTAATAGTTTGTACAAATAAAGATGGTAGGATTTATTAGATTATAATAGGTAATAAATTCTTTATTTATGAGACATAAAAACTTTGTAGAATAATAAACCAAAAACCGTCTCGAAATATTTTAAAAAACTATTGTTTCTAGTTTAAGCATTTTCGGTGATTTTTTTCCATTAGTTATTAGTTTTGTATCAGCAGGTCTCTTGTACGTACTTATCCGAAATACCAGTCGCAGACAAAAATTGGAATATTTCATAAAGAGGTTTCATAAGATACATATGGTTGGCTGTTTTTAGTATCATTCATTGTTTAGCATGTCATCCTAATAAATTATGTAACGTAGGAAATGTAGCAATGGTGGAGACGGATTTACCTGTAACAATTATTCTGAACTTGAACTTAGTAGCAAGTTAAGTTAATATTTTTATTACTGGGATGATTCGTAAGTTCCTAATAATCTAAATTCTTCTAATTTTGGAAATTTAAACTCCGTTTTTAATTAATGCGGAAGAATTTAAAAAAATCTTAACTATTTGGTCTATAACATTTGGATTTCATGCATTGAAAAGAATGAACTAAAGTTCATCAATAATACAGTTCATGATTGTATATACCGTAACTGTTACAGCATTGATATAAACCTGCAAATACGAACAAATTTATAATGAGCTGAGGACCAAGCCTTGTGACAAACAGCAAGAGGATATTTGAGGAACGAGGATGATGTGACATCGGAGCAGATGAAAAAAGGAGAATATCGATCACCGTGGATGGCCCTGGACCAACAAAAGACTACTGATTGAGAACATTTCAACATAGGTATAGGTAAGACACATTTTTATTCGTTAGTTTTATTAGAAGTGGTGCAAATGAAGGAGAAGTAACTGTCCCAACCAAGACCTTGTAAGTTCCCTACTTCTTCTTCTTACTCCTGTGGTTCCTTAAGAAGCAAATGGCACCAGAGCGGGCGTTTCAAAAACAAAGTGAATGGCAGAGTTGCTAGTCCTGCCCACCCATCGGTTGACTTCGTTTCTATCGCTCTCTTCTGAACTAATTTCTTCCATTTTTCTATGTCCTGTGCTATGCATTTGGCTTCGCTCCGTGATAGATTTTGTAATTGTAGGTCTTTCGGCAGGTATCTTTCGGTCTACCTATTCTTCGCTTTTCTTGTGCATTAAATTCTAACGCTTGTTTTGCTATCTTGTTATATGGTTCTCTAAGGGTATGTTCTATCCTGCCCATTTCTCTTCTAATTGTGGTTTCGATCTTTTCCTCATTTGAAATTTCCCACAGATGTCGATTTGATATTTATTCGGACATATCTAAGGCATTTATTAACGAAGGTTTGAAGTTTTTTAATGTTTTGTTTGTTTCTAACCCATGTTTTTGCCCCATAAAGTAGGAGACTTCTAATGGTTGTATTGAATAGAGGGAGTTTTGTTTTGATCAGAATGTTTTTTGATTTCTGTTTTGTTTAACATATCAAATGTTATTAAAACAAAGTAGTCTTCTCCACAATTCTTTAATTTGACAACTAAAACGTTGTAACGACAATTGTTTCGGCCTCGACAATAATCTGTTAACACAATGGGGCCATCTTCAGGCTATAATTTATACAAATCTAAAAGTTATTATAAACTAAGGTAACGAGTAAATACTAACTTACCTAAATACTGTATAATACAAATTTTCAATAATTAAATTGTTAATGGTCCATGTGAAGAAATATTTTATTTAAACCCATATTAAATTAAAAACGATGGTATAAACCAATATAAATTTCAATTAAATACCCTAAGGCGAGATACCTTAGGGAAACATTTTTCCGAAAATAAACTAGGTAACACAAATATTAATTCCGGTTTTGATGAGGCATTTCCATCATTAATATTTATAATCCGTTTTGTGTTACCTAGTTTATTTTCGCCTTGTTGTCAGTATTTCCATTACTTCTCCGTCTGTTTTATATACTTCGAAATTTTCCCCTTTAAGTCTTGATCTGGATTTGTTTGTTTAGTTATCTTATATAGGATTTTCATATCTTTGTTGTGAGCAGCTTTTTCTGCTTCCTCCGTTAAATTTTCCATGTTTGTTCGTTTGTCTTTAAGGCGCCTCTTATTTTTGTTCCGATAATTTTACTGTAATTCTTTCATCATTTTTGTCCGTCGTGTTTAATAATTTTATTTTTTATTTTTGCCTTCCCTCGATTGTGTTTATTGTAACAGGAGCTTTATGGTTTTATATCCAATGGTCCCTCGGGCTGTCTTGTTAATTGAGGTTTTATACACTTGCCATTCTCATTCTCTACGGGAAGATTTCTAATTCGAATACTCCTATATGTATAGAATATATATTTTTTTGTCTTCTTCGATATTGTTTAGTTTTGCGAGGTTAAACTTAGATCTTGCTGGTATGTTTTTGTTATTTTATTTTGTTATCTCATCTCTCGTTATTATTTTTGCTTTTACGAGGTGGTGGTTGAAGGCTATGTCGGCATCTCTCATCGCTCTTACATCCCGTAACGAATTTATCCATTTTTCTTCGATCATTATGAGGTCAATTTGATTCTTATAGTGTTCATCAGGTGACGAACACGTGTGAAGGAAACTCTTAAAAACTTTCTTCTGTTTGAAAAATATACCGCCAATTAACTATTAACTAGGCCATTTGTCTTAGAAAAATCAACAAACTTTTCTCCGTTTTCGTTCACAACTCCTAATCCATGTTTGTCCATCACATTTTCCTTTTCTGCATGATCACTTCCAACCTAGTAAATTGCCCACAAATATATTTATTTTCAGCCAGTTTGAGAAACTGTAACATATTTGATTAAAATGAAATATATACTAAGCACTAAAACATGATAATTATTTGTTCTACGTGGAGTAAACTACCAGAAAATAAAAACTATCATAATTTACGCCACCGTTTTATCTGTAGTTTATCTGTTTTTCCTTTTTCCACAGAATTCAGGCCGAAGTTTACTTAACAAATGGAATATCTTTTAGATTAGCTTACTCTTAATTTTGTAAATTGATAGGGTGTGTGTACGTGTTTGTGTGTGTAATTACAATAGGTACCTAAATAGGATGCAAAAACTGCAGATGGTTAATGTACAAAGTGTGATCGATCATACCTAGAAGAATTGTTCTCTTACAGGTATTCATAAAAATGCTTAATTATTTCACATAAGTTGTGATTCTAGGCAGGTTTCGAAATGGCAAATTTTCAATATATACGAAAACACTGTGTGAAATTTACATACATCTCTGACAATTTATTTCTTATCACGTAATTTCATAACATAAATAATATCAATACGCGTAATTCTCGATATTTTTCAAAGTCGTAATTTTATGAAATAGAATTCTATTCTCCTCATTCTTGCCTCTCTTTAAATTGTTAAAATAAAATTATAATTTTTTGAAATATTAAGTATCTAAATTAAGCAAGTTTTTCTAAACACCCAATTACCTACTTATTAATTAAATTTCCATATTTTCAAATGCAATTCTTTTACGATTTTCTTTTTAAATTACTTAACCTAACCTATTTGGCGTTAACTAATTTTTCAACTTGCTTTTACAAAATTCAAACTGACAAATACTCGTTTAGTTGCAATTTTTTATATATTTCTCATTAATATCAGTTGGTGTTGAGACGATTTTAAGTTATTTTAATCTGCATAATCGTTTTTCGTTCTCGTTGTAGTCTTCGTATGGTCTCATTTTGTTTTAAAATTTAGGTTCTAATGTCAATTCAGGTTTCTCCCCCATATTAAGTAATCTCATCATTTCCCTCGCGATCCTTTACCTTCTATCCTCTCGCTCGAGAACTAGAAACTATGGTCTGGTCGTGCGTTTATGTTTGGGGTGAAGTTGGCAAAAACTGGTTGTCCGTTAAGGTGAGGTTACCGTTCGGTACCATAGGCACTCTTGACATGAGGAAGTCGCCACCGGATTATTATGATCGGGTAAGCTGCTCCCTCACCCATCTATGTACGATTGGAGCTCGTTTTAGTTTATTGTGCACTCTCATTTCTTCTATGTTTCTTCTTTTTTGCTCGAGAACTAGAAACTATGGTCTGGTTGTGCGTTTATGTTTGGGGTGAAGTTGGCAAAAACTGGTTGTCCGTTAAGGTGGGGTTACCGTTCGGTACCAGAGGCACTCTTGACATGAGGAAGTCGCCACCGGATTATTATGATCGGGTAAGCCGCTCCCTCACCCATCTATGTACGATCGGAGCTCGTTTTAGTTTATTAACAGTATATAACGGGAGCAAAGGCCTTAATTGGTCAGTATCTCGTTAGTTTCTGCTAATTAGGCAAGAGAGTTTCTGCTAATTAGGCAAGAGATTCACTTGAGTTGGGGGAGAATCGCTTTTGCTTTTGTCCAATCGCTTTCTTAATCTGGTTAAGCCAGATTAGAGCCCATTCGAGGTAAGGGTGGAATATAGGAACGAATTACTAAGTGTAGTTGCGTGTTTATTAGGGAAACTTAGAATAAAGTTTATTTTAGATGTCACATTTTTTGTTTCAAGTAGTTGTGCAAGTGAAAAAAAAAATAGTAGCTCAGTTTTCGTTTTTTTAAAGGCAAGCTGAAATATTAAATTAACTTCGAAATTGTTGAATTTTTGAATTCGTTTTGATATAAAGTGTTTAGGAAAACGGCATAAATTATAGGATAGCAAGACTTTTGTGAACCATTGATTTTTCAAAATTACATTTTATAAGGAGAAAGTGATATATAACATTGAAACGAGACAAAATTATGGTTCTTATGCTTCGTCTTTTTTAGGAGGCTTCGATTAAACGTATTCAACAAATATTTGAATTCATATAGCAGAATTAGCGAATTAATTAATCTCCATAAATCTTTAAAGGGAACATATTTAAAAGCAAGGTATTTATTGCTAATATTAGTTTAGGCGTATTTTTCAAATTATTTTAGAGAATTGGATATTTTTTCCAAGAAGATTTTCTACAATTTGCTTTTGGGAAACGTTCTGCAGTACATAATTAGTACTACTCTTTGTAATGTTTTAAGAGTCGTCTCTTAATAATGGTTTTGAAATAATATATTTATAGAAAAGTCTAAATTTTATTGAAAATCAAAGTTACGATTATGTTCAAATTTGTATCTTCGGAAAGCGGGTGTCTTCAGTCTTCAGAGATATCGCTGGATGTTGTAAGTCAAAGGTGAGTGGTGAATACATGACGTGATCGATCACACTCTATACAAATTTAGGAACTGCATTTAAACAACTGCGTAGTTAAGATGAATTTTTAGTCTAAGGTCTTACATTATTGCAATAGTTTTAAGTGCGAATAAAAGGAAAATAAACATTTCTACTTTGAAAAGATTTTTTGTTAGGGCGGTACTAACGTTCCTTTTTATTTTCATAGAAATTTGTCAAATTGTTTAAATGTATGTAATTACTTGTTTATGTTTAAATGTTTTATAAATAGAAATATAATATAAAAATTAGTGAAGATCCTGGTTAACCCAGGGGTGGTGGAGGGCACAATTAAAAAAAGGAGCGGTAGTACCTACTTATTTGTAATCATCTGCAGTCGCATCGTAACAAATCGAGACATTAAATGTACTCATTTTCTTCTTAAATATGCAACTTATAATTTCATATCCTAAATCTTTAGTGACTCAGAAATTTGTTTACGTTTGCTGTTTAGTATTTGCAGTTTGCTTAAGAAATTGTAATATAAAGGTATATTTTGCAACAAATATACTACGAGGGTGTTTTTAAGTTATCTACCTAGCTACGAAGGAAAACTCGCAGCATATAGGTCAGTGGTTCGAATCCCTGCGGAGGTGAAAATTTTTATATACATATAGAATTTACATAATTCGTTAAAATTAAAAATAAAATAGACTGTTATTTTGTTATTAAAAGATCTCGGAACTAAATAATTTTTTTTAAATTATTCCCTTACATAAAAATAATCAAAACTTAAATTTAATTGAATCGATTTAAGACAGTTTCAATATGACGTAATTTCTTATTATTTGATTATTTATGTTTATAATTGGAATAAAGGCAATGGAAAACAATCAGTTGCATTTCCCTATTTTTATGCGATGTAGGAAGAAATCCGTTTCAAGTAATGTTTTTAAATTTACGGTGTACTTTTAAAATTACAATAATTAATTATAATAATTTCTTTCAACTTTTATCGGCAGTTTATTTTTTTTTCGTTTTGAATTTTTGATGTAATCGTTTTTTTTTGGCTTTAGTTTTTTAAGTGTTTGGCTTAACACCCTTTTTAATATTGGCTTCAAAAACAAAGAATCTCAGATATGAACTATTTAGCTTTAAGTAAAAATAATAACGTAATTAATTCATGGCAAATACTATACACCAGAAGCAAACAAGGCTAAAGAGCGAATGATCTTTCCTAATTTTGTAAATTTAGGTAACTGTGTGAATGTTGTGATTACTAAGATGTAGCTAGCTGTTAGGGCACACGAATTATACCAGGACAACTTCTACGAAAATCTGCAACGAGAACGTACAAGAAAAGGATGTCAAGATGACTACGGTTACAACAAAGGTAACTGAATTCGCTTTCCTAAATACGATCAAAGTCTGCTTTTACTTAGTTCCTTCGTTAGTTTTGCAGTTTTTAAATGCTTCATTGCTTTAATTTTTTTTCATAACTGTAAGAAGTTACTCTGCCAAAATGTAACTTCAAATCCTTAATTGGTGACAAATAATTCGATTATTTTTCCATTATGCCAGATTTAAATTAACAATTGACCAAGTTGATAAATGTTGTTTGTTTGCCATATATATGTCGTGCCCACTTGGTGAAATCGTTCATTTCATGAAAAGGATGTCCACTTCATAAAACGCATCCGCTTAGTGTAATATCTGTTGTTTTCACTATCAGCACAAAATGTTTGTCCATTTCATGAAACGGAGTGTCGTTCTATGCTCTTACTGAAATTCGTTATAATTTCATCAAGTGGATGGGCGATTTCATCTTTTCATGTAACGTTCAACAACTGCATTTAATGAAACGGATAAAACAGTAAACACAATGGTTGGTATATCAGATTTTAATAGAAACAAACTAAATACATTTTATTTAAATAGAAAATAAGATCTTTTAAAACAATAAAAATATTATATAAAGAACTAAACTCACTTACTGACTATAAAGTAATAATGAACCTAAAATAGAGAAAGCAACAAAAATAAACGCCTCCAAGCCAATATTATTTGTTCACACATGGCAGAGGCGCATGACATCGACTATTGCATAAGGTTTTCATTTTGAAACAAGCGCATCTCTTGGTATTGCATTGTGTTTTAGATGGCTTGCAAGAACATTTAAAAAATCCTTGCCCTTCAGATGTTAGAGTTACAGCTTCTCGTAAGGAAATACATTTCGACTTATTAATAATTTCGTTTGGACTTAAGAAATTAGATGTAGTTTTCTGTAAGTTAAAACTTCCAAATCAACCTTTGATTACCCCATGTGCAGTTGCAACTTGGTGAATCCCGTTTTATTAAATGCAGTTGTTGAACATTACATGAAAAGATTAAATCGCCCATCCTCTTGATGAAATTATAACGAATTTCAGCAAGCGTATAGAACGACACTCCGTTTTATGAAATGGACAAACATATTGTGCTGATAGTGAAAACAACAGATATTACACGAAGCTGATGCGTTTTATGAAGTGGACATCCTTTTCATGAAATGAACGCTTTCACCAAGTGGGCACGACATATATATTTCATTTTTGATTCGGCTTTGAATATTTTTTAAATTAGAATTGGTTAAGATTTTAAAATTTATTAAATGATGTCTATTGTTACACGTATAATAGCCGCTTAAATAAATCTTCGAAAGTAGCTAGTCACCAGTTAAGTGTTTTTGAATAAACATTTTTGTACAAAATAAATATATCAGATTCTTTACAAGTTAACTAACGTAAATTATATTATGAATTAAAATCGAATCTGCAAATTTTGCCAATTTGTTGGTGATTTTTTTTGGAGAATTCAAAGCTGTTTAAAAAGTACACCGATTAAACACTTTCATTAATAAAATAATTTTCCTGAATTTACTATGATCGTTTGCTCAAGGAATCGCATTCAGTTCATCTCTGAGATAGTAAATAATTTGACTTTGGTATAATTTACGTAGAAAATTATGTACAGATCGTCACATTGAATCAAGGAGATCCCTCATTTTTCAAATTTATTCTAAAAATTAAAATAATGTCAAAATTTTCAACTTTAATATTTTTAAGTTTAATTGCTGCAAAACTCTTTATAATATCCTTGTTTTATTTTTTGTTTCTCAATTCTACGTAAGATTTGGAATTTCAAATTTATTTATTATTAAAACGTTGTAACCAATTCAATCTAATTGGTTAATCTTCAGTTGGTCGGTTGGTCCATCTTCCTCAGCTGCTAGTGAAGAAAAGAAGGACGCCATGTACCTATATATTGTTTATTTACTTTCATGTGTGTAGTTTGAATAAAACTGTTTTTGTTTTTTTTCTTTCCTAGGAGTTAGAAGTCTAATGCACCATGTGTTAAATATTGCACTTAACATTCGTTATTTTGATGCATTTGGCTCTAAAATTGTTATTTTAGACACCCAAAATTACTGTTCAGTATTCAAAGTTTATTTTTTAAATATCGAAAATAGAAAGTTTTTTAATGTTTGGAATAAATTTTTAAATTAATTTTAGAACATTAAAGCTTGGGCGTCAAAAATTTATTTTAAACAATTTTTAGAAGTCAAGTTAATTTTGATTTATGTTTGGGTTTTGTTTAGTTTAAAATCTTGATATATTTGTAGGGTTAAGTTAGAATTTTTAATTTAGGTTGAAATTAGTTTCTGTATTTTTCTGTCCCAACTAAAATCCTGTATAAATTTTGTCCGGTTGATCGAATGAACCTTGAAGGTAACGTAATATCGTGGTCCATAGTTAGTTTGCATTTTCGCCAGCTCACCCATGTATCTGATATATTTGTAAGTTTAGATTAGAATTTTGTGCCCTAAACATTATAAATAATGGTGTAAATAAAAGATTTCCTATAAATAAATTTTTATGAATCTTAAATGCTGTGTATTCTATCCAACTAAAATCCTGTATGAATTTTGCCCAGTAGATCAAATGAACCTTGAAAGTGACGTACATAAATTTGAAATTCCACGAGTTTGTGATGTCAGTTGCAAATTATGAAGCTAAAGGTTGTGGGTTCGATTCCCAATACCTGCCATACTAACTTAGCATTTTTTGGATACAAGGAGCACGCAGATTTGGAAGTTGGAATTTAGTGTACGAATTACACAACTCGTGACAGTAACAATTGCCTTGAAGCGCATTTGAGGTAGGTTTTCTTACTTTTTTTAAAAGTAGTATTCAACTAGAAACGTGGGTACTTGTATAATCCTAATTTAATCAATGTGGAGCGTGGGTCAGGGGTTTTAGCATTGGGCTGTAAAACCAAAGGTTGTGGGTTCGATTCCCACCACCCGCCATATTAAAAAAAAATCGTTTTTGCACCTCAATGTGCACTCAGCCTTTGGTATTGAGTAAATGGGTTACGTAACCGGTGGTAAATAATTAGTCGACTTGTAACGAATTCGAGATTTTCGAACTTTTTAAAAAATAGGATTCATCACGGTAAAGGTAGGAACTTCCATCTTTGTCTTTCTCAAACCATATAGGATGATGCGAGCTGTGAAGGAAAATAGAATTTAAGTTGGAAACTACCAACACCCTAAGATATGCTAGTAGTTTATACTTCGATTGTTAGGCATTGCGATCCAATTTTGTAGGGGTCATCCTCCGCCCGCCCCCTAACCAACCCACCCTAATATATTAAGCTCCTCTATATAACTATCTTGTGTTCAGTTTACTTGTGACTGATAATTCTCCTGACATCTGTTAATTCAAATGTTAGTCTGAGATATATGCAAACTACAGTTTCCGCTTTTAGAATTATAGTACAAGAATTACAACATGGCGTAGCGATTTATATTATATGTCCATACTTTGTCACGTGCACTACAACATTTAATGGGGGACGTTGTTGTCCCTTGGCGCGCGGCTAGCAAACAGCGGAGAAGGGGGGTTTGAAACGGTAAACCCTTCAAATAGGGGTGGTCATAATCGGAATAAAAATAGGGCGCCAGGACGGAAATCACCCAAAGATAGTTCCTCTAGGGCTCGAAGGGGTTGGGGTTAGTTGGACCCCGCTGCAAGATGTGACTTACCTTGCTTAATGAAATAGCTTACTGAAATTCTTAAAACTTGTAGGCAGGCTCCAACTGAATACGTAAATCTTTACCAAAACACTAACACACAAAATATGATCGAGAGGCACGGAACACACTAACAAGACCAAACTTAATTGACAATTAGATATTTAATAAATCAAAAAGGCAACAATGAATACACAAAAATTACACAAAAGGGGCGACAATTAATTAACATATTACGTCAAAAACACATAATAAACGCGATACTTACTTTAAGGGACGATAGAATGGCGTTCTCCTCCCGAAGAAATTGTGCGACAAGGGTAGCGTGTGAAGGATGACATGCTCTTCCCATAGGGATATTTTGTCTAGTAATTTCTAGGGATTTCGTGTTGGTGACAAGTGAGCTGACTGAGCTTTCGTCGTTCTTTTCGCACCTAGCTCATATCACGTTTCGCACTTCAGTTGAGATCATATCAAATTGGGACGCTTTGCAAAAAGAACGCACCTAAAGAGTCAAATATTATATTGCCCCATTTACTGTGACTAACTTCAATTTAATAATTGGTGTAAAGTTAGTACAGCCATCTACACATTAATATTGGAATTAAAAGAAAAATTTAAAGTCGTCACATTACTGCGCATGTCACCAACACGAAGTCCCTAGAAATTACTAGACAAAATATCCCTATGGGAAGAGCATGTCATCCTTCACACGCTATCCTTGTCGCACAATTTCTTCGGGAGGAGAACGCCATTGAGGGTACTACATTTACATATGGCAAATCATTCACAAACTAAGCCCCTCAATCCCAGGCAGAATATAGGATTAACAAATATTAAACTAACTGTTACGGATTTAAACAACACGTTGAGAATACACAAACAAGTATTTAATAAAATATAAAAGTAAAAAGTTCACACAAAATGTTCAAATACAGATTATACAAAAATAACACAACTGCTCACCACGATGTACAAATGGGAAGTGAGTGTAGAACATAAAAAAAAGCACTAAAGTTACTAAAGAGTTACCAACTACTTAAACTTAAGCTAGTAATGTTTTGCTGCCACAACACTAACATTCAATCAGTACAGCTAAATCTTTATACATGCAACATAACACAAAATATTAACTTTACTTCACACGTTACCGCCGGATCAAACAAATTGATCAGACATCGGCTACTCTAAAATTACAAGTTGCAAACAAAACACAAAAATAATAAAAAGGCGGTACTTATTAAACTTCAAACCCAACTGAACAACATTGATCGTGGCCTGTCCGCAAGCGGTAATCGTAGGAATTGAAACTAGTGTTGAAACACAAACGGCAAAAGCACGTGCAGCGTAAAGGGAGAGTAAATTACCTGGCGAGATGGTTGTACCTACTTGATCAGAAGTCCAGGGAGTACGTGACGGACGTAAGACTGGGAAGGGCTATGATGGTGGTAGCCCAATTGCAATCCAATTTTGTAGGGTTCCACCAACATCCTTCCCAGACCAACCGACACTAATATATTAAGCTTCTCTATATAACTATCTTGTGTCGAGTTGACCTACGACTGATAATTGTTCTGACATCTATTCAAATATTAGTTTGAGATATATGCAGATCACTGTTTTAAAAATTAGAAATCTGTTTCAATTACAGTTTCCGTTTTTAGAATTTTAGCACAAGAATTACAAGATGGCGTAACGATGTATATTGTACGTCCATCGTCCGTACTTACTTTACCTGACTGATAAATATCCTGACATCTTCTGGAAAAAGTTCTTTTTCTTTACTAAGTGTTGAAGTTAATACGTCATGATGTTGGATATTGCACTTAACATTCGCTATTTTGATGCGTTTGGCTTTTTTTCTGTTTAATTTAATAGGATCGTGATACATTTGTAAGGTTGGGTTAGAATTTTGTGTTGGAACAGATTTATAAATAAATGTATGGATCTTAAACGCTGTGTATTTTTTATGCAACTAAAGTGCTGTATAAATTTTGTCCGGATCTAAAATCCTGTATGAATTTTGTCCGGTAGATCAAATGAGCCTTAATAGTGACGTATAATCGCGGTCCATACGTACTTTGCAGTCACAGCGGGCCATATTTGCATTTTTGCTTAAAATTCAGACTTTGTAGCCGGGTTATAGAAGTGAGAGGAGGTAGCGAAAATGCATGCATATACAGGGAGGTCCAATTAAACTGATAAGCAGAAATTGCAAAGTCCGACTTTGTAACCGGGTCACATAAGTGAGAAAAGGTTGCAATGTTATGGCGTGAATGTATAATGGGTTGTCTATATTCAGGCGACAATTGTTAATTAATTTTGCACCATAATTCACGTGTTTGAGAGCAAATTGTCTACAAGACAAAATTCATACAGGATTTTAGTTCCGTATAAAATTTATACGGGATTTTAGTTGGATAGAAAATACAGAGCATTTAAGATTCATAAAAATTTATTTATAGTTTATAGGAAATCTTTTAGTTTCAATATTGTTTATGTTTAAAACACAAAATCCTAACCTAATCTTACAAATATATCAAGATTCAAACACGATTTTAAATTAAACAAAATAAAACCCTAGGTAATCTAAATCAAAATTAACCTTTGACATCTATAACTTGGGATCATTAAAAAATTATTTGCGTTTCAAATAAATTTTTAACGTCCAAGGTTTTAGATGTTATAAAATTAATTTTGAATTTTATTCTACACATTTCAAAACAACTTTATATTCGATAATTAAAAAGTAAATTTCGAATAAGTAGGTACTAAGAAAAACAGCTGGGACTCGTTTACAAAACAGTTCAGAAGAAAATAAACTCAGAAACACCTTTCAAGGCCACATATGAAATTAATGACACAGTAGAACACTTTTAAAATGTACTAATTTCGCAGAATCTGGCAGAACTGGATCTCCAAGTGATATGAATAGGCCGAACAATGCTTCAAGGTCAAAATTTTGTCTGGCTATGGAACAGTAACAATAAACTCACAGACTTACACCTCATAAACTTGAGAATATGGTAGGAAAGCATCCCAGGACTACATCCAGCAGATATACCTATACTAGGTACCAAAGAATATTTACTAACTCTTTGCTACTATCATTGAATAAAAAGGAAATGCCACTACAAACCATCAAATGTTATGCTGATTATATGAAATCGATAACTAAATGAAATTGTTAACCATTGCAAAACCAGGCAGAATATTAATAAGTTACTAATCACAGAACACGTTACTAATTTCATGCATGGTCAAGGTTTATAATGTGTTCGGGGGATCCTTTTATGAATTAATTATTACAACCAAAAAAAACTCAAACAATTATTATTATATCATACAAAACTATAAATTATGATATTTTATCCAATTTTGTGGGATACAAAGCTGGAACTGATGGGGTAAATATAGTATAAATAGCGTAAATATAATATGTTTGACAACGTTGCTGTTAATTTTTCAAAATAATGTGTTAAATTGACGTTACTTGTCATGCGCGAAATTTGGCAACATTGTTAGCGTCCCTTGTACAACCAACAACAAGTGTATGGCGCCATTTTTGCTGCTTTAGCAGACACAGTCGCAACGAGTTTTCCCTTTACATTTTTTTTTTACAGAAATAACCCTTGTTTTATGTTTTTTTTTTAATAAAAGTGTAACAAATTTCAAGCACAGTCCCCTGCAATATTGGTAAGCTTTTAATTTCTATTATTTACTAAATTTTTACTGTCTAAATACTCTCTTAATTTTATCCCGCATTTTCACATTCGGCCATTAGTAGGTAGTAAACAAGTATTAAAAAATTTCAATGTATTTGTTTGTTATTAGTTATTACACTAATGAAAGTGATAAAGCGTTTATATGAAATCTAAGTATAAAAAAATGCAAACAGATATCCTCCAATATTTGCATATTTTGATTGTTCTTGGCTAATAGATTAAAGGAAGTATCGTTATATTTACGCGTTGAAATATTTTAGTAAAAATAGTAAGTAAATTTAAAATGGTCAGTTCGTCTCAAGTTAAGAAAGACTTCTGGAAGAGCCAAAATCTTGTTCAGATGTTCACAGTAATCTATCTAACAATTAAGCCTTCACGCAAAATCGCTAAATGCTAAGCTAGTGTGAAAGCCAAGTGTATTGCTAACTCATAACTGCTACAGAAATTGACAATGCTGACTATTGCACATTTTTTTCAGACGTTCATTGGCACATAATACTAATATATACCTATCGATAAATATATTAATATATCGATATTATGTTATTCAATCTTAGGCAATAGTCTATTGATATTATTATTATTGTTTTGTATAATATAACTAAAAGCATGAATTCTTTTTTAAGGGTAATCCTTTTTGAGCAATTTGGAACAAACTACAATATCTTCAAACACACCCTATTAACTAATCTTACTGAAAATGGAAAACCATAAATGTGATTCGAGCCAAGAATCTCCGCTGAAGAGAAGGAAACGCTATCGCCACCATCCACAAAAAATAGGCAGCTTTAGATTGTATGAACTGACAAGTACACGTAGCTATCCATTTATGAATAATGAAGCTGTGAAGGAGGAATATCTGAAAAGAATCTGCCCAGTTACCGACTGTAATTATTTTGTATCTATGTCAAAAGGACAATTGGCAGTTCATTTTGCTAGTTACCACAGTGATGTGCCAACAAGATTTGTGCATCGTGGACACTTATATAAATTAAATGTCGACTCTTTCAACCTACCAGGTAGCACATGCTGTTTGTACATTCTGAAAATTCGATTTAACCAAAACTTGCGACACCCCGTACTATGGATAATGTGCACTGCATTCATGCAAAACGCCGATAACGAAGATATCCCCCTAACGTGTATTTGGTTATTAACCGAAGAAACGAAAGAATCAGTACGTGCCATACTAGCTTACAAGGACTCAGAAATTGAATGTCAAGCATACACACTCGAAGAAGTTCCAGATGCAACGAAAAGTCGAAATTTGTGCGGACTTGTTTTAGACAAAGAAGAATCTTCCGAATTCTTTTGCGATTATGATCCTGAAATAACATTTAAAATTCCGTAATAATAAACCATCTCGTTGTGACGCAATAAAACTTTATACTTACTTAGTATTTTATTTCATTTATCACCTTTAAGATTATGCAGATAACTTAATTAGTAATTACTGATACCGCAACAATATTTATGTTTTTCAAAGTAAATTAAATAAATCTTCCCACTTTGTAAACCTCATCGACGATCTCACTGTAGACCTTAACGACTTGCTTGTCAGTTTTGAGGTTAGTAGACAGCTATCATCGAACAGTTACTAGTTAAAGACGGCAAACCTGCAAGTTTAGCCATTCTTGTTGAAAAGTGCCTTTCCTCCACATATTTTCTGTTTAATAACCGATTCTATAAGCAAGTAACAGGCGCTGCTATAGGTTCTCCCCTTTCTCCAGTGGTTGCAAACATCTTTATGGAATCTTTTGAGGCAATAGCCCTGGAATCCTTTTGATTTAAAACCCAATGTCTGGTCCCGTTATGTAGATGACACTTTTATTATTTGGTCCCATGGAAGACTTAACCTTGCTTCCTTCCTAGAGCATCTTAATAATCAGCACCCTGATATCAAATTTGCAATAGAAATAGAACGAATGGTTCTCTTCTTTTTCTAGATGTCCTGGTAACCCATAAACTGAGTGGTCATCTTGCACGCTCAGTTTATCGTAAACCCACACACAATTCACATCATCATCCGGCACCCTCGTTCATCGTGCTATTACAGTGTCTCAACCCGACAGTCTTCATCTCGAGTTAGCCCATATACAAAACAATCTCGTCAATAACAAAAGTGATATTAGGAAAGTCATCAAAAAACAATTACACTCTAAAAGTTTTGTTTCTTCCTTTTAACAACCGTAATTTGAGTTGAGTATATTTGAATTTGTGGCTCTTCGTAACAAACACAGTTAACCTGACACTATGTAAAGTCGTTACATTAAATAAAACACATAACGTATGTCATTCTTGCCCTTCACGCCTACCATGTCTACCACCCGCCATACATTACTGTTTAGCAACTGCTCAAAGGCTGAAAAGTAAGTGCTTTCTATATACTCCTAGCAGTGATATAAAATTATAAAAATAACTGAAGAATAAGTTTCCTTCCTTCACAAGTAGTTACTACTTTACTCTTTAGTAATTACCCAAAGTGTGTAAATCGGGTACTTTCTATATATCTCCTGTAAGTACTGCTATAAGTATAAATGAAGTATAACCGAAGAAGTACCTTCTTCTCAAAAATAATACTACTAACTGAAGTTATAGCATTCTCCTCTCACAAACAGTATCACTATACGCTTTGGTAATTACCCAGTCTTGAAATCAAGTACACTCTATACCTTCCCAGCTTTAGATGGTAGGATCTGACAAATACACTCCGCTTTACATTTATGGAAGATGAAGCTGTGAAGGATGAATATTTGAAGAGACTATGCCCAGTTACCGACTGTAATTGTTTTGTATCCATGTCAAGAGGTCAATTGGCAGTTCATTTTGCTAATCAGTGCTATACCAACAAGATTTGTACATTATGGACACTTATATACATTAAATGTCGACTTTAACATGCAACCAGATAGGTAGGTACAACAGACTGTTGGTGCATTCTGAAAATTCGATTTGATCCAGCAATATTTATGTTTTTTAAATAAATTGCATTAGAAAGTGGCAAGCAAATTTTATTGGTAATTTATAAACAATACCTACAAAAGTTCGAACAAAAAATAATAATAATACATTTGTTTGATATTAATAGAAAAATCTTATAATTTAAAAATATTAATGTCAAACAATTTCAAATAGTACAATTAATTATAACAAACAGCGAAACTACCAGTCACTGTCAGAATCCGAAGTGGTTTCTTCTTCAGCTGGTGACTTGTTATTAGTGTCATCTGATTTACACGGCTCTGTTTTGTTGATATTTGTTTCGCTTGGTTGAATTACATCTGAGTTTTGAGTTCTAATACGTTGATTTAAATTTCGTGCACATATAGGCACTGCCTTGATTACGCGTACCGGAACCTCTTGCAATTGCTTATCTGCTTGGCACTTAAATATTTTTATGGCATCTGGATTTACAGCAGATTGTACGCACGTATAATGGATAAGCGGATGATACTCTAACTTCTCTGTTGCGACCACCACATGCAAAGGTGGTGGAAACACATTCTCTTTCATGTTATCGTAATCACTTTCCTCAGGCATATCTACTGCTTCGTTGGTTTCTAATTCATGCTCAACAGGCGTGTCCAAAACACTCTCGGACTCTTCTTCAGCTTCTTCATCTGATTCACTTGATTCTAATACCTGATAACAAGTATCATTGTCATCAGTTTCATTGCCCGAAGATTCAATTCTGGGGCATTTTAAAACAGGCTCGTACTTCGGCGATTTAGGACGCCGAATGTTTCCCAATGAGACGTTGACATACTCCTGGAGCATGTCTTGGAGTTTACTCTCTGGTACATGCAGGGAACAGATGAATTTCGCTGTTATAATAGTATGGTGAAAGTTTCCCTCATATGCCCACAGTGGTACCCGAACAGTTACTAATTGTATACTATTAGTGCTTGCAGGCAGTATAATGTCAATGTCAATGGACGAATCCTTATCCACGCGCGAAAGAACTGGACCATTGAAGTTCGTCAAAGGATCTTCTCCATTACAAATATTCTTTAATGCATTAGGTTGAGACGCTTTGTCTACAAAAAAAAAGAGAAAAATGTAATAACCAGTATAAAATTTAACAAAAGCCAAAAGATACTTAGAACAGAATTAAATAAGAACTGAGGACATTATGAGAAAATTCAAAGTAACTATGTTAAATGTAAAAATACAAGAATAACAGCTTGGCTGATATGGACACTTAACAAGGGTGGAGAATAACAGATGCCAAAAGAGAGTGTTAGATGTACTATTCCACCCATTTTAACCTACGCATGCCCGGTATGGAGCAACGCACCCCAAACTACACTCAACACTCAAGAAACTGCAATCCTTACAGAACAAAGTGCTACATATTGCAAGCAAATGCCCCTGGTTCATACGAAACACCCAAATACATCAAGAACTACGTGTTCCCTTTATAACAGACTACGTACAAAAACTAAGTGGTAACTTCTTCAAAAATCTTGTGCTGTGTACCAGTGCAACTCATCTAATGCTTTATATAGAAATAACTTCTAGTGGTACGTTGTACCTATATAAATTTTATCTAAGCTGTATATCGCAACAAGATTTGCAGAGCCAGCTAAAATTAAAAAAAAAAAAGTAGTACTATTCCAAACAAAAATCTGAAACAATGGCATTGCACAAGTTTTAGAAACCAAATATGTAACTTAGTTGACATCAAACAAAAACCATGGTCACAGAAGAAGTTACACAAAACCCTAACCTGTTTGCACATAACACGGTACTAGAAGTTAAGATTAAGTAGGTAAATAAGAAAAATATCAATTAGGAAAAAAAATTGGTAAGAATTACCTTTCTTCGAAACTTCTGCAGACTCCGTAACGTATTGGTCTAAGACCAGTTGCATCTCGGTAACCAGACCAATAAGAGATTCGTCGATCCTTCCCTGAAGGTGCTGCATATGGATGTTTTGGATCACCTCTTGCATTTGGATCATGAATGTTATGCATCGAGCCTGGAAGATATTTTTGTTACTTCTCATTAAATTTAGGTAACCCAAATGTTAGTATGAACATCTAATCCGAACAAATTTTGGCAGTGAAATCACAATTTCAGCATGTAAATGCTGTATATGGCGCCTTCCTACCAACTACTTGGTAACGCGTTAGTATTAAAAATTATTTTTTTGCGTTTAAAATAAAATTATTACTCACTATAACATTCTCGGCTGGTGGAGCTTCCATTTCTACACAATAATTTCGTAAATATAACAATTAATTTTATTATGTGATGAACCCTTACGGAAAATGCTTAGCTGTAGCAAAAATAACAGTCACCTAAACATGGACGTTGATCACAGTGTCGCCGGACGTTAAAAAATAATTCCTAACAAATTTCTTAAAAGGGTTCGAGGCTATTTTATATTGACCAATTAACTGGGTTGCTGTACAGTCTGAACCAATCAGAATGATTCTTAACGGATATATGTAAAAGCTTCGAGGCTATTTCATATTGACCAATTAACTAGCTCGCTTCACAATCTGAACCAATCAGAAAAAATCTTAACAAATGTCTTAAAAGAGTTCTAGGCTATTTCATATTGACCAATTAACTAACTCGCTTCACAGCCTGAACCAATCAGATAAATTTTTAACGAATTTTTTGCAATGGTTCCAGGCTATTTTAATATTGACCAATACTAACCCTGGTACAAAAACCGTTAGGCTAGGAAAGTGAAGACTGTTATAACTTTCAAAAACAGATCTAATATTTGGTACCCCATTTAGACCTGAGACGTGCTTCTATTATTTCCGTGATCGAAGACTTTTTTATTCGACGCAAATTACTTGTCAGGTCCAGGTTGTCACTAAATCTGTCAATTTGCCGAAGATAAAGGTAAATTTTGCATACAATAATATACATATGTTTGTACCTACTGATCAGTAAGTACGAAAAGAAGCCCAAAGGTGTCACTGCTTTCAGTAGAGTGTAGATTCTTCTAGAATAACTTGCTTGCATGATGTATAGCTATGAATCCTTTTTTATTTTGAACAGTTTACAGCTTTTAAGAAATTTCTTCCTTATAAAATATAAGTTTTTGTTTAATCATTTTTAATTGAAAAGAGACATTGGTTTCAAATGCAGGTCTGGAAAAATCCTTGCCAAAGTGATAACAGATTATATCTGCCTCTGTGCTTCGAGGGGTACAAGTTGCTAGTATTATTTGTTGTTAGAGTAACATCTTTGTGTAACTATTAACTTTTCCTCCATTGGTGAGGAATATTAGCCTCCTCTCCAGCATACAAGCAATAAGAACTTGCAGCATGTAGGCAGTAATAGACTAGGGGCTTAGTATTCAGCAAATAAGCGCAAGATTAAAGTAAAAAATCTTGTATAACACTTCTTCTTATTACTAAGACCTGGACTGATCGTCTGTATGAGTTCTCTTTAGCATATATGCTGGAGAACTGGATAATCTTACCTAGGGTTGCCAACCGTCCTCCAGCCGGGAGGACAGTCCTCCTTTGAACCAAAATGTCCTCCGTCCTCCGCAGCTACTGCGGAGGACGCAATTTGTCCTCCTTTTCGCCACAATGTTCTAAAATCCCAAAAATAGCAAAATACGATATAAAAAATCCTAAGATTTTATTTAACGGCGCGAAACTTGGCAACGCTGTATGTCGTCACTCGTCATTGAAATGTATCTGTTTCTTTAGTTATATTTCAATGTTCCTCACAGTATATTTCTGTTAATTTCTAGAAAACCTTCTAAGTTTAAGTCCGTTTTTTTGTTTTATAATTTTATTATGCACTGAAAATTATGTTATTAAAATAAAATAATGAATTAGTGTTTTATCTAACATAATATGTATACCTATTTTATTTTTACTAATTCCTGAAAAACATAAATAATAATTGTCCAAAATATTTTAGAAATAAATAAATAAATAAATAAAATACTAAATATTACCACAAATAGCAATTTATAAAATCAAATAGTTATTTTCATAACAAGTGCGGGAAGTTAGCGATTCCGAAACAAATGCAGGACGAATCGCTCGTTTTTGTACCTGCATGAGTTTCGGAATCGCTCTTCCCGTACGTGTTATGAAAAACGTTTTTCCTACAAACGTTTAGGAATCGTCCTAAACTATCATTTTGTAAGTTTTCAAGTTGTCAAATTTGACATTTCCTTTTAAAGTAATAATCTAGTAAGGATGGTTGCTATGCGATTTTCTGATTTTTCACTTTCCCGCACGCCAAATGAGTGCGGGAAAGTAACATTTTTAAACGTATACACAATTTATAATTATTTTTGAACGCCGAACGATTGATATTATTATGCTAACATATTTTTTTCAAAAAAAATTTTACGTGTGTCCTCCTTTAGCTCTCTGTCGAGTTGGCAACCCTAATCTTACCTACCCATCGATGGAGGAGAAGAAGGTCTAATGGTATTTTTCTGTGGTGTTGGTGTGAGAGTGTTTATATTTAAATCATTAACAGGCTCTTATATACTCTATATGATCTTTATATAGATAATTAATATCGTTTACTAATCTTGCTTTCAATTACTTTATCTTCAAAGCTTTTCTTTCACAAAATTAGAATAAACTGTTTTTCAGAATTTTCATCTATTATTATTATTTTTTAAATACTCGTTGTCCTGGTTAATTTTATCCACCTTCGTTTACTTGATTTTCAACATGAACTTGTAACTGTACTAACCCTAGGTGTGTCACCCTTTACAGTTTTTCCCTGTGATCGTCTATTTTTTCACTAAGATTTCCTGCACCCTCAACCCTTGTTGGTTAAGTGAAAATCTTTCCCTCTACTTATATAACTGACTATTTAGTCAGAGGACCCTTAATGTTGTTGTGGTTCGTTGATCTAGAGTAGCTCACCTTATAAAACAAGAAATAAATACTCCACCAAGTTTAATACATATATTATAAAGTCAGATTTATGTACAGATATTTACAAATACAGTAAATAAGTAAGCATAGTGTATGAACACCAGACTAGGCAAGTTAATTAAGGGCAGTGGCGTGAATAATTATCATACTTTTTGTTTTATGACTTTGATGTACTTAAGGTGGCCTGAGTGCGTGGTTGATCACAAGAAATTATGCTGGAAGTCGGTGTCAGTCAAATATGCGATTCAAGATCGATCTTTTATGTGAGTGATATTAAAATCAATCTTAAGCGGCCGGAGCCAAATGTGGTTTACAACCAATCTTTTGGACGAGGGTGCAATTGCCCTCTAACGAGTGCGTGCGCTATGCAAGACTCTTAATTAGTACATGAGAAAGCGTTGCCTCTCATGTACGAGAATATACGAGATACTAGGTATCCTCGTACATTGTAAATGGTCAGGGATGTTTCACCCTATCGTTGATTGAGAATATGCCCAAGACATATCTCAGTAGTCAGAATTGTCGATTTATTGTAATTAATTGTGATCAGTACTTACACCAGGACAACCTTACAGTAAATTTCGATAAAGTTTAATCTTGAATACGTGACATATATTAAAACTGCTAACTTTTCGGTTAATTTGGATTACTCAGGGAGACCCCTTATGAAAGATTTCTACTAGTTAATGCGAAGCAACAGAGTGCAGCACTACTAACTGTATACTTTACAGTAAGTAGATACACTCGATCAGCGTATTAATCGAGATCCCAGACCACTATACAGAGTAACTGAATAATGAAGACTGGTCCTTTGATAAGATTTTCTTGTATATTTAAACTAAAAATTCTCATGTAGCGGGGAATGTGTTTAGATGTTCTCACGAGTGTTTTCATAAATAGATTGGTATCCAAATGTTCCCATGCGTGACCCTTGCTCTCTAATATCATAAATTCCATGGTTGAGTGAAAATCCCAATGCTCTGGTATTTTTAAATTACTCTGAAATTGGATACTTTTAGCAGACCACGTGTGGGTCCCCTTGTTTACATATATGCGGCGAACTAATTTGCCAAAAGGAACGTGATTTTATGACGAAGATTTATGATATTTCCGTTATTAGTTTACACATGAAATCGATATTTTCTGCCACATTCTTGCCCCCAAGAAACAACCCTAGCGATGTGCTTTAAATAAAAGCAATTACATTAAAATATAATCCCTGAAAAACAGAAAATTAAAAAAATACGCAGGTGGCTATTACAAACTTATTTAAATATTTTCAAATATAATTATTATTATTAAACCAGATCCTTCTAGCTAACTTAATATTACATTTTTAACATGTCATAATTAATGTACATAATTCAATTTAAATATTCCTAACTATCTAACTTATTGTTTATTTACATTTCTTTTTAATTGAATTTTAAATCTGTATACAACTTAATTATTTATAACTCATAATGATGAGGGAAATAGCTTGTAATTTGTGTTTAAATTGTGTAAATATTTTTACTTTGTACTTTTACTATTACTGCGCAATGTTAAGTTTTAATACAATTTTTGAATTTTAAGACTGCTTTAACTTGTATATATTTAATTTCTACTTTTTATTAGTTTTCTTTAAAGAATATTTATTTGTAAAAGTACCTTAAATTACTAGTCATGTTTTAAACAACATAGTTTGAAACAAAGATTTTATAACATCCGAATTTTTAATTAATGTTTAAGGTAGTTTTAAGTATTAATATCTTTGATGTTATGCTGAAATCGTTTTTTAAATAGTTTTAAGAAGTCATTAGGGAAATAGTTATGACATTAATTTTAACTATTTTTTCAATTCTTAAACCCCAGTTTTTGTTGTATTTTTTACAGAACATTAAATTCACATGTAAAATTCTGTGCATTTTATTTCTTCCTTTGGAACTTAATGGACTTGATACAGAAACCCAAATACATAGAATTCTACCTAACAAACATTATTTGTACATTGGTTGTCATGTTGTCAAAATATGAACAATTTAAACAAACAATCTGAAATATACTACATAGTTTTAAAAACTAATCGAAGCTGCTTTAAATTATAGTAGAAGCTAATAGCAGATTGATATATTTAACCTCTTGCAAGTGATGTATTAACTAAATATTAAAGCAGTTTATTCTCATCTCGTTCTACCACTGTACTTAGTAAAGTATAAACTGAGAAGCAGAAACGAAGTAACTAAAGAAATACAAATAAGTATATGGATATAATATTTTCATTTACCTACCTTCACATAACTTTCCAAATTTAGAACTCCGAAACCTCCAACTGTTATCTTGACTGGCCTTTGGGCCCTTAACATTATTAATATTTGTGAATTCCATAGGTAACCCTTGCTTGGAAAAAAGTGCCACCCACAATGAAAAACAGCCTCTGAAAATTTGGTGCTCTGAAATAATATAGCCTGTATTTCTTTGTAAATTTTTAGCATTCTATACCTATACTTCTAAAATAAGTTCATTTCCCAGAAAGCAATACAGAAATATTTGGCATAAATGGCCAAAAAAATAAGGAATGGCCTTTCCAACTTGCTGCTTCACAACAGCCTGAAATATTTCCATGGTTAGTTGTAAACACTTGCAAATTATTTTATACCAGCTGAAATCCTGAAAGGCAGACGGTTCCTACAGTGCCCATGAATAACAACAAAATGTACAACGTTAACATTGACTCGATTTCCTGGCAAGTGCTGCAATTCAAAGTTAGATTAATGATACTAAAACTTCACTTCTTACCTAATCAACTTCATATGTCTCAGATAACACAACACTGTTAAGTCAAACACCGAATTTTCCTCATTTTTGTCCGACCTTTTGACTGCTTGTTCAAAACTGTTCAACATGAACATTCGAAGTAACCTAAATTGTGCCACACAATTCCATATAATGGACAATAAGAAAAAATCAAGGGCGCATATACTTGCAACGATATCAAAACACATAACACTTTGCCATATGTATAAAATTTCGTAATATGGGCTCTTCCTGAAAGGAAAGTTAAACATCGTACTTAGAGGTAATTTATGAGAAGGAAGTTGCAAAATCGCACATTGAAAAGCCCACGAAAATGCTGAAAATGACTGATAGGTCATAGCACCTAATAACATCAAACTTCCTCGATTTAGTTTACAGTGAAGACTTTTTCCAGCAACATCAGAAGGCCAAAATTCGTAATATATTACAGATAGTATGCTTGATAACTTTTTACCCAATATTATGATTAGCACTTGCCTTGCAATAGCCTGCAATAAAAAGAGTACCTAACAGTTTTCAAGGAATTTTTATTTAATATTACCCACTTCTGCTGTAGTTATGACAGCTGTAATTGCATCAGCAGCTGACTTTATATCTGTTTCATCATCAAATATGTAATAAACTTGAGCTAAAATCAAATAGCTCAAACTAATAATACAAAATACATTTATAAACGCTGATAATTTATTTTGATAATCAGGCCAAACTCCTAGAATTTCCAAAATAATTTTTGAAGGCAACATTAACCATTTTACACCATCCTTTGAAACTTCATAAGGAAATCTGTTCGAATTATTACGTTTATTTTTGAAATACAAAGACCTCTGCAAACATTTTAGATCCATATTTAGGTAAACCGAAACCAACAATATTGGAATACTGAAGTCTGAAGTGGTTAAAGCTAGCAGAGACTGCTATTTATTAAGCTCAAAAATCAGGTAATTAGAGACCACTGCGAATTTCCATAAGATATGAGGATAATTAAAAGGATCGTTGATGACAATTAGAATCGTTTTACACCTGTTTTGTTCACAGGGTTAGATATTGAATTTTCTAAAATAATTTATAGCGTATGTAGGTACTGATTTGTTTCTTACATTTTGTGTTTAGGGTTCAAACATACAAATTATGATTTTTTGAATTAACAACATTAACCTTGCAGTAGTTTAAAATAAACCCAAAAGTGTTTCCGACCAAATACAAAATTAGATCTTAAATTAAAAGTATGCGTTTCATATTTACATTTTTGATATTTACAAAATATTTCAGCTTCGAAAATAAATTAGTTAATAAGGAATCAACATACATTCCGAATTCTGCTCGAAACACCGCTAATTTTTATTTTTACACAACTTTTTGGATTTTATCATTATTAATAATTTTTAAAACAAATAAACCTGGCAAATTTAAATAATTAACAAATGAATAATAATTGTTTGTTACGTAGATTCAACGAAATAAAGCTCCTAATTTAAAACCTGTAAGTACTTTGATTGTTTAGTCTGCAATATCAGTAACCTTATGATAATATTGAAGTGGAATGTAAAAATGTTCATTGTTAGGATTCCAATCGAATTAGTGTGTGATAATGACTATTAACTATTAACAAAAAGTAAATTGAATGAATTGTGGTATTTTATATGTAACATTTTTCATAAAACTTCTTACTTTTCCTGATTAAATTTTGCCCATTTTAGAAGAAGGTAGTACGACAAATCAGTTTTTCAGCCACTGAAACCCGCCGAAGAATTATCTAAATTTCTGAATAATATCTGAAAATTGCATCGTTATTTTCAAGGTCACTTTGAATTATTTCTTCCATTAATTTTTTGCTTATTTTCGAAATTTGTGAAACGTTTTTGTAAGTTTATAAATAATGGCAAAGATCATACAAACCAAATAACGCAATTTTAAAGTATTTTTGCTTAATTCTTTACTTATTTTTTAAATATATTGAGTTTAATTCTTGATATACAAGAAAAAATGGTTAGAAATTAGATAAATTATTTTTTAAACTGAAATAAATTGTTATTCATTTACCAAATGTTTTTCTAAATTCAAATAATCAATAATATATTTCAACCCCTATTAATTATACCGTGTGTTTGACTTAAGGGGAGAACATAGGAAAATAGCATGGGAAATCGAATAATATATATGCAGATTCCTGCTTGCCGCTTGAGTTGATAGGATTGATAGTGGTATCAATCGAAAGACAAAAAGAATGCGGTTAATTTGATACTACTTTACTCGAATTTGCTGCTTGTTTAAGAAAGAAATAGCTTAAAATTACAATAAATAATTTGCATTTTATTCACAAAAATCAAACCAGCCATGATAATTTGAAGTTTTTTAAATCACGAGCTGTGAGAAAACTGACAATAAATACCCTCTAATTATTAAAATATTTAACATTACTATTCATAGTAATTAGGTAGATACGCGAATTGATAACTGACAGAAAATAAAATTTATTTTGGCATAAAGAAACATCAAATTTGATCATGGCTGGTCTGCTTTTTGTGAATAAAATGCAAATTATTTGTTGCAGTTTTTAAGCTATTTTTTTCTTAAACAAGCAACAAATTTAAGTAAAGTAGTATCAAACTAAGCGGATTCTTTTTATCTTTCGATTGATACCACTATCAATCCTATGAATTCAAACGGGGAGCAGGAATCTGCATATATACGATTTCCCATGCTATTTTCCTATGTTCGCCCCTTAACTCAAACACCCGGTATGTGATAAAAAAATAACTAACGATTTTTTATAATGATATTTTCGTGAATGTCCAGAGGGTAGCGCTACTGAAAATTCAAATAATTAAACAAATAATATAATACAGAAGGGATTTCTTTCAAAATCGCTATAATTAAACCTGAAGTCAACAGGTGGCGCAATCACCAATTAACACAATTAGCATAAAGGTAAGTCCGAATTTTAACGAAGATAAGCTCGGTTAACCTTCTTTAAATGCGTAAATCGCCGCTGAAGAACGCCCTTCATTATTAATTGTGATTTGTATGGTCAACATACGTTCAACACCTGAAAAATTTACTTTTGGGCGTTTGTTCCTTTTTTCATAATTGTTTGGGCTTTTATATAGTTGTTTTTCAAGTGCTAGTTTAGTTAAACTTGAGTATACGGTTTAGATTACATGTACCGTACTTGACATAGCATTTTGGCAGAGGTGTTTATTGGAGGTTAGAAGTAGAGGAAGACCAAGTTTTAAATTGCTATACCAAGTACGATTTCGGCTAAGGCCGTATACTTAATATTTATCAAAGTTTTAAATACTGAATTCAAAATTCTTAAACAAGTGTCGCAAATTTTTAAGAAAATGTTCGAATTTTGGTAAGTGACTGATAATTTGTGTATCTTTAAATTTTGCTTATAAAGGCGAAAATGAAAATTTTTCAATAATTTTGTGGGTTGTTTGGGGATAATAGCAAGAACAATTAAAGTTTTAGTAGCAAGCGTTGCCAACATGGCAGGGTGTGGCGGTCGGCCATGTTATTTTATCGTTGGTTGTCGTGCTTTCATATTTATTTATTATTACAAATTAATACGTAGGTTCCTTTTAAACGTTTGGGTATTTATTTTGTGTCCCAAATGTCCCAAACCTTGGAATTATAATGAAAATACAACGGAACTTTGGAAATTGGGTAACAGCTTTTGCTGATGTGTGAGGTGTCGGTTAGCTATGTTGATTTATACAGCTTGCCTCACGGTAAATTCCAGACGAGCACCGAAGCTATGTATATTCGCGTAGTTTCGGAAATCCGCCTAGTTAAGACTGTTTTGAAAACATCAGGTACTCGTTGCCCTACCTTTGCTGTACAAAATGATACGCACCAAAGGTAATTCACAAATGATGTCTATTGCGTTGCTATGGAAACGGATGACGGTGACTACTGCGCAAAGCCCTTTTTAAAATGAGACGGCATATACAGGGTGATTCAACTAAGCGCCATTTTTAAACTCCATTATTTTAAAAATTAGAGAAATGGCAAAATAAATAATAGTTCAACAATACATATATGACTTTTCTTCTTGTGTGGGTGTTTTGATCTACATAGCCCAAGACTAGCTTTAGATTTTCAAATAGAAAATTTTGTATATTATCTTCTTTTTTGGGCCTTTTCATTCCAATATTGGATATAGGCCTCTTCTACCTCTCTCCATTTGTCCCGCTCTCTGGTTTTCTCCGTCCAGTCGCGTCCCGCTACTGTCCTTATGTCTTCCGCCCATCGGAGCTGTGGTCTTCCTCTTGGTCTTTTTTTCGTTCAGGGTCTCCATTGTTGAATGATGTAATTCTATCGGTTGTCCTCGTATCTGGTATTGTGCCCTACCCACTTTAATTTTATTTGTCTTATATGTTTAGTTATGTATATTTATTCCTGTTTGGTTTCGAATCCATTCAGTTCTTTTTTGTCCTTCAGCGTTATATATTATGTAACATTGATCTTTGTGTCTTGGCAAGTCTGTCTATATTGTGTTTCGTGAAGGTCCAGACTTGTGCTCAGTATGTCAGGACAGGAAGTACACACTGGTCGAATAACCGGCTGCGCATATATAATGGAATGTTTTGATTTTTCAGAATATAGCTTAACCTGCCAAAAGCCGTCCATCCCAGTCTTGTTCTTCTAGATATTTCCACTTTTTGATTTTCTTTTCCCAGTTTGATCATTTGTGCTAAACATACATATTCCTCCACCTGTTCTATATTTGTTCCTCCTATCTTTATAATAATTACTTCTTCAGTATTTGTCATTACTTTTGTTTTGTTCTCATTTACTGTTAGCCCTATACGTTTCGATTCTTGGTCTAGTTCATTTAACATTATTTCTAGTTCCTCCTTTGTTCCTGAGATTACTATAACGGCGTCCGCAAAGCGAAGGTGGTTCAGCCTTGTTCCGTTTATGTTGATATCTTTATTTTCCCATGGCGATCGTTTGAAAACATCTTCCAACGCTATTATAAACAATTTTGGAGACATCGTCGAACTCCTCTTTAATTTGTATTTTTTAGTGTTGTTATGTAGCTTTACAGTTGATACAGCTTCTCTATAGATATTTTGTATGGCGTTTGCGTATCTGTGGTCATGGTTAAACTTACGGTGCTTTCTCATGTATATCTGTACCTACTGCATATCCGTGTATTAAGTGCTCCTATACCCAATAGTAAACCAAAAACGATATATGTGTCTAAACTTATGGTTATGAGTTTTAGGATTGATATCGGTTACAGGGGTTGACATAATACAACAGATACGCACTATGGATGTACTGCTGAAGCATTTTTATCTTTAAAGAGAAGGACATCGACAATTCAGCTATGATGTTTGTCTACTTTACGACAATTTTTTAAATTTCTTTTAAATTAATAATAGTAAAATCAGGCTTCCTCAATAAATATTTGTGTGGAAAACTGGTTTTACTTTTATTCGTTTATAATTGCAATTCGTCAGCAGCAGAAACTATGGATGGTATGTATGGATACAAGAGTGTCGTTTGGTTGATATTTGTATTAGCAAAGATGAGCAACATAAGAATTATTTTCAGTTATATTTAAAAAAAAATTGTGTTAGATTTGTTTAGATCATATATTACGTAAGCGTATACGTAAAAGAAATTTTCAGCTCTCTGTTACAGGTGACCTGACGTAGCAATCCCTTACAGTGAGGATTGCATGTTACGTCATCTGTTATAGGGTCTGTATTGTATCAACAGTGTTACTACATCATAGAACATACATATTATTGTAACTTTGAGATTTTAGAATTAGGGTTACCAACTGTTTGGTTTTGACTGGAGAGTCTGAATAGTACATTTAATCTGGGCCTTCCTTGCCGTTTCTGTGAAAACAAATTGGAAACAAACACAGTTTTCCATTTTGGATCTTTTCATATAGTTGACAGAATATTTACTCCTATATTGCATGCATTCCTGAAATTATTAAATGAAGTTATGGAGGGATCATAATGGCCTTGTTAATTGCTTACACAAACAACCTTGCAATGTACCTATTATTTAAGTTTGCTAAATCACCATTTAATGATTTGGTACTAATAAACATAGTATATTTAAATACGACAATGATCTACCCCTGATACAATAAGTCAATATAAAGGAGTTGGAACAACAAAGGAGGACGACAGAATAATATGACATCCAAACGAAAGGTAATAGTAAAAGAAATAAAGATGAAAAAAAGAAAAAGAGCTAGGCCAAATCAAGACTCAGATGAATCAGAGAGATGATAAACAGCAACACCAAACACTCAACAATGGTGCAACTTCTTCTAACCCCATTGAAAATATTGTGTATAAATGCATGTGGTTAAAATATAAATCGGCAGAACACATTCAGAAACCCAGTAATAGGCTGGCAAAGCAGGTAACGAGCTGAATCCCAACCTTTAGCACCAGGGGTAGAGGAAGGTCCCCAAAACACTAATGTGGCGAAATAGTGGAAGAAGTAGGTCGTCAATGAGAAATCATACACAAAGATAGTCCAATAATACCAGAAATTTTTACAAAGAGATGAAGAACGAAGGAAGAAGTGCAAAAGAGACAAGATCAAAAAACGAAAAGAGAAATCATAGAATAATGGAAGAAGAAGAAGAAACAAAAGAGTAGTGGAAAAATATTATGAAGATCTGTTAGGAAGGGAAACAGAACAGAAATAACAACAACGAAGAAGAGATTACATTAGAAGAAATAGAACATGTAATAAACAAATTAAAAGTGGATAAAGCAGCTGGCCCGGTTGGAATAAAGAACGAGTTAATTAAATATGGAGACAGGGACGTCAGAAGTAAATTACATAAGTTAATACAGAAGAGAATAAGATCCAGGAGCTGATCAGTAAATGCAACTCAGGTTTAAAAGGGAGACAAAAGAGCAGATGGGCTGATATCATACAAAAAGATTTGAAGATTATGGAAATAGAAGACAGTAAAGTGAAATCCAAAAACAGGAAGACATGGCTCACAACAATTCAGGTAGTATAGGATAAAAGAAAGCCACTGGAGGTTGATTCCCCCCAGGAAAGAAAAAATCAAGAAAGCAAACAGTACCTTGCACTGTAGAAGCGGTGTTCTGCGGCAGGCGTCACAGGCATGTTAACGTTATACAGTGATCCCAATCCCTACCTATCAAAATAAGTCCCTTCACACCTTATTGGCATGGGGTTGGCCTGGCGTAATCCAGGATTGATCCACGGGGATCTGCTCCATGTCAATTGATGATGATGATGGGTAAAAGTAAGGGTAAGTATATGAATGGTATATGTATGGAATGTGTATGTTTCATTAGTAAATTGTTTTAACTTGTAGTAACTGTTTGACTATTAAACAGTTAAATGTTAATATTTATTTAAATGAAATACTGTACTAAACTATCTACTGATAAAATCTATTTATTCGCTTCTCTGTGATTTAGGTACTTACTGCGGTGAAGAATCCTGAAATATTAATGAGTAGAATGAAGCAGTGGTAACATCAAGAAGAGTTCAGGGTATCATCAGTGGGTTCAATACTATATGTGAACAAAATCCATTGAACGTTTGTTAAAATCTATATGGTTGTTTATGCAAAATCTTGATTGTTTTTAATTTTCCAATCTAAGATTTTCTGAAGCATGGCTAGGCTGTTCTTTGGGTTATCATAAAGTCTATCTCCTGTTGACTAACTGAATAATTAATTAAAATATAAATTTGTGTCTGTATGTATTTACGAACAACATTTAAGTTCTTTTATATTTTTATATACCAGTAATATCTAAACTTTTGTGAAGCCTGACTGAGCTATTGTTTAGGGTAACATAAAGTCTGTCTCATCGTAACTGACTGTATAATTAATTTAAAATAATTTTGTTTGTGCTTGAACAATATTTGGGCTGTTTTATATATCTATAGTAACAGTTTGTGAACCATGACAAATAAATATTCGCATATGTTTTACATAAATCCTTGCGTGTTGTTGTGCTTTAGAAAATAACATGCAAGGGGTTGTGTAGAACACTTGTGAAAAAAATCAACACAATTCTAATAGGATTCACCTACCAGCAATTTATGAGAAATTTCTACCCCTTGAATTTGAACTTTTGTAACATGGTTATGAAGTAGACTAGCCATGGCAACAGATTGTTAGTATCAATAAATAGTACGTATGAGCCTTCTTTGGATATACTCATCGATGGAACAGACTGTATTATTGCCCAATGATTGTATATAACAACCAGAATTGCCAGGTTAAGGCGCTTTTTGAAGCACGAAGGAGCTACCATAATCCTAACAAAGGTTTAATCTATCGTGGAAATCAAACCTAGAATTTTTGTGTAAAAAGCTGAAAGTCTGTATACTATATGGCTAATTGTTTCTGCTTTATATATTTGTAACAGCACTCGTAGGGCTATATTTTAGGCACAGTGCTTTTGTATCATATGTAATATGATGCAGAACTGCTGGGCCTGCAATGTAGTTACAGCAATCTACAGAATACAAGGACTTCTATCAAATTTGAAGATGGTAAGAGAGCAGTGGAAGTCTAAGTTTGGTTACTTACTATTATATTTTTAGTCTAGTGAAAAATAAATAAAATAAGTCGTGACATTTATCATTTGTAAAAGGTTTGTTTGTAATATATTATTAAAAATAAAGCTATTTAGCTGTTAATACTCTTTTATAAATTATAATTGTTTTAAAATATATAATCGAATTAACATGTGTATGCTTCAGTGTAAACATGGAGTACATCTACCAAGATACTAACGCGTCTGTTGAGACCATTAGCCAAGTTACTTGAGATTATAGTTAATTCGGATCGTTTTTGTGGATTGAATTGAAGAACATTTTTTCCGACAAAGGATCTTCAGATCATCACAAATATTGCAGGTAATATAATAATATAAATTCAAATCACTCCTTATAATTTTCTTGGCTATATTGTATTTTAGGTTTTAATTGTAGTTTTTCTTCTAATTATTTTTCTATATTTTCTTTCGCCTTATTGTCTGGACACTACTAACTTTCTCCTGGTTTTCTAATTTCTAGTTTGATAATTCTCTTTTCCGGTGTCTCTTGTTTCGCTTTCCATTCAGATGTTTTCTTCTTTCTTCAAATCTTCTCTCATCTCTTCATGTTTTTTATTAATTTCGTATAATCCTTCAGCTCTTCTATCTTTTTTAGAATTATCTCCAACGACATCTCTTCTGTTATTTCTTCTTGTGACTGGTTTCCTGTTACTATGGTATTTATATGAAAGTTAAATCTCAGATAATTCCCTGATTTAATTATGCATATTTAAACTTAATCAAATTAACCATTATATTCCTCACATATTTTTCAGTTGGTGAGAGAGAGAGAGAGAGAGAAGTTAGTAAGATTTGAGAACATAGTCGGGTCTATATTGTAGGCCACAATTAATTTATTTCTTTAGCCTTAGAGCCAATGCTCGAGTAGAGTACTGCAGGATCAAACTAAAAAAGGAGTGCCTAAAACGAGAACTTATTTTTACGGAGAACAAAGCGCCGTTTTGAGGCAACTAAAGGATGGTGGACAGCTGTCATAAAGGTAAAAGCAGAAATACTGTAAGAGGAAAATCATTTATTGGCAATTGTCTTTATTTTTCTAAGCAGATTATAACCAATGGGTTGTTCGTGGTAGAGCTTAAAAGGTTTGAGGAACCAATTATTGAAATTGTACAAAGAAAAGACATTCGGCTAAATAATAATAACCCTCGCATATCATCAAAAATTGAGATTGCGAAAGTTGTTGTTCCTATGTCGCTCAAAGAGCTGTGCTGGTTATTAGGTATTTCAATAACGAAAAATATTCACGATTTGCTTAATGTATTTAAAGATACCCAGCTTGGAAACCTTATTCGAAAGCATTTTTTACTCAAAGGCACAAGACAGGTTATCCGCAGATTTAAAAAGATTTAAAAGCACCAACTTGAAAATACAAATAAAATTCTGTTCAAGACGTATTTAAGACAAAAAAAAGGTGATGGGCACATTCGACTAATTTAAAAAATCGGCCATTTGTTGTTGCTTTTTTTTTAAATTTATTTTTTTTATTAAGGTGAATATTTGCAACCTGCTAGTGATAGCTATAAGTAAACGTGTTTAAAGTATAATACATGAGGGGAGATGGTATCCAGCCGTAGCACTCCCCATAATAAATTAACTATTGACTCTTATTGGTTTAGTACATCTGTAGGTCACTATTTTTTTAATCTTCTTGTGATTTCAGGTTGCATGTATAGTTGCCTGGCTTCTTCATTGGGATGATCAGGGAGCCGTTCAAGGTAGTTCCTTGTTAGTTTGGTAATTTCTTCTTCTACAAACGGTATATCAGAATCTTAGTGTATGGTTTTATTACTAATGTACCATTAGAAGTATCTTGGATTGGACTCTCTGCATAATTTTAGTGTTAGATGGCTTAGCACACCCCCAAAGCTGGACACCGTACGTCCAGATAGGTTTTATATGATACACTTGTTGTAGAGGAGTAATTTATTTTCCGTTGATAATTGTGATTTGCGACCTAGGAGCCAGCTCATTTGGCGGATTTTAGGTTTATGTGGGATTTCTTTGCAGAGATGTGTACCTTCCATGTAAGTTTTTGGTCAAGTGTTAATCCCAAGTATTTAACTTGGGTAGTTACCGGTACCTGCTCGTCGTTTACTAAGACTGCAGGGCAGATGATGTTCCTGTTCGTGAATATGACTTGATCTATTCAGCCAAACTTACAGTTGATCAAGATGTGTTTGCAGATTTGCAGATGCCATTTGTGGGTCTTCACTTACGGATAATAGGGCGGTGTCGTCGGCAAACGTAGCGATTGTGGTAGTATTTGTAGTTGGAATGTCAGCCGTGAATATCAAGTAAAGAAGTGGACCAAGGATACTACCTTGAGGGACTCTTGAGTTTATGGGGTAATAGTTTGAGGTTGCTGTGTTAATTCGTACTTGAAAGTATCCGTCTGTGAGGTAACATTTTAAGATAAGGTAATGAGCTGTGGGAAGGAAGGATTTAAGTTTGTATAGGAGTCCGTCATACCCCACATGGTCGAAGGCTTGTTCAACATCTAAGAATGCGGCTGTACATAGTTTTTTCTCTTCAAGGCTTGTGAGAATGGCTTTGACGATTCGGTGACATTGTTGTATCGTCGAATGACTTTCTCTAAAGCCAAATTGGTGAGATGGTATTAATGTGTGTATTTCAGTATCTTCAAAAATTCGTTTAATTAGAAACCTTTCGATGGTTTTGGACATGATCGGGAGCAAACTTATTAGCCGGTACGAAGTAACTCTGTTTGGAGGTTTATTTGGTTTGTTGATCATAATTATTTGTTCAAATTTCCAGGTGATCGGGAAGTATGCTAGTCAGAGGATACTATTATAAATTGTGGTTAACAAAACAAGTCCCTTTCTGGGTAGTTGTTTTAAGATCTGATATTAGAATATTAGCGCTATAAGTGAGGCCCGTAATGTAGTATACACTGAAGATATTATTAAAGTACCCTTCAATTTGGTTGGCAAGATCATCGGAGGGAGAGGTCAATTCCTCCAAAAATTATTGATAGAACTAATGTGGCATGTGGAAGAAGAAATTTATGAACAGTACTTATTTTAAATTCGTTTTAAGCTTTCTATAAGCAAACAAAAAAACATTTGTTTTCGGCAAGAGGTGCATTTTAAACTTGTTGGGAAAATTAAAGCGGTGCAAAGGCATTGCTGGAATATCGCCTAATACATTTAAAAGTGACTCGTGATATTATAATAGTTTTATAAATGATAACAAATGTTTAGTACCTGTAAAGGTAAAGGTGTTGGTGATAATTTAATTAACAATTTTTACAAAATAACTTACCTAAGAACTTTATGTATAAATACTTATGAAATACTGTACTTGCAGTATGTCCAAGAGGTGGAAGGAATTAATGAGGAGTTACAAAACACCCAACAAAATGAGTAAGAACAACTAACTAATCCTGGACTTAGTCAGAAAATGTGGCAGACTTTGCCCTCTATAGGGCCATAATAGGCTAATAATATTAAAGACAAAGGACAAAGGTAGGCTTTGCTTTAAACACACCATAAGCAAGATGCGTTGAAACTTATACAATAACAATTAAGTAAACAAATAACTAGTCGGTTATTGAATATGAAAAAATATTCAGAAATACTTGTTTCTTTTATGCTGAATTTCTGAATTACTGCAATTAACAGGGTTTTGTGATGAAGAATTCTAATTTAAAATTTATTACTTTGTTTCAGTTCAGTGCTGGTGCCAATAAACAATAATCAAAAAACGTTTATAATAGCCAAAGTGTTACACCAACGACCGTTTTTTTATTTCTTGTGTTTTGAGTATTTCAGGTTGTTTCTCATTGTAACATTAAATATTATTTCATTTCATTTCCATGTTTTTAATAAAATTGATATTGTACTTACATAGTGTAGACAATACACAATAGCGCTTAAGTGCCAAGTTTGTTTTTCTTTTTACTAGATATATGTATTGTATTTATAGAACTAGAATATTTGTTATTAGTTATTACTAGAAATTTTTATTTATAAATATTGTGTTTTACAAAAATCTATTTTAAAATTCCTGTGTTTAATATATTGACAATTTAATGAAATTCCTCCTACAAACCGTAATGTTTAATTATACGATAAATATGATTAAATATTTAAATTCAATACAAATTTCAAAGCGCCATCTATACGAAAGTATGTTAACTGATAGCTCTGTTTTAATTCACACAATTTTGAATAGATGGCACAAGCATTCCGTTTTATTTAAAATAATTTCCTGCATACTATAATTATACCATAAATATGATTAAATATTTAAACTCAATACAAATGGCGTGTCTCAAAGCGCCATCTGTACGAAAGCATGTTAACTGCTAGCTCTGTTTTAATTCGCACAATTTTGAGTAGATGGCAACCGCATTTACTCCTTTATTTAAAATAATCTCGTACATACCCCAATCATAGGATAAATATGATTAAATATTTAAATTCAATACAAACGGCGTGCCTCAAAACGCCATCTGTACAAAAGCATGTTAACTGCTAGCTCTGTTTTAATTCACACAATTTTGAATAGATGGCACAAGCATTCCGTTTTATTTAAAATAATTTCCTGCATGCTGTAATTATACGATAAATACGATTAAAAATTTAAACTCAATGCAAATGGCGTGTCTCAAAGCGCCATCTGTACGAAAGCATGTTAACTGCTAGCTCTGTTTTAATTCGCACAATTTTGAGTAGATGGCACGAGCATTTACTGTTTTATTTAAAATAATCTCGTACATACCGTAATGATGCAATGAAAAATTAAAGGAGAAATATGATTAAAAAGCTACTTGGGGGTTATAATTGACGTCTTCGAATATTTAAAGTCAATACAAACGGCGCGTCTCAAAGCGCCATCTGCACGAAGGTATGTTAAGCGTCAGCTCTGTTTTAATTCACACAATTTTGAATAGATGGCACAAGCATTCCCCTTTTAATTTAGAATAATCTCGTAGATACCGTAATGATTAATTAAACGAGAAATATGATTAAAAAACTATTCGGGGGTTATAATTGTCGTCGTCGAATATTTAAATTCAGTACAAATGGCTCGTCTCAAAGCGCCATCTGTACGAAAGCATGTTAACTGCTAGCTCTGTTTTAATTCGCACAATTTGAATAGATGGCACAAGCATTACCTGTTTTATTTAAAATAATCTCGTACATACCGTAATGATGTAATGAAAAATTAAACGTGAAGTATGATTAAAAAGCTACTTGGGGGTTATAATTGACGTCTTCGAATATTTAAATTCAATATAGTAAAGGGCACGTCTCAAAGCGCCATCTGTACGAAAGTATGTTAACTGTTAGCTCAGTTTCAATTCACACAATTTTGAATAGATGGCATAAGCATTCCCATTTTTATTTAAAATCATCTCGTCTCACATCCAAATCTAAGCATGCTAAAAATTATCTGCATGGCTAACATTACAAGAAACATTTCTTGATAGCCTTGTTGCATTTAAGATACCTTTACATGATATTTGTTTAGTTTAACATATTTTCCCTAAAGACAATAAATTTAAAATGCTAAATGTTATTTATTTTAAATTAACTCATGTTATTCGTTACAACCATTTACTACTATTATTTTTACTTCATGAAGTACTATCAAAATTCAAAAAACAAATCTAAACATATTAACATATTTTTGATAAATGCATGTGTGCATAAATAAAAACACTGTGACTTAAAAAGTAAAATTACCTTCACAAAATAATAGACAATAATTATTTATCATACAATACTGTGAAGCTATTTATGTGACGGTAAGTAAGGCTTAAATTCTTTCTAATCCCTCACTTGTCTTTTCTCTTTAATGATCTTGCAAAACGTTTTAAAGATTTTAAATATAACAGTTAACCACAAATCACAAAATTCGGTAATTTTTTTAAAGTACATATCAAAAAAATAATAGGGAAATTCAATTTGCTGCCTTATTTTATCACAACAAAACGTAAAATATGCGTTATAGACGCTGCAACACGTTGAAATATGCTCTTTCAGAAATCGATGTTTTAGAACCTAATTCGGATAAATACCAAAAATTACAGCTCTGCATACCTATAAGCTAAATATGCAAATGCATATATTTCCCAGTTCTAGTAATATACGTAAGTGACCACACAAATGGCGTCGTAGCAGACTATCCCCACAAATCTTACTTTTTAGAATTAATAAGTAAATTCGTCTGCTTAGAATAATATATAATGCATATGGCTAGTTGTACATAATAGTAATTGCACCTATAATGCGAATATGTACTATAACAAAATAATGAATTCAAGACTTCCAGGGTCAGTGTCAGTATTATCAAAACGTTTTCCGGATTGGGTCCGTGTCATTGTTGAGACAGAATAACTCAACGTTTCGCCGACTTTTTTAAGGGGCTTCTTCAGGAGGAAAGGGGAGCACTATAAGAGCACGGTAACTCAACGTGTCAACCACGCCAGAGTCGAAACTCTTTTAGCAAGAGGCCAAGAGGCAGAAGCGTAACGGTAACTCAACTTTTCAACCAAGCCAGGGGCCCGAAGAAGCCCCTTAAAAAGTGGGCGAAACGTTGAGTTATTCTGTCTCAACAATGACACGGTCCCAATCCGGAAAACGTTTTGTTAATATAACCCCTGATCACATAACAATTAGATTCGCCAAGTTAGTGTAAAATCTGGCGGCACTTTTATGATTAGTTTGCATTCGGTGGCCAGGCGGCGACACCATTGAACGGGCAGAAACGCGACTCGAGCCTGAAGTGCTTGGAATCAGCTGATTTGTATAGAAATGGATATAACAAAATACACTAAAATATTTGGCAAAATAAAGTTTTTTATATTTAATTAGAGATATCTATTATGAGTATTTTATTGAAAATACCATAGATGTCGCAGTAAAAATGTTCCCCTATTATTGAGTAAGCAATAACATGCCACAAAACATTGCACGTGATTTAAACGTCACACATCCAACTGATAAGGGGTCGTGTACAGAATTCCGAGTTGTATAAATTCTGTGCATTGTAAAAAACGTGCCTATGTTGAATATTTTTTGTTTAGGTTATCGCCATTACAAACGCGTCCTTCATAAGCGTGCTCAGCAAACGTTCCCGGCATTTTGCAAAAATTATAAAATATTAATAAACTGTACTAGTTGCAGCTAACTGTTTTTAATATTGCATTTCTGGGCAATAAGGGCGTCCTACATTTAATAAGAAAATTGTGCAGTAACCATTCATCCGGCAAAATCAACATGTATGTATACTTCTGTAAATACTAAGGTTAGTAATTTAGTATCCTGTTCTATGATCTACTTTACAGGGCGCTTACCAAACCAAAATCAGAAATGAGCGCAGAAGAACTACAAGCTCGCGAGGAAAAAGAATTTAATACCGGACCGCTTTCTGTATTGGTCCAGTCCGTTAAAAACAACACACAAGTGTTGATCAAGTGCCGTAATAATAAGAACCTCTTAGGTCGTGTTAAAGCATTTGATCGTCACTTCAATATGGTGTTAGAAAACGTAAAGGAAATGTGGACTGAAGAACCAGTACCCGGTAAAGGACAAAAGAGGGCAAAAGCTGTAAATAAGGATAGATTTATTCCAAAAATGTTCTTGAGGGGAGATGAGGTGGTTTTAATTGTAAGAAACCCTAAGCCCGCCAGTAGCGAGTAATTTTTTATTTAAAGAATTAGATTTATTTTTTGTTTAAAGAATAAGAGTTATTTTTTGTTTGGCTTTACTATTCCATAAATACTAAATTTTTGTTCGGCAATAGTTACTTTGTATATTTTGGAGTGTTATACAAAAAACCTAACTGAAACATGAGTGTTATTAAATAAATAAGTACATAATAGTTTGTAAGTAATAAATGTTTGATACTAAGTAATAAATATTATAAATTTCTATAGTTTTTTTTTTATAAAATCCTATCATGAAGAATGTAACAAAACAAGGTTAAGACTTTGCGTTCAACTACGCCAAAAACCTTTCCAAACTAAAGTATTTGGTAAAATAAAGTTTTAAAGTTAATTAGAGATATCTATTATGAGTATTTTATTGAAAGTACCATAGATGTCGCAGTAAAAATGTTCCCCTATTATTGAATAACCAATAACATGAAGTGATTCAAACGTCACACATCCTACCGGAACACTGATAAAGGGGCGTGTCCAGAATTCCAAGTTGTATAAATTCTGTGCATTGTAAAAAACGTGCCTATGTTGAATATTTGTTGTTTAGGTTATCCTCATTACAAACGCGTCCTTGATAAGCGTGCTCAGCAAACGTCGAGGCAAACGTTGTCGGCATTTTGCAAAAATTATAAAATATTAATAAACTGTACGAGTTGCAGCTAACTATTTTTAATATTGCATTTCTGGGCAATAAGGGGGTCCTACATTTAATAAGAAAATTGTGCAGTAACCATTCATCCGGCAAAATCAACATGTATGTATACTTTTGTAAATACTAAGGTTAGTAATTTAGTATCCTGCTCTATGATCTACTTTACAGGGCGCTCACCAAACCAAAATCAGAAATGAGCGCAGAGGAACTACAATCTCGCGAGGAAAAAGAATTTACTACCGGACCGCTTTCTGTATTGACCCAATCCGTTAAAAACAACACGCAAGTGTTGATCAAGTGCCGTAATAATAAGAACCTCTTAGGTCGTGTTAAAGCATTTGATCGTCACTTCAATATGGTGTTAGAAAACGTAAAGGAAATGTGGACTGAAGAACCAGTACCCGGTAAGGGACAAAAGAAGGCAAAGGCTGTAAATAAAGATAGATTTATTCCAAAAATGTTCTTGAGGGGAGATGAGGTGGTTTTAATTGTAAGAAACCCTAAGCCCGCTAGTAGTGAGTAATTTTTTATTTAAAGAATAAGATTTATTGTTTGTTTAAAGAATAAGAGTTATTTTTTGTTTGGCTATACTATTCCATAAATACTAAATTTTTGTTCCGCAATAGTTACTTTGTATAGTTTGCAATGTTATACTCAAACCTAACTGAAACATGAGTGTTATTAAATAAATAAGTACATTATAGTTTGTAAGTAATAAATGTTTGATACTAAGTAATAAATATCATAAATTTCTAGTTTTTTTTTAATAAAATCCTATCATGAAGAATGTACAAAAAAACAAGTTATTGAAGTACCATGAGATCAAAAAGTAGAAAATAGTTATCAGCACATTTTTTAAAAATCCCTAAAATAATTCAAATAATACCTATAGTGTTTTGAAAATAGTTTTGTGTGTTTTTATTTAATATTATTTGAATTATTATAGGGATTTTTAAAAAATATGCTGCCAACTATTTTCTACTTTTTGATCTCATTGTACATCGTTGAGGAATATTAGTAATAGGACAAGAAATTACTTATATGTGCCACAATAAATTTCAAATTAATTCTATAATATTTATTTATGTGTATTTCAACGTTCACATCGCCGGTGTGGCCAAGTATTTAAGGTATTTGACTACAGGGAGGATGGTCTCTGAGTCAAACCTGAGTTGGATGCTTAGCAGGTGGTTTACCCAGTCACTAAAAATAATTGTGAACCGAAGGTAGGTGGTTGTTGAAAGCATAGTGCTTACCACACCATCTTGTACGTATAATGTGCGAGACAACTGAAGTACGAAGTGACAGGAGTCCTTAACACTCCATGTTGCTGTCCATACTCCCTAGTGGAATGTTAGTACCGATACCTTTACCTTTTATTTCAATGTTCATACGGTAATCAGGGCTGTGGAGTCGGAGTTCAGAAAGAATTTCTGGTAAATGGAGTCGAAAAAAATGTACCGACTCTGACTCCCAATCCATGTTTAAATTTTACAGAAATAAAAAATCGCGTTGTCTGCAATTTTCTTTGTAGTATTTTTGTTTTTAGTAGAATACCAATTTTGACTCAATTGAATTTGAATTTTGAATCATTACTTTATATATTGTTGTGTTATTTACACATTTTCAAAGTTCAGCTTGTGCTCCCAAGAAGTTATTAGTTCCTAGCTTAGAATACTATAGTCCGTCTCAACCTCACAAAGAAGCACAGGCTCTTATGAAACCCGTTTGTTCTCATACAATTTGAGTTTCTTCAATCATAATAATAACAATAGGCATTCAACTCCACAGTAGAGCCATAGCCTTCCTAAAAGGGCTCTTCAAATCCATTCCATAGAGTGAATTACTCCCTATTTACCCATAATTTCCTACAGCTTTTCATGTACATTTGGCAGTAGCTGCAACGCGCCTCCATTGTCATCTGTCCAAAATTTTATCCCTTCAATCTCGTATTTCCATCTTATTTATGTCTTCTTGTTCTTCCTCTAGAACGTGTTTCAGGTGGTTTCCACTAAGTCATCTTGTTGTTTCCTACCATGGTTATATGTCCAAACCACTATGTCCTCGCCTTGGTTTTATTGCAATATTTCAAAATTCATCAATCTTCTGTACTAGTTTTCCCCTATCTTTTTGAGTCCCAATATCATTCTCATTATTATATACCCTCAACTGTTCTTCCTTTTTCTTTATAAAGTTTAAAATTTCTGCTGCATAGGATACTGACAGCCTAATAATAATAATATATTTTTATTTTGTTTTTTGTTTGCTTAGGTTTTTTCTTGTAATAGTTTTTGTAAGTGTTGAACAATTTATAACCTGCTATGATTCTCTGTCTTATGTCATCGGATCTGTTATTCTTGTTATTGAGGTATATGCCTAATTGCTTGAAAGTTGATACCTCTTCAAATTTGTGTGTTTGTGTTGCAATCTGGTTTATATCCTGTTTTCTATCCTCTCTTCTTTGACATTACACATACTTGGTTTTTTCTTCATTCACTATAAGTCCTCTTTTTTCTGCTTAATTCTCAATTATTTCCAGTGTTCCATGGTTTTTCCACTTCTTTCTATTATAGTAATGTCATCAGCATACATGCTAATACTTGTGAAGTGTTTTTTATAATTTACTTCAAAGTTATCAGTTATTTCCTCTGGCACATTGATTCTGACCTTTGAATTCTCCATAAACTTTCACCATTATTTGTTTCAATGAATGTATTTGGCCGAAACCCATTCTGATATTCACCAATTTCTACTTCTGTGAAGGTGATTATTTTCCTTTCTAGTAGTCCAGAAAATACTTCCTCTATAGTTGGAGCACTTTTCTTTATTGCCTTTCTTGCATATTGGTCTTATCTGCCCATACCTCCGCTTCTGAGGCATCTCCTTTGTTTTTCTTTTTGTAAATAGTCACCACCAAATATTAACATCTCACCATAAATCCTGTCTGCTCCTGGAGCTTTAGCTTTTTAATGCTGTTTATGACACTCTTCACTTCTTCATACATCGGCTTTTCTAATCTTACATCTTCATTTTCATTCCTTGCTCTTCCTTTCATACGCTCGACAAATTCCGTTCTTTATACAGTCCCATCTTTCACTCTTGCTTAAATATGATCAATCTGTTTGCAATAATTTTTCCCAGGCAGCATCCATGTTTCTTCATGTCTTCTGGATGTATAAATTTTGTACTAACTATGAATAGATTCGTTATTACAGCGAATTCACAGTCTTTGGACATTCTTCAATCGTACCGTCCTTTTTTTAGTAAAACAGTTGTCAGTTTTTTATCATTTACAGAATTATAGATCGTGTTTTGACAGTTTACAAATACTGCTGGATGTAATATGGCAACATTTGTCTCCATAAATACTGTACTCCTTTCCAAGGGTGAGAGAAAATATACAGACAGCAAGATATTTAAAGAGGTTTCAAGGAAGTTTAAAGTTCTTAAAACAGTTTCCTTTTCACTCCTTTAATGTAGCGTAGGATTTTGCATGGGTTGTTATATAAAGTTTATTATTAGCCCATACGTCCCTATAGAGGACAAAGGCCTCCCTCTTTCTCTCATTGTTTGTTTGAATTTTTCAAATCTTCTTACTTTTAGTGAAGGGTTTTGATCTACTCTCCCATAATGACCGGTCCTCGTAGGAGAGAGGTACCATGTTAACGAAACAACTGGGCTACCCATTCGAGTCTGACTAGAGGCACTGATGTTTAACTCTCCTTATCGTGGTGGAATGGGATACCTATAACTACCTCAAGTCGAGACCTACGCAAGGATTAAATAAAAGACATTCTTCCATTTAATAATTTGAATTTCCCTCCTAGTGAACCAACCAGATGTTCTATGTGCTGATTATTATGCGATAAAATCCGAACTATAACGATTTTTTCAAATTCATGTTAACATACTAATTACTAATTAGTAATGAGTAGGTGTGTAGCTATGGGAAAAAGCTCATACCAAGTTTTGTTCAAAAATTTGTGGTGAATTTACTGTTTTAATTTGGGGGGGTGAAAGTTCTTTAGTGCACCAGTTTGGGGAAAATGATTATGCAACATGAAATTTACCAAAAAGGAAGAAAACAATACGAAGATAAGTCATACAAAGGTAAGCAACAATAACTAATTATGTTTTGTTTTGTAGAATCATTGTTTATTATAATAAAATAAATGTAAATGTTTAAACAATTCAATAGAATCATTAATTTTTGGATCTATAAATCATTTGCACTTCAAACATGATTTTTACCTTGATTCTTTAATAATGAAGACAATAAAGAATGCGAAACGTTTGTTTGTTTATAATAATAGCACAACATGTGTTTACTCAAATGTATGACCAACGTGATATAAAAATATTTAAAACATGATACGCCCACTACTTTGGACTTTGACTTGTTATAACGCGTTGAAACGTGGTGAAAGTGCGGAATCTTTTGTTTATTTTGTTCATAACGTAACCTTGGTGGTGTGAAATCTTTTGTGATTTTTGGTTTTGGTTCAGACCAGGGTTAGAAACAAAAGTTTTATTGATACATATTCTAATTCAAAGGAACAATTAAACTTGAATTTTAAGTAAAACACTTTAAACTTTAGGTAGTAGATGAAGGAAGAAATGTGAAGGATAAAAAATGAAGGACCAATAGCTGAAAAAGAAGGAGGTGTAGGAGAAAAAAGATGAGGTTAAAAAGAATAAGGCGCAGAAGGTGTTGGTGATGAAACTAAAGGGGAAACAGGTCTTTGTGCCAGAATGTTTTGGCGCCTCCTACCCAGGATATCTTTGATTGTAAAGATACTTGGGTCGTTGGTGCCAAATTATACTGACATACATCAACTTGAAAATAGTATCAGTACACCCTTTTCTATTATTCCGTGGGTGATGCTTACCTGGATAAGGAACGTAAGTGTTGTGTGAAATATGTTGTAGGTCATAAGTAATACAATAAAGCATTATACCACATTCCAGAAAAAGAGCAATTTTTTAAAAATAGAAGTAGGGAACCAGGTCCTATTTCTGCTGTTTTTTTACTTACAAAACTGTTACTTTCTCATGAAGACAGCTTTAAAATTACTTTCCTCAAGTTGATAGAACGATAGAAGTATTTAGATTTACTTTCTGGCCACTTTTATATTTATAAAAATCGCCCTTGATTAACAAAACTTAAAATTTAGCTTTTTATAAAACATTAGTCCTGCTTAAATTTTGTAATATAAATTCACTTATGAAGTAAGTTATCAACATGTCTAATTCTGAGAATATCTTGCTCTTCTGTTTCTACGATTAATCTTAAAGTTATCTTCAGCTGCAGCTAAAGTAAATATAATATGTTAGTTCTGTTTACACGTTAACTGTCGGTAATCTTATAAAATGCCGATAAACTTGGTATGTCTACAAGCCTGAAAGAGGATTTTTTTTATTAATTAGGTACCTCAGATATCATCTTTAGACCAGTTTAATTTTTTTGGAGTCTTTGTCATGTCTAAAATCCCGTTTTAAACCAATAAGCTTTACAACAACATAGGAAAGCCCATGCACATAAATTTGCCGTGAACGTCATCGTATGTTATAAAACAAAAAATAACGTACATGAGGTTTGCGACTAATATTTGTGCAAATTCATCAGGAAAGGTGCATAATTCCGAAGGTAGCATTAGATTCGCCTGTAACCTAACTGATTAGGGCCTTTTTGAATCGACTACGTTAATTTTGCTTTATTTAGAGTGCAATTTGACCTACGGTAGAAGGAAATTGGGCAGATGAAAAGCATCAAGCAGAAGAACCCTTTCAAGATATTATGAAACAAAGAGTCAGTTTCGCATCGTTCATGTAAAAGTAAGAATAATATAAAAGTCGCCTTAGTAATTGCAAGGCAAATATTCTTTTGCCAAAATGTGTCTTGAGCCTCAATTAGCACCGGGTCATGTGTTATCTGATGCGATACTATGCATTTATGCAGTCTTTAGTATGTTTGGCAGATAAATAATCAACCTATCCCTATATGTATAACGAGTGATCAAATGAATTTCACATCCAGTAGGCTATTTATTTTTTAGGCATGTCTTAGTTTAATCTTAAATACTTTTGTGAACTGTCAAATTCAAATTATAGTGCGCTGCAGTACTCTAAGACATGATCTGCATTTACAGCGCCTACCCTAATCTGAAATTCATTTGATCGCCCGATATAATAAATTCGGTGTACATTCAGCAACATCTTGGAAGAACACTTCAGATGGAAAGCAAGGAAATTTTGTCTAATTCGGATTGTAGGATACAAAAATAGAAATAACATTTAAATCTTGATACAGAAAAATTCATCAACATCTTGAAATAACACTTCTGGGAAGGTTATCTCCAGAACCAATTATTTTTTTTCCTCTTTGGTTGAAGCACAGATGGAAATAATGGAAATTTTGTCTAATTTGGATTGTATAAAAATTACTTAGGTAGGATTCATACATATTTTATATTTCAATTTTGCTTTTAGTCACTGTTAGTTTGCATTAACGTCATTTATATTACTTAATTTATGCTTTGTTTCCTTTTCACTTAAAGTTTAACGATTGGTTTGTGAATTTAAAAGATACGTGAGTTGTCGTGATACCGTATTTTTAGAATGACGCAAGGATTTTTGTGTGATTGAATTTGAAAGTTGTGTAGAAAATAAATATGGCCATCCTTTAAAGATTTATCCTGAAATGATTAAGAAGGCCGACAGTACCTAAGCAAAGAGAACCTGTCGAACCTGCCAAGGTGATATATTATAAAGTAAAATAAAATATTATTTTCATCTTGTGTAAGATATTACTTAAACCAAAATGTTTTTGTAGGTGCTCTCTCAACAAGGAAATTCTTTGCCAAGATTGCATCAAAAACTGGATATGAAGCTAAGCCATTTTAAATAGTCAGGGCTCGAGTATGGATCATGCGAAAAAAGTTAAATCATAGGATTATTCATTCAGCTGTAGTCATTGTCTCTATTTCTAGGTGTTACATAATTTTCAGGTTGGAAAGTTTTAGCATTATTTAGGGAACTATATTAAAAATCAACAAAAGATTCGAAATTATTGGCATTAAAATATAACTGTAAATGTCAATACCGACACCTCATTGGTTTCTAAAAGCACAAATCTGCTTTCAAAACCAAAAATTACAAATTGGTAAAATTGTTACTGAAATCAGTATTTCAAACGAACAAAATCAGCATCTTCAAGCACAACCCTACTGCTTACCACAAAATTAGACAAACGATTTTATAAATTAAAACAAGCCACATTTCTAAAATCTTAGTTTTTGACTGCAACAAAAGGTTGTAATTTAGAAACATTGCAATTGGGGGAACTATTATTTATAATAAAATAATGTTATATTTAGCTAATTTTGTAAATTGTGCACTAATTGTATCTCAAGTTTAATAAAGTCGTTTTGCAATAATAAAGTTTAGTTATCATCTAGAGAGGTATCTGGAAAAAGGCATTGTTAATAACAATTACAGAAACTGTTAAGTGATTTCAGTTAGTGGCAGTTTTTGGTGATAACATTTTTAAAATTAAAGTTTTTTCATTTTTTGTGAGGACTCTTTAAATTGCATGCACCATTGAGTAATCTGCCAATCTAACGAATCAAATAACAAGGTTGAAGGACAAGCAGAAATGAAGAAAAAGAAAACAGAAAATTTTGCTAAATTTAAAAAACATTCCAAGTGAGGGATTTCAATGGGAGTCAGTTTTATGTTGTATGTAATGTTTCTGAAAGGACCATTGAATTGCATGCAACATTCTACCAAGTAAAAATAAAAATTGTTGAATAAAGACAGAAAATTTGATAATTTAGAAATTTTCAATATTAAAAATACTTTCCTCGGAACCTTCAAACACAATGAAACAATATTTTTTTTCTCAGCAAACAAATACACCAAATTTTGAATAATGTGTTGCTTACCCCTATCTCTATCACTTTTAGTTTTAAATGTGTGGTACACCTATAACGCGGCATTATTACAATAAATTACAAATTTCGCCAAGAGAGGGCCCTTTCGGCTTTTGGAGTTTTTTTCATTTTTACTCGACGTCTTTCCGGTTTGGGCGTTTTCTTTTCTGCAGTGCAAAATCCATAATAATTAATTAATAATTTTGATTTTAGATTACGAATAACATTTTAAAATATGTGTTAAGTGTGAGTTTATTCAAAAGCCTCACAGTTTCATCTTAAAGCAAAGGTAAGTTTATTAATTTAACTGAGACGCCATTTATTTATTTTTTGGTTATTTTAATTTTTTACTTTTGAAAAGTTTAAGTTTTGCAAAGGTTTTGACTTATGTAAGAGCGTCGTAAACATTTTGCACAGAAATTAGATAAAGTAAACTTATAAACGCCACAATAAGAAATATGTAATGCTACTACATTTTTGTTGTGGGAAAATAATAATGTTCAACGGTTTTCAAGCTATAGTTACTGTTTTCTAAATTTAGTGGCCGCCTTTTCTGTTTTTCTTCAGAAGGGTTTGGCCCCTGATTTGGCTTACAAGTTGAGTTACCGTTACCCTTCTTCCTCTTGCTAAAAGAGTTTCGGCTCTGGCGTGGTTGACACGTTAGTGTCTCCTTTTGCCCCTGATGAACCCCCTTAAAAACGTGGGTGAAACGTTGGGTTCTTCCATCTCAACAATGACAAGATTCCAAGCCGGAAGACGTTCTGTTAATTCTGACACTGACCTTGGAAGTCTTCGAATTCAACATAAGTAAGCTTGCTAAAATTATTGAAACTTCTTAATAAAACCGCCATATTGGAATTTTTGGTCTCAAAAGGAAAAAATCAATGTTTTTCGAATATTTTCAATAATTTTTCGCTAAAACTTTTAAAACATATCAACCAGCCTTTTATTTTATTTTGTTTTGGACATTTTTTTAAAACAAAACTTTCGAATTTGACTTTAATTCAACAAAGAGTTTTAAAACATATCGAAAAGCCTTTTATTAATTTTTTTAAATACTTTCTTAAAGCAAAGCTTCCGAATTTCATCTTTGAGTTTTAAAACATGTTCAAGGGTCCTTTATTTCAAACAAATCTAAAAGATAACAAAAGGAAAATATTAGATTTCTCACGTGCAAATTACTAAACCTGATTAACGCTTCCTGTGTTATGTCTAACTGATTAGAATTGCTGCTGGTAAAATGATACAATCTTTATCAATGTGATAATTAGAAGCTTATATTTTATGAAACATTGATTACCAAGATTTTTTGAATTACTATCTATTGTCCTTGAAATTTTATTCTAAAGTATTTCAACAGGTTCAGTTTATCTATAGTCAAACTTATCATCCAAAGCTCCTATCGTATTGCTTTACAATGATATTTATGTTAACGTATCGAAGGAATAATGCAACATATACATTTGATAATTTTAATTTAAAATAAACTGTGATAATATGGCGAATACGATTTTGCCACGAATTGTTGCATTTTTGACGAATATTTGCAAAAAATTAGTATTTTTTTCAATATATAAATTTAAAAAATTACCAATTTTTGCAAGGTCAGCTGTCAAAAGAATTTTGAATTTTAGCACCTCTAAATTCACTTTTTGATATTTAGCTACGGTTCTAAAACATGTAAATATTAAGTACCCCTCTTACGGTGTTTACACTTCTAAAAATGGTAAGTTCACGCATGCGTTCTTCGCAGTTCCTTATCAAAACTATCACGAGTTTTTACGGAGTGGAACTCGAGCTTCCTCGTACACCATGCTTTCTTCATGGTGTTCAGAGGAAATCTTCCAGAATGGGTTGGGCTTTCGGTTTTTAAAGACGTATTTTTGAAACTTCTGATTTTTATTGTGATTTAATAATAGTGAGTTTAGATTTGTGCGTGCATTTAGTTTAGTTTTGAAAAAGCATAGGCTTGGGTAAGTGGTTTGCTTTTGATTTATTTATTTGTTGTTTTGTTTTTTTGATAATGTGCCTTTTTAATCATATGATGACGTTGGAAGTTTGGCCTAGGGTTAATTTTCCAAAATTTTTAATTCTTGAGAATTTTTATAATACGAACGAAGTGAATCAACAGAGAGTTTAAAACATATCGAGGAACCTTTTATTTTTTTCTTAGTCCTTTTTTAAAGCAAAACTTTTGTAATCCAACAGAGTGTTTTAAAACATATCGAAATGCCTTTTAGTATTTTTTAAATACTTACTTACTTAATCTGGCCTCTTTTATCGTTAGGTATAGAGGTTTTTGCATAATATTTTCCATTCACTGCGGTTTTTTTGCCAGCTGTTTTGCTTGTGGCCAGTTGCAACTTTTTCTTTCCAGAATTTGAGCAGTTTGATCGTTCCAAGTTTTCATTGGTCTGCCCCTTGGTTTCTTCCTGTCACAACCCATTTCCCAAAAAATTTTCACCAAAACATTCTGCACAGGTGACTGAACCAACTAAGCTGCCTTCTCTCTATGGTCTATGATGTGTTGCAGTGGTTTCACTTCTAGTTTTTTCCGAATCTCAGCATTTCTTATTCGGTCTTTTCTTGTGATTCCCATTATTCTTCGAAGATAAGGCATTTCGCAGGCTTGTAATTTACTATTTTGTCTTTTACTTAGGGTCTAAGCTTGACAACTGTAAGTTCTCTGGTACGTACACAGCATTATACATTCTTGTTTTTGTTTGAGTGGATACCTCTTTTTTTTTCAAGAATACTTTATACAGTCTCGTGGCTGCCCCTAATAGGTTATTTAATTCAGTCTTGGTCACCTTTTGGGTCTAACTTCACCCCTAAGTTCCTACTTCATTTTGGTGGTCTGTTTGATGCTTATATGTTTTCTATTTTCAAACCTACTTGTTCTTTTGATATTATCATCACCTCGATTTTCATAACGTTAACCTTCAACTGAATTTGTTTTTGTAATCCAACAGAGAGTTTTTAAACATATCGAAAGGCCCTTTAGGGTTTTTAAAAATATCATTTGAAGCTGTTCGAATCTGATTTTTTAATTAAATAGAGACTTTAAAACATATCGAAGGGACTTTTATTTAAAGTAAACCTGCCGAATTTGGTTTTTCAATTTTAATTTTTTAACTAATTAATTAAATGTTTAGAACACATCTAAGGTCTTTCGCTTTTCTTTTTTTATATATTTTAGGCTTTTATTTAAAGTAGCACTTCCGAATTTGCTTTTGCAGTTCAACAGAGAATTTTAAAACATATCAAAGGGCTTTTCATTTAATTTAGCAGACAGTTTTAAAACACATCGAAGGGCTTTTTATTTTATTTTATTGTTTGAACTTTTAATTAAAGTAAAACTTGCAAATTTGATTTTGTCATTCAACAGAGAGCTTTAAACTATTTGTTTAAAGCCCAACTTTCGAATTTTATTTTGTAACTCAACAGAAAGTTTAAAACGTGTCTCATTTATCTCTTTTTCTATATTTTTTAAAGCAAAGCCTCCAAATTTGATTTTTTTTGACAGAGATTTATAACATATTGAAGGACCTTTTGTTTATTTATTTTTCTTTTGAACTTTTATTTATAAAGTAAAACTTATGAATTTGATTTTTCAATTTAACACAAATTTTTAAAACACATCTAAGGGATTTTATTTTATTTTTATTTTTTGGACTTTGATTTAAAGAAAAACTTCCGAATTTGTTTTTTAATTCACCAAAAAGTTTTAAAATATTTCGAAGAACCGTTTATTTCTTTTTCATATAAAGTAAAACTTTCAAATTTAATTTTGTAATTACATTTGATCTGATATTTTATTTTTCTTTAACTTTTATTTAAATTTTGAGTTTTTAGGTCAAGGTTTTAAAACATATGAAGGGCTTTGTATTTTTTTTTAACAAAACTTTCGAATTTAATTTCTTAATTCAACAGAGAGTTAAAATACGAGTATATCTATCAATCATATATTTTTTTCTTTCTTTTGGACTTTTATTTAAATTTGCAATTTAATAGAAATTTTAAAGCGCATTGAAGGGTTCTTTATTTTATTTTATTTTTATTTCTTTGGACTAATAATTTTAGAACCAAGCTTTGGAATTTGATTTTGTTTTTTCTTTAATTTTATTTAAAGTGGAACTCCCGAATTTGATTTTGTAATTGAACAAAATGTTCTAAGACGTATCGAAAGACCTATCATTTAATTTCTTTTATATATACTTATTTTTAAAGCAAAGCCTCCAAATTTATTGAAGGGGTTTTTATTTAATTTTTTTGTATATTTTCCTTAAACAGCATTATTTATCTTTTTTTGTGGATATTTCTTCAAAACAAATCTGACTTTTGAGTTTTAAAATATTGAAGGACTTTTATTTCATTTACTTATTTTTCCTTTTGAACTTTTATTTAAAACGAAACTTCCGAATTTTTACTTCAGCAGAGAGTTTTAAAACGTATCGAAGGGCCTTTCCTTGACATTTTTTAGATGAAAATTTCGGATTTTGATTTTCTAATTTAGCAGTAAGTCTTAAAACGAAATGAATTTTTCAATTTAATGAAGAGCTTTAAAACATACTTTTTAATTTTCTGTGGGGGTAAATTTCAGTTTTTGTTATCGAACAGGTTTTACAACATATTGAAGAGCGTTTTATATAAAGTATTTCTTTAGTTTTCGGACTTAATTAAAGTGATTTTTTTAATTCAGCAGAGCTTTCAAAAATTTCGAAGAGCTGTTGTTTCATATAGTTTAAAGTAAAACTTTTGAATTTGATTTTCTAATTCAACAGAGTTTTAAAGCATTTTATTTATTTAGTTTGTATTTTTTAAAAAAGGCTACCGAATTTGGTATTTAAATTCAACAGGGATTTACAATATATTGAAGGATCTTTTAGTTTATTTATTTTTCTATTTGAACGTTTATTTAAAAGTCTTCAAAATCTTTAATTTACCAGAGATTTTTAAAGCGTATCAGCAGCAGGGCCTTTTATTTTATTTCTTGGGGATATTTTTTAAAACAAAACGTTCGAATTTGACTTTAATTCAACAGAGAATTTTAAAACATATTGCAAAGCCTTTTATTATTTTTTTTTGTACTTTTCTACAGCAAAGCTTCTGAATTTGATCTTCGAGTTTTAAAACACGTTGAAGGGCCATTTCTTTTAATTATTTATTATTTTCTTTTATTTAAAATAAAACTTTCAAATTTTTACCTTAAAAGAGAGTTTTAAAGCATATCGACGAGCCTTCTATTTTTTCGATATTTTTGAAAGAAAACTTCCGAATTGGATTTTTTAATTTACCATACTGAAGGGCATTTAATTTTTCTTTGGTGATGACTTATTTAAAGTAAAACTTCTGAATTTTAATTTTTATTTTAGAATGAATCGAAATGATTTTAAAAAATAGCGAAGGGTTTCTTTTCCATTTTTAGAGACCTTTTATTTAAAGTAAAATTTCTAAATTTTTTAAAGTTATAACTTTAGTATTGTTTTCGTCAAAAGTATATTACCCTTTATAAACAAACTTGATGCCAAATATGGCCCTAGATTTACAATTCTAAAGACTTAAAATTTCTAAAAACACTTTTTAAAGATTTCATAAATTTTTAACATATAATAATTTGTTGAGACCCTGGTTTCTAAAATAAATAAATAAAAGTAAAATAGAAGATAATCATTTGTAGCTGCAATAATTAAATTTAAATTCAATAACGGGATTCTTTTCCAAAATAATTTTTGGTATTGTCCATCCGAAAATCTACGAATATGCATTTCAAGATGACGAAATTATCGATTGGTTCAAACTATTGATGGCATGTTAGAATATCGTTCTGGTGGCGTCGATTCTATTTGTTTGTTGAAGTTAGGTGCGGGCTATCGAAAGAAATAAAAATGAATATTTAACAAAGTAATAACGGTGTGTTGCTATTTAGGTTCATCCTGTATAAGTATAACATATTTTTGTAGAGACCGTATAACATAGCAGATAGTATTCTTTAAGTGTTTGTGAGTGTGAATTTCTATTAAGAGGTGTTAATTGGGCTTTAGGCAGACTCATTGATGGTTGGAATACTGAGGCGAGATCTCATGAAAGCCCAAGGAAAACTTAGCATAAGTGAACTTCGGAAACCACGATATCGCATTGTAGTTTATTTAATGCACTATCGTGGTATTCGTAGTGCACTTTGTGCAATGAACGATGTTAAAGCAGTACATTTTTTTCTTGCGGATTATCGTAAATCTGAAGAAGTTTAAAAGCACCAGCACGAGGAACAAAATTAGAAAAGATGCCCAAGAACTAAAAAACATTTGAAAAATTGATGGATCCGTTTTTTATAAAAAATGAGATGACCAAGAAGGGTGGCAGGTTTGGCAGCCGCTTAAATAATAAATTCGACATTTGAATTCAATTAATCAAGAGTTAAGTACGAAATTTAAATTGGTCTTCAAGACACCAAGATGCAAATCTGGGATTTGGTTTTTAAATCTTGAAACTCGAATTCGAATCCAAGATTCGATTTTTACCGTCGTAGTAGTTCAGACCTCATAGGTAAAATGTCGGGTCTTAGATTCAGATTTGGTTTCGATGGACCGACTTCATAGTTTAAGTTTTTACGACATTATTTATATACATATAGTAGTATTAGTTTGAATATTAAACTTTTTGTTAACCACTTTAGGATTTAAATACAAATATGTTTAAAGTAGCATGATGTTGCATTGTTAGTAAATCAATAATACATCATGATGCCTTTGAATATGTTTGTATATAACATCAGTGCTATATCTGTAATTTGGTAATTTCGAGTTGCAGAAGTAATTAACTCGAAATTACTTTAATTCTGTTACAAAAAGGGGCAAAAGCCTTGAGTTTTCTTATTCCGAATAGCGTTTTTGAACACCACGAAGATGCAAAAATCAAAAAGAGGGAGATACCTAAACAAACCGATATAAAAAGAAAATATACGAAAAGAACTAAGACGAAAATATATGAAATTAACTAAAAAAATCGTCTTGTCTTACCCCTTTATAGCTTCTGAATTTAGCTGTATTTTTCTGACCCACCCTTACGTTTTTTCTGGTGTCCTTATATAAACTCATTATTACTTCGATCAGTTGTGCATTTATTTGTCTCACTCTTAGTGCTGGCTAGATTGAATCTCGTGCTATACTATCAAAAGTTTTCTCGAGGTGGATAGAACCAATAGAACATATATGTAAAATTTTCCACTATAGTTTTATTTGTTTGCTGTGTTGCATTTTAAACCCAAAATCCTGTCTTGGGTGCCTTTGTTAGGCCTAAATCCTGATTGGTTCTCGACTAGTGTTGGTTCTAGGACCTTTCGGAGCCTTTTCCGCACAGCAGGGATATGCCTCTATAATTATCGCATATCAACTGGTCACCTTTCTTATGAAGAGGAACAATTACCGCACTTTTCTAATCGCTGGGGATAGGTCTTACGTTCCATGCCATGTTAATGATTTTATGTAATAATTTTATCCCTTCCTCCCCTAAGAACTTTATCATTTCAGGTTTTATATTGTCTTTACCTGCCGCTTTTCCTACTTTCAAACTCTTTGTGGTTTGTATTACTTCATTAAGTTGGATATCCAGTGGATGTGTGCCACTTCGATGCTGATTACTAGCTGCCATGGGTTCCTGGTGTAATGTTGGATTCCCTCATATGAGTTTTTTAAAATACTCTACCCATCTTTTTTCGATTTCTGTGTCGGCAGTAATCATTTCTTCATTTTTATTCTTTATGTATCTCGGGGAACAACCCTTTTCCTTTTTCGGCCCTTTAAAAATTCTGAATAATAATTTTCCGTTACGTTCGTTACTTTTTTCCATTTTTCCCCAAATTCTTCCCATGCATTCATTGTTTCATTTTTAACTATTAACTTTAACCCTCTGTACCTTATATTTTTGATAGTTTTTATAATTTGCTTCTTTAATGTATTTATTCCCTAACATTTTCTTTATCTTTACTTCTTTCTTGATCTCGCTATTCCACCATGCCGTCTGCTTCTTCATCCTATAATATTTAATAACGCCACATACATTTTGTGTGGCCTTTAAAAGATTCTTTTGAATTCTTGCCAAAGTTCTTCTATGTTGTCCTTTTTAAATTCTTCTTTGGATTTTTCTATTTCGTGGTTGACCTGTAGAATGTACCGTTCTTTAATCGTGTGATCTTACAGTCTGTAGCTCTTAATACCGGTGTATGTGAGATCTTCTTTGTGTTCTCTGCTGCTATTTACATCTTTATTCCTAATTGAGTTTCAACTAAGAAATGGGCGCTCCTTAGTTCCGCCCCTCTCTTGACTCTTATTACGTCTTCAATATTGTTTCTGTCGATTTATTCAATCGATAATCGACTTTTCATTCCTGCTTTGAAGTTCCCGGGTGAATTTATGAATGTCTTTGTACCTGAACCAGGTAAATAACAATAATATTCGGACAACTCCGTAGCTCAGTGGTTACCGAACGTGCGTAGCAATTCAAAAAGCGATTACTGACCAAGGTTCGAATCCGAGCGCCCCCAAGAAGTCTACATCCGGGAAAAATATAACGTCGCATTCCACCAATGCAACAGAGTGTGCGAAAAGCCCAATTAACACCTCTAATAGCAGATAGGTAGTGGTATTGCTTTGATTTCGCCCCCTTTTGTAAAATAAGTGTTTAAAGATCACATGTGTATTTTTGGCTTAATTTAGAAGTTAATTAGTTTTGAGAAACAAGCATTATAAAAACTATAAAAAATAGTAAAAGAACACACGTATGATAGATATTTAGAACTATAAGCCTTCGTTATAAAACACGACTTGATATTTTATTTTTAAAAAATTCCAAGCAAATGGGTTGGAATACTGAGGCGAGATCTCATGAAAGCCCAAAGAAAACTTGGCATAAGTGAACTTCGGAAACCACGATATCGCATTGTAGTTTATTTAATGCGCTATAGTGGTATTCGTAGTGCACTTTGTGCAATGAACGATGTTAAAGCAGTACATCTTTTTTCTTGTGGATTATCAACAGCACGAGGAACAAAATTAGAAAAGATGCCCAAGAACTAAAAAACATTTGAAAAATTGGTGGATCGGTTTTTTATAAAAAAAAGATGACCAAGAAGGGTTGCAGTTTTGACAGACGCTTAAATAATAAATTCGGCATTTAATATAGTGTAACGGTTTTAAAACGTTTATTTAAAACTTCGGTTCGTTGTGTGAATTATTTATTAACAAATATTAAAATTATTAAGCAACGAAGAAACACGAAATAACAACTTAACACTAAACACAACACTAATATTAACTCTAATACAAAACACTAATATTAACCCGTAACGCTAATTAATTTATTTGTACAGTTTGTTTATTTATAACTATTCACGTATATTTATATTAACTTTGCCGACGTACATAATATTCGCGACCGTTTATGTAGGCTGGATTAGACTAAAGTTCACTAAGAGAATGCGTCTTATATATACGCAAGCTACTAATCTAGAACTATCCAATTCCCGATAAGCCTAGTTTATTCTACGGGCGCCTAGAATTATCGATCGCGCCAAGAAACTTCTAGTGGCGGATGATGCATGTGATCTCGCACCTGCTCTCCGCGGCTGCTGATGCAATTCGTTACAATAGTTAGTTGTATTGGATTCAATTAATCAAGAGTTAAGTACGAAATTGAAATTGGTTTTCAAGACATCAAGATTCAAATCTGGATTTGGTTTTGAATTTTGAAACTCGAATTCGAATCCGAGATTCGATTTTTACCGTCGTAGTAATTCATAGGTAAAAATTCGGATCTTAGATTCAGATTTGGTTTCAATTGGCAGACTTCATAGTTTTTTACGACGTTTAGTAGTAGGTACATATTAGTTTGAATATTTAACTTTTTGTTAACCACTTCAGGATTTAAAGACAAATATGTTTAAAGCGGCATGGTGTTGCATTGTTAGTAAATCAATGCTACATCATGGTGCCTGTGAATATGTTTGCCTATAACAACAGCTATGTCTTTAAGTTGGTAATTTCGAGTTAATTACTTCTGCTACAAAAACGAACCAAAACTTTGAGTTTTCTTATTGCGAGTAGCGTTTCTGAACACATCGAAGATGCAAAAATTCAAACAAACCGATAAAAAAAGAAAATATACGAAACTAAATAAGACGAAAATATATGAAATGAACTAAAAAATCGAGCAAAGGTATCCAGCCTCTCAGAAAGAGTCAAAATGGTTTTTCTTATTAAATTATCACCATGAATGAAGCAACAGACAAGAAGCTAAAGAATGGAATGAGAATGAATTAAAATCGCCAGCAGTAGAAGGATATCTTGCACGATTATGTTCAGAGTTCCATTATGCTTGCGACACCTGTTGGTCACAGCATTATGAAACTTCTGAATATGACGTGTGTATCTAACAGGTTACAACAAAGAAGAAGAGATCTGCAACTCTTTAATAACTTTAAATACCTAAAGAGCGAGCAAATAGTAATCAATTCACAAGAATCTTTGAAAACTAAATTTATTATTTGGTCCTTAATTACGCCGCACATTTTAATGTCAAAATTCAAGCTGTCTGGTTCCAAAAACCGACCCAATTTTTATAGATGAATGGGTTACTTTTTGATCTCTATGTATTTATTTATTTTTTGTGTAAGACAAAATAGATCAACAAATATAGAAATTAATTGCTAATATTAGGTATCATACTAGAATAATGTTTTTATTATTAAGTTACGGGTTTTTGCATTTACATACCGAAATACAGGGATTGAGTTTATCAGGCTGGGCTGAAATTTTATTTAAAAAGAAGCACTAAACAATCCGTTTTCATAGAATATACAACAGAAAAAAAAAACAATTTTGTCCAGTTGGTGTACATTGGAGAGACTTATGTCAAGGAGTGGATCAATCCGCGCTGAGAAAGAATAAGAAAAAGAAGAACAGAAGTGGTTTTGAGAAACGGAAGATGTACACGTACAGGTACCGAGTTCAAAAAATGTGTACATTGAAAAGAAATTTTAAATGTGCTTAGTTAAGGCGATCAAAGTTCGAACATTTCCTCTAAAACATTCAAAGCTAGGTGTTCTAAGTTTCTTTAAAAAAATCCAAGGAATTCGCCACAACCGATATTAAACAAATATTTAAAAATCTAGATTTGGTTTTGAAATTCAAATCCTAATTGAAATTCGAATATTCAACTTTAGATTTAAAAATAAAAACTTGGTATCCATGCTGGAAATTCGAGTTTTCCAAATTTATTTGATGTGAATTTTTTCTTAAGAAGCCTTTTTGTGTTTTGTTTTTTCAGAAAAAAAAACGGGATTCAAAACTTGAAGCTCTAAACCGAATTTGAGGTTCAAAATCCAAAACTCGAAATTCTATACGAATTCAAAACTTCAATTTCTAATACTGATTCAAGATTCAAAATTAAATCTGCATTCAGGACTTAAAATTCTAAACCACCTTCAACGCTTGAAATTTGAAACCAAATTCAAGACAAAATTTATGGATTTTTTATAAAATTTTTTGTAGTTTTTGCTAATTATTTTTTGTTACAAGGATCAAGACGAATGAGCGAAGTCTGATCCTTTGAGAAAGAAGAGCGCTTTCATCTATCAACAAGTCCCTACTGGATTTTTCAATCTTCTTGTTGTACCTATAGAAAAAGGTTTGTTTTGGCCTTCTAATTTTTTTTTTTTAATAGGTCAGACTAAAATTTGGACAGGATTTACATGATTGTTTTTTGATTACAGGCTCGCTGCATTTTTCCGAAGTCCGAGCCAATTTACCAGGGAAGAGTAGGACTCCAGATGCAACGGTTTCATGAATCCGCATTGATACCAGAAGAATTACCAAAGGTCCAGGCATAAAGAAAAAGACAAGGTAAGGCTTTGAAATACATATAACCCTAACTATAAGACAATTTGGAGCAACTGCATGAAAACTTTTCAGATGGACAAAATTGTTGTAAGATCATTCATATGTTATCGTATATCGTTTGATGACGTATGAATGCCCTTGCGGTTATAATGTGCTTCCGTCACCTGACCAATTAACACTTAAATATAGTATGGACAGCGCCAGGCAACTTTTGTATCTGTGTATTTTTGGCACTCACTGCGTTGGATCGTAGTATATTTCGATTCAGCGTGTGGGTGCCTGAAATATCCAAATATTATGCATCTGAACCTTACAAGAAAAATCCCAGTCCGGCGAATCTACTTATTTTTAGCCGAATGGTTAAGGCATTCAACTACAGTGCGGACGGTCTCGGGGTGAATCGAATGCTCGGCGGGTGGCCTACCCAGTCACTGAAAATAATTGGCAACCGAATGTGGTGGAGTAGAGAAGGTAGGCAGTTGCTTACCGCATCACCCCGTACGTATAGTGTGCGAGGCAACCGAGACCTTAACCCTCCATCTTGCAGGCCATCCTCCCTCGCGGAGTATAAATGCCGATACCTTTACTTAATGTTTTACTCAGTTTTCTGCCAAACTTCATGATTGTCAATTGATTACAGCAATAATCTAATGGTTTGGAATTTAGTTTGAAAAACATCCTTAAATATTTATTTTAGGAAACCGAATATTAAATAACCAAGGTACCTTGTTAGTACTGAAAATTGTTGGAAGTATTTAAATTTATTTTTGAAAAATTCTACAAAAAAAAATTATATTTTATGACTTAAGTAATCATTAACGATTATTGTTGTATATTGTATATTGGGTTGAATTGTTTTCTGTCGGGGTTTGGGACTTTCAGCCAATGAAATGTCTACTATGTTTAAGTACCACAGTACCCGCATTTGTGTATATTTCAATGCAGGGCTGTGCACTTAAATCATATTTGTGCATAAAACTACAATGGGTGTACGACTTGTTTTGATGATATTACCAAGGTAAGGCTTTTAGTTACATTATTTCGTTATATTTTTTTCAGCCTACTGCTTTAAACGTATTTTTTCCTTGTATTTTCAAAATAGGACTGCCAGATTTAAAAAAATCGGGACATTTTCAAGAAATGTCTTCTTTGTTGCTTAAATAACAATCATATTAGTTTTTGACTTCGTCGCCTGACTGCCCGTTGAAGTCTCTTCATATAATTAATGTCTTTAAACTAAAATTAAATTAAATTGAAAATCTTAGGAAAACAACTGAACTGCTATTGTTGGTTTATATTTAAAAATACACAATACTGATTCTGGATCGATATTTTTGGACAGACATTTTATTGTACATAGATACCTACTTGATTTTATTGTTTTTCATGGCAACTAATAAAATTATAATAGTTCTCCCACACTTTTTAAAAATATTGCCAGTGGGTCTCCGTTTATTTTTGGACATAATCTGTTAAGTACTGAGGTGGTTTACGTGGTCTTCTTGGGTTTCAACGAGATCTACTGCCGGTTCTGGTACTTCGATGTTGTCCTGGTGAATATTGTGTTCCTACTGATTGCCTAGAATTTCTACCAAATCCCAGATATCTGGTGTAGGATTTTCTGATTTAAAGTTTGGTTTTTTAACTAGTTCAGGTGCAAACGATACTGACTTCTTTGGTGGAATATCAGTTGCACGCAACTGATCGATGTGTCGCTTGAATGTGTAGCCGTTGTCGAGTTTGATCATGAAGTTGGCCAAACTTCTTGATAATTGTCCTCCACTTCTACCGTGGTTTATTATTTGAATAATAGTGTGCTTGTATGTGTTCTCCCACGCTTAACTGTCGAGCTGTACGAACAGGAATACTGGTAGGGTTGAACTTGGTAGGTTTGAGTGCGTCAAGATGCATACGAATTTGGCCGCTTTAGTGTCTGCATATTCCTTTCAGCTAATCCGTTTGCTGTAGTGTGCCGGAGCGATGAATTTAGGGAAAATTCCTGCTTCTTTGCAGAGGTTTTGAAAGTCTTCACTGGTAAAGGTTGTTGCGTTGTCTGACACCATAACAGCTGGGAATCCACGACGTGAGAAGGACATCCTGAAGTATTTCTATAGTTGAAGCTGATGTTGGTGCCGACGAACTTGGCTCAATTTCCGCCCATTTCGACTTGGCATCGATGATACGGCCCTACGTAATCGATATGGATGCGCTGCCAGTTGTTTTCTGGTTCATTTCATGGATGTAAAGGGGCTTTAATTGGATTATTTTTAATCAAAGCACATGCGAAGCATGCACGAACCAATGCCAATTAATTTCCAGCATACGTAACGTAAGGTTGTTCGTTTTTTCTTGATATTCACTCTATTGATATCTGCGGTTGCTGAAGTTGATGTCGTCTGGGCTAGTTTCTTTGAGTCGATTTTCGATGTTTCGAGAGCGATGACCCTAGATACAATATCACTGGAAGTCGATATTTCGGACTGTAACAGCTGTTCTCTAATACTGTTATCTCGAATTCCACGAATAAATCGTGCTCCGAGAAAAGTGTCGGCGATTGAAGTTTTACAGGTGCACGGTGATACAGATTCACAATGTGTCCGGCCTCAATATAACCATAAATTCAGCGATTGCTGATGTTGAGCTACCAAAACATTTTTCTTACACGACAAATGTGTTTCTAAGAGTTTCATTAATTCATCATATGACAGCTTTTTGGAAGTTTTCGGAGGTGCAAGAGCTGCGACCATGTTAAAATTTATCGCAACGATTGAATTTAGTAACAATTTAGCACAATAATCTTTATTACTGATAGTTTTTCATTTCCACGTAAATTTCAAAACGTTGTTTATAATTCCCGAACGATTCCTTTTTGGAATCAAAATGCTCGAAAATTTGTTTTACTTCTTGCTTTTGAGATAATAATTTATCGAGGATGTTTTGTTGTTTAACGAGCATGTTTTATTGGAATTGCATTCTTCTTCTTTCTTTAGTTATTTTCTATTATGTAAATATAAGCCTCCCCTTTGCTTTCCCAATTCTGTCGGTTTTGTGCAACTTGATACCCAGGACCGGCCTTCTCTATAGAGGGGCCCGGGTGCAAGAAACTGTTTGGGGCCTTAAAATTTTTTTTTCAAAGGTAGAGATAACAGCATTCAAAAAAAAGAACGCATATTGCGTCATGTGCATCTCTTTGGGGACCCTTAGAAGCGCGGGGCCCGGATGCATTGCACCCGCTGCACCCCCCCTATGGCTAGCCCTGTTGATACCAATTAAAGCCAACTGTCCCTTTTTAGATCGTCGGACCATCTTGCCTGTGTCCACGGCCTCCATTTCAGCAATCTACCACTCCAGGTGCTTTCGTTCCTAGCGACATGACCAAAGTACATCTTTTGCCTTTGCGTATGCCCCCAACGTTAGCTAATTCTTTCATTAATTTCCAGTTCCTGGTTTGCTTTTCCCGTTCTTCTTGTCTGTCCTAGGCATTTGTACATTTTTACCAGTTCTATCTGTTTATCATCGAGAGTCTTTGTTCCTTCTATATCGTGTTCCTGAAGTCACTTCTAACTGTTTTGTGCCTCTTCTAACTGTTGTTCTATACTCCTGAGTTTGCCCTCCAGCAGTCTCTCGTACATTTTAGCTACTACACTTATTAGAGTAATACCTCGGTAGTTTTTGCAATCTTCTGGTATTTCTGCCTTGCTCCATGCCATATTAAATATCTTTGTCGTGCCCTTTTCTCCCAGATTTTTTATCATCTCAGGTGCTATTTGGTCATGTCCCGGTGTTTTCCACTTTCTTTATAACTTCGATTACTTCCTCTTCTTGTATTTGGTTCTCCTGTTCTATTACAATTTCTGGTTCAGCTTCTCTTTTGTCATCTGTTTCTCTATTTTCTGCCTTCGGATTTAACAATTCCTCGTAGTACTCTAGCGTTCTTTTCATTATGTCATTTCCTTCCGTCAGTATCTTGTTATCTTTACTTCTTATTTGCTGCAGTTTATATTCCTTTTGTTTCCTTATATTCTTTATAACTTTATAAAATAATTTTTGATTATTTTATTGTTTTACCATTTTCGTCCCAATTCTTTTCCTGCTTGGCCATTTCCTTGACTTTTATTTTCTGTTCCTTGTAAACCATGTAGTTCTTCTCTGTTATATGTATTTGTAAGGTATTTTTTCCATTTTTTTTGTTTATTTTCAACTGTTCCATTGTCTCCTTATTCCACCATCTGGTTTGTTTTCTATTTTTATTTATCATAATTGTCCCACACACTGTTTCGGCTGCGTTTATCTATATTTCTTTAAATTCTTGCCATGTCTGCTCTTTATTTCTATTTTGCCAGTTCTCTTCTTCTGTTTTTATGCGGTCTTTCACATAGTCTCTGAACTTTTTTGCCTCTGCTTTGTACACTTATTTTCATTTTTCCTACCAATAAATAATGGCTCTCACGTCCATTAAGTCCGATTTGAACCTCTTGTCTATTAACACATCACATCGTCTATAATAGATTTCTCATTTCTCGCGTATATTTGTGTAGTATATGTCCTTATGTTAATTCACAAAATTACTTTATTTTAATTATTGTGTGATATATAAATATGTATATGCTATGAGGATGTTTAAAATATTTAAACGCAATTATAAGTAATAAATGTATGCTAGCAAGAACGTATTTTAAACAAACCCGAAAACTTTCTTCGGAAATAAATGATTAGTAAATTATGCATGAATTTTTCAGAAACGACCAAGAAATTATATTACAGAAGGTGTAAAATGAGAGTTAAGTCCTTTAAATTTAGGAAATACAAAAGCAAACCACAAATCCACTGAATCACAAGTAATAATTAAAAAAAAATTGTAATGCTTTTCTTGATATTGCAACCTAAACTCTTCGAAGTTTCCCAATTTTGAAACAATGTTAAGATTTTAGTTACGTAACTATCAGAAATTCACTAAATAATCATTTTATTTCGATTACCGTTTGATTTACATATAAGTATGTACAACATGTAGGCGTTTAAAAATAATAATAGAAGAACATTTTCCTACTCTTTTAATTTACCTAATAGATTTTTTACATTTTTTCGGACATTTCTTTGCAAGTTTTGTCGTTAGATAACATTATTTAAAAATACGGCTTAGGCGTTGAAATTAGTGTTGAACTTTTTTTTAGTATTATCAGGGTTGGTGCTTGACCGCTCGTTGAAGTCTCCAGGTAAAATTGACGTTTTACAATGAAATTAGGAAATTTTATTTTCATAGGAAAATAAGTACAGTATTCTAAATTAAATTGAATAAACCCTCCTCAAGCTGGAAGCTCTTTGAACAATTTGTTTCCAAAAATGTTGGAATTCGTATCGACGTATATTACTGTATTTAATATTTAAAGTTTCAAACTATAAAACATTGAAATCTAAGTCTTAAGCAATCATTTCGTAGGCTGTTGATAAATAAAATTCTTGCGAAGGTATTTATAAGAATTACATGACGCTATTTGTAATACTTGATAAGGCATACATGAAGACTAAACCAAGTTAATCAAACAAATTGATAAAATATATCACAGTTTATAATTCATAGCGCAGGAATTTTATCTATACTATTACTAATCAGGACTTATGTTTCGCTTTCATTTCAACATGAATTTACATATCATGGAAAAGTGGCGAGTCCAAATCCAAATTTGAGGGAAAAAAAGAGAAATTGAGCTGAAAATAAACGTTCGGTGTGGCGCTTTTCAGAAATGTTTATATCATGGGAATTGCATAGTTTTCTATAAATACATTTTTATTATGTTGCTATTTTGATAAAGGTTTTTCCTTGTTTTAAAACATTGTCAAATTGGAAATCAAATTAGGTTTTACAACCTGCTTGGTAACCTAAGTTAGATTATTTTGTTAATTAAATGTTCAAACCTTGCTTAGGAATTAAAATACGGACCTAAAAATCAAAATGTACAACAACAAAACCAGAAACTTACATTATTATAGTTTTCTAACAAAATAAAAGATTTACTTGGAAGTTAAATAACATTTGAGTAATTGTATCTGTTTTATGTTCCTTTAAATTGTTTAATGGGAGCTTATCATTAGTAAATATTCAATCAATAATTGCAAGAAAAATTAATTAATTTAATAATCTTAGTTGAAGATTCATTTGGGCCCAGTATTATTTTGCCAGTTGTTTGTTTAATAAAAATATAACTCCTTCAAATTATTTAATTGATGTTACTTACTTGATACACTTAAGAGCTGATCTCAATAATCCCAGTTCATAGGATTTAAAGAAATTACCTACAATTTATAACTATTTATTATTCAACCTCAAATCATTGACCAATTGTTTATATTTAATTCTTAAATTTAATCTAAAATCTAGCTAAAAATTAACAGTAATGGGCCCAAAGGTTTTATTTATTAATACGACCTAAAACAGCTGATTTATTATGCCCTGCACGAAACAATGGCCTATTTTCTATAACAATTATTCACCGTGAAATTTATAAACTTATTACCCCAAGCACCACCGAAAAATTCAATGATTCAGTTTTTGTGTCAATTATTTCAGACAGTTGTTTAATATCTTAATAAGCTAGAATGTGCAAAACTCAAGAATTCTAAAAGTATTATTTAGAATTCGTATTTTTTTTTTGATAATTAAGGCCCGAGTTGTTGAGCATACTTTGCTTCTTTCGCGGTGCGAAGAGAACCTTGTTAAGTTTTGATTTTGTGAATATTTTGAAACTTTCTAAAAATCGATGGAATGTTTTTAGTTTTTGAAACCTTTGTATTTTTCCCAAAACACAAACAAAATTTGCTGCTTTTGATGTTACATTCATTTCAAGCACCCCCCCCAAAACTGATAATGAGCTGATTTTCATTTATTCTCATATTTTTCAATATTTGAAAATCAAATTTGCCGATGCAAAGAAAGAAATATTTGTATTTCTCTCAAAGCACATACGAAATTCATGTTCTTTGAGTTACATTCAAGTCTTTTAGATACCCTCCAAAACTGATAATGGCCTGATTTTTATTTATTTTCACATTTTTGAATTTTACATAGTTCCATTAATAGTTCAACGGCAACTCAGAATTTTTGCTTATTTCTTCAAAATTCGAAGCAACTAAAAAAACTTAAGCCTTTATTAAACTTTATACGTAAAGGTGGCCATAGGGCCGTGCAGCAGGTGCAATGCACTCGGTCCAGGCCCCCCTAAAGAGACTAAAAAATTAATGAACAAAATTTAAAAACATATTCAAAAGGCTTAAAATAGCATAAAACCAATGATATACGTTAGCAAAGTAGCTCGCATTGTATGTTTTATGTATTGTCTGTATGTAGGAGCAAATTGTTAAAATTTAGCGAAAATTTTAAATAGGCTACAGACAATACATAAAACATACAGTGCGAGGTGCGTGATGTGCAACTCCAATAATTTCTCTGTGATAAAACTTTTAGGGCCCCAAAAGGTTCCTTGCACCCTGGCCCCTTTATAGAAAAGGCCGGCCCTGTTTACATGTAACAACCGCACAAAATTATCGGAATGCATTGCAATAACTAAAATTAAAAAAAAATAATAATAAAAATACAATGCGATTCCAAGCAGATATTTTTGAGGTTCCCAAAATCACTTTAATAATAACAACGACCTTAATGAGTCGTTCTAGCTACCTAAATTCTAAACCCTGATTTTGTAGTTCTTTGAAAGATTTTTAAATAATGAATTAATTTTAAACTTTAATGATAATAAGAAGGCACAAAACATTCGAACCTGGAGATCAATTTAATTCAAAGCAAGTTCTAGCTTTACGTCTATTGTGTTATTCTTAATGGGCACAAAGGTCTATCTATATACACCTTTTTCTATTAAATAGCATCAAAGAAAATAATGAAACATTTTCTTGAAATTTAAATTTGCAACAAGATTCTTTAAACAAAAATGAACCTACCTTATTGTTGCAGCTTCTTTTCCGGCTGGAGCTTTTGCGGGTTCAGAAAACTTCCACAGGAATAAAAGGCACTTTCCGAAATTAAACAAATTGTTAAAAAGTTAACAACGCACATAACACACACAAACACAGTATTTACGAAAGAAATTCGGCCATTATTTTAACCAACACGTATCACACCACTTCTCAATCTCAACCAAAACTGAATAAATAAAACCGAAAGTTTAACACAATGCCCTGCTCTATAAATTTTGGTTGCGTGATAATGATAAAGTTACGGTCCAGTCCGGTTTTTTATCAACTTAGCACACGTGTGTTTTCTAACCCGTCAATTTAGAGGTTTATTTATGAATTGATGTTACAGTTCAAACCTATTAAAAACAATTCTTTCAATATTTACTGATCATAAAATTATTTACTATATTATAAAAAGGTGTTTTAGAAATGCTCGAGGTTCACCGCTTTGTAGGAGTACTTTCGATGTATTTTAATAAATTATAAAAATTGTAAACATTGTAAAGTCAGTAGCACGGTTATCAGTATCTATTGGATTTATTTATTTAATTAATCCAATATTTATCTTTGAATATTTAACAAAACCTAATAATTAGTCCAATAAATCCAATAAAAAAATAGGATAAGATTAATAATATATTAAAATGCTAAAAATCAAACTTTAAAAGCAAAAATTATTGTAATAAATAAAATAAAAAAGAAAATGGTCGCACAATTTTTGGAAAGTAATGAATAAAATTTAATGAAACTTATTTTACTTTATGTTCCATTTCAACCAGGTATTATTTTACCAGTCGGTTTGTTTAAAAATTCGTGCCTTCAAATCAGTCATCAATAAATAACCAATGTATATCTTCAAAAAATTAACACTGGGCAACAAAAAAGAGTCTGTCATTAATATTTTTAAATAATTAATAAACGACAAAACCTTAACGATTTTTGATTGAAATGATGCAGTTTCGCCCCCTAAATTCGAAATCTCTGTATAACGCAAAGACAAGGATTGTTGGAAATATGAGTATTTTAATTTGGTGCCTTTTTTTGGGCCGCTGTGTATGTTTTGATAATCTTTGGTGGGATATGAATCTTTAAAAATGAATTGTTCTGATAACCTCTGAAATTGAAGTTTATTTCATAACGAATTTTGGCTTTCATTTAACATCAATTAAACTCTTCAATCATAGGCGCCAAATCCATTGGGACACTGAAGTCGATTCCCCCAAAAAACAAATAGCAAAATTCGAGTTTCTTAACTGTTTTTCCTAATGCTTCCAGGAATGCTACTTAGTTATGACCTCATCATAAAAAATGATAACAATTACACACTTAATGTGGTTGAATAAAAGACATTAAACCCCTTTTTAATTATTTAATGTAGCAAAAACACATATTGTTAGTTGCTGCTAAAAAGATTTAATTATATAAATAAAATAACTTCCTTAATTTTTATAATTGTTAAAACCCAAACAATTCAATTTGAACGTTTTCTCGAATCATCAATAATTTTTTGAATTACTATGCCCGTAAGGTGGAAAATTTCTTTAAGAAAACAATTTTTACCAATAATTTCATATGCCAAAAGGGCACCAACAAAATTAAGTACAATCCAAAGTTTAGCTGTGACAAAATTTATAAATACTTTAGAACTCTTGATATAGGTACCTATATATACAGGATGGTCGAGAAAGTTAACTACGTGAAGATTTTTTAAACAATTTTTTTTAATGCTGATGAAGTATGTCCCCAACTTTCACGACCACCCTGTATATATTTTAATTTGCTATGTTTATTTTTATTATTAAATATGTATTAAAAAAAGTGCAAGCTATTCTCATATTTCTACATTTGAGTGGCTTACGCCAGTTAAAATTACAAAATAATTCAAAGGTTGACGTGGCAAACAAAAACTTAGTAATTACGTGCTGATGTGGCTAAAATCATCGGTGTCATCAGCGTGATATAAAGTGAAACACAAAGTCTCAAGAGAACGATAAAATTCAGCACAGTCCATCTCCTGTTGTTGTTGTATACAGCGTTCGTTTTTAATATGAAGTATACGACCTACAACATTATTTAATTTTAGGGGCGGCTGAAGTTTATAAAGTATAAGGATTTGTACCTGCAGAGAAAAATTGGTTAGCCTGGCTTGGCGCCCAGCACAAGCAGAGTTCTAAACCAAGGTCTATCAATTCGGAGATATTTGTCGTCTGCAAATGCGGGTATTGAGGTTGCGAGTCAAAATGAGCTTGAGATCTTTCCATATTGCCAATTCCGAACTGTCCTTCCTCATTGACATTTTGAACGGCTAAAGGAATTTCGTGGGTTTGGTTTGATATAGGATATCCCACTTGGTTGTTGGTGGAAGAACCAGGGTGTGGTTCCATATTAACCAAAACCGGAAAAATATACCGGTTATTTGGAACATATGCAAATGGTTGTTCCCAATTATTAGTCGATGGACCTGGTTGATCGTGGAATTGAACCATTTGGGAAGCCAAGGCCCCTTCGGTTACTTCATTAACCAACCCTTCCTTCTGTTCGGCGAAATTATATCGTTTCATGTGCGCCTCTTCTTGTGGGTAGTCCATATCCAGCTCGTATCTTATGTTCTCCTTTTGCACCCATTCCTTCATATTTTCAACTCTTTCCACTTGGAAGTCATGTCTTATACTCCCAATTTTCCCTTCTTCTTCTAGCCAATTTTTTATCTTTTCCACCTGCTCAGCCTTTGCCTTTTCTGCCATTTCTTTCATAGCCTCTTTTGCCAGCTCGTCTCTCATCCTTTCCACTTGTTCTTCTTGCACCTCTTCTCCCGTACGTTCAATTTGTTGCACTCGAAACACTTCTCTTGCACCCCCAAATTTCTCTTCTGCCAGCCTATTTTGAATCTTTTCCGTCTGCTCTTCCTTCGGCTTTTCTGCTATTTTTTCCATCTTCTCTTCTGACAGCTTGTCTTTTATTTTCTCCAACTGCTCTTCTTGTACCTCTTCTTTCTTATGTTCAGTTTTCTGCACTTCAAACTCTTCGCTTGGGTTCCCAATTTGCTCTGCCAGTTTATTTTGTATCTTCTCTTCTGCCAGCTCTTCAGTCAAAGGACAGTCATAGTGTAGCCTTTCAACCATCTTCCTAATTCTTTTAGGTTCAACGACTTTCTTGCCATCCGAAGGTGTGTCTCTCTTTATTTCATTCAAATTGTCCTCGACCAGCTCGTCCTGCATCTGCTTTATTTGCTCCTCCTTCACTTTTTTATTATTTTTAAGTTTATCTTCTTTCCCATCTTCTGCTGCTTCATGCATCTGCTCTTTTTTCAGTTCGTTTCCTATCTTCTCAATCGGCTCTTCTTTATCCTCCTTTTCCTCTTCTTTCGTGTCCGCAGTCTTTTCCTCGCTCGCACTTTCCATCTCTTCAACCTCTTCATTTGCATCACGGTTAAGGGTTAACTCCTGAAACATTTCCATTGGACGTGAATATTTGTTAGATAAACGAAGTAAGTATGTAAACTTTTTTCACCTTATTTGCAACAGATGTTACCTTCGTGGATCGTAGCTTACAGATGTCAGTCAAAGGACAGTCATAGTTTAGCCTTTCAACCATCTTCATAATTCTTTTGGTTTCAACGAATTTCTTGCCCTCCGAAGGTTTGTCTTTCTTTGATGGTTCATCATTATCGTCTGTTAGCTTCCTCTTCTTGGACTGTGGTGAAATTGACTAAAGCTACTATTTTATTTGTGAGAAGAAATGTAACCACTTACCAATTCACCAAGCTTATCGTTCATTTTTGACCTTTTACCTAAAATTCTCGCGATGTAATAACGAAAAAATTTGCACTTTGATAAGGGCTTCAATTTTAGATCGAATTTTAGAGCGGATCACTTACAGCACAACTTTTTCACTGTAAATTATAACGGATCTGCAAACCCACCAGTACCAGTATTTTCAGAACGAAATTTTGTTTTTGGACTTTGAAGCAACTGCAGTTATTCAAAGGCCAAAAAGCAATTTAAACTGATGCAAAATTTTTACAACAAATTATTGTGATATCTTAAAAAGCTTTAATAAACTTTGAAAGCAATGCACAGTCAAAGCTTAATTCCGCCGAAGAACACTTTCGAACTAAAGCAGTACAAACTCTGAAAACGAACTAAATGTACCGCCCAATTCAACCTTAGTACAGTGCGTCACAGGTTAATACTTTTTAGTGTATCCACCTACCTCTTGACGTATTTGCAAAATATTTATTAATGATAGTCGACTTAATCATCACTGACCTCTAAGTGTTGTAAATATAGCTTTTCTTCGTATTTTTCTGTTATACCAATTAATTTTCAAAGCTTTGTTGAAGTGATTCAACTCATGATAAAATATAAAATAAAATTTATGAGACATTTTAAACTATGAGGTGGTTCAAAATGCACTTTGCTTCCAATTACTTGGTTGTTAAATAAAGGCAGAAGAATCATTGTTTTGACTAAATCAAATCATTTTTTTTTATTTTGTGTTAATTTAACTGTTCTCAAAACAACCGTTAACTTTATGCTGAACTAATATGGAATAATTGGAAAATCATGTTTTTTCGACTTTATCTTTACGCAAACCCCAAGAACCAAAGCTTGAGCTTAATAACGTAAGTTTGATATGAAGTTACTTTTAGGGTTTTTCCATTTTAGGCATTCCATTGGACTTTCAATATAAGTTGATGGTATTTCTAATTTTTCCACAAGTGCAGTTGTTCCAGACCTTTATTATGACTATATACAAGTTAGCATAACAAAAATCCAACTTATCAAGGACTGGTATGTTATGATATGATGATACCTATACCTGCACAGATCTCGTGCTATGTTAGTTCTATGCAGTATGGGTTGTCTAACGTGCAGGTCACGAATCACAGCATTATTAATCAGAAGTTATTTGAAACAGAATTATTCGGACAGGAAAGGAAACAGAAGAGCATTCCAATGGACTTTCAATATAAGTTGATGGTATTTCTAATTTTTCCATAATTGCAGTTGTTCCAGACCTGTATTATGACTATATATAAGTTTATCAAAATATTCCTACATACTTTAGCATAACAAAAATTCAACTTATCAAGGACTGGTATTATGATACCTATATCTGCACAGATCTTATGTTATGTTAGATATATGCAGTATGGGTTGCCTAACGTGCAAGCCACGAATCACAGCATTATTAATCAGAAGTTATTTAAAACAGAATCATTCGGGTACGAAAAGAAATAGAAGAGCAGCAACTATTGTCTAAATGGAAATTTAGGAGGTTAAAGATTACACAAATAAATATAACAAGTTTAACTATGGTAAGCATAGGATATGAACTGAAAGTCTTTTAGTTTCAGGACAAGAAACGGAAACACAAACTGAAGATGAACCAAGATAGCTTTTATAAACAAAGCAAAATTGTGGCCAATCTTTGAAAATTGTGCAGGCATTTACAGGTATCATAGATTCAAGTACTATTTTTAGTTTTTTGTAACATGATGCTTAGAATATATCTTACAAATAAATCTTCAATGCCTGTTGAACATCACATAATGTTCTCAAACTAAATGTAACTCACCAAGGTAAACTCTTTAATTAAATATTAAATCACTGCCTGAAATTCAAGTGCGATAACCTGGAAGAATCGGCGAAATTAATTTTTTTCCTTCATCGTCACAGCATAGTTTTAAGTAAAAAATTGTAGGTGTAACGTTTTATTTTCTTCAAACGAATTATTGATGTTAATAAATAAACTTCCAGCAGTTTTCTTTAGGAACAAAGTCGACACACATAGAGCTAACAATATTTAGAAAAACTTTATGACTTTCTAAGTTTTTATTTTTTAGGTGAATGATAAAATCAAGCAAAAGCGTAAGTGGAACCACAGCCAAGCCGGAAGCCGAACAATAGACACTTCCATAAACCAGAGACAACACTTCCCATTGGTGCATTTTTAACTGCTACAGAAATTCCAAACACTCGCCATACTTTGTTACATTAGAAAATCAGGTAGGCCTTTGTTAAAAGGAACCTTTAAGATGTGTTTCCAACGAGAATCCGTTAAAGCGCTGCAGTCGTTATAAATGTAATATTATTGGTTGGTTGCATATATGTATAACCTTAAATGTCATTCTTGATTTTGTTAATATACTCCTGCAGTTAATATTAACAATTTCGTCCTGTATTTTAACATATTCATTTTTTATCTACAGAGCTAGGTATTAAATACCTCCAAACACCTCAATAATGAAAAAAATACCAAATTTTAACCCCGTTTTTATCGTTATTACTTACAATTATGATCCCAAAACAGCTTAATACCTAGCAAATTATTTAGAGATTCCTAATTTCTAAACAAAGTAATTATATTTATAATGTAAAAGCTTTAATGATACTAACAAAATAGACAACATTTTATACGTATGTCGCATTCTATTGATCTGGTGAATTAAAGGCCCTCTTTAATATGTTGTTATATAAAATAATAAAATTCGACTTTTAACAAATTGCTGGACATGGCTTTGTAATGTATTTTTGTAATTTTTTACTAACAAAGGTTTCAATACAAATGTAACATTATTTTTATCTATTTTAGTAGGTATTTAAAAACAATTTGTAACTTGTTATTAGGTTATTAGTAACCTAATAAATTCAACATTAATATTCCAAAGAAATTTAAAGTTAACATTTAAACAATTTAAGAGTGACTTTTGAGAAAATAAAAGCCTTATGGCAAATTAATAATTTAAGGTAAAATAGGAAAATTGAAAGGCTAAAAAGGAACATCTACGAAATCTACTGATTTATCTATTAAGTAAACATTATAGCGTTTGACAAAAATGAAAAAAATATTATAAAGAGATATAGCTTCTAATTTTGAGGGGTTATTGATTATCAAAAGGAGTCCTAGAATAAAAACAGAGTATTTAGAAAATTATTATGTTTATTCGGTATATATTTTACATCATTCTAGGATCCAACATTATTAGGAGCTACCTACATAAGATAACATAAATATGGAATTACCTATTAGGTTTCTTTATCATTAACATATTAGGGTATTACTTTTAGTAAAATAAATTAACTATTAATCTACTATTTGGTTTTTACATATGAAGCTTAATGTGTTTCTGAATTCTAGTAGTTAAAAAAAAAAAACGTTTATTATTTATTTTTTATTTTTCTTATATAATTGTTTGGCAAGTTTGTGAGCTCGGGTTTGTGCTGCCAATTCTTCTCCTAATTTTATGAGTCGAAATTCATATGCGCAGTAGTGCAGTAAGTATTTCCACACTAAGTCATAATATTGACGTGTTCTTGGTACGATATTAGGGGCATAGGGCGCTGAACTAAAAGTTGTTTGGCCATAGGAACTACTTGCACGCTGTTTCAAGAAACACAAAAATTAGAATATAACACAAAATTAAATTAGTCATTAAGGCTACTCTTAGTAGTAACAACCATTGCTATGTCAAAACATATCTTACCAATAAATAACTGAATAAAGTAAGTTCTATGATAAAGTAAAATTAAATCATTTAGATATGGTGATGTACTTTACCTTACCTGAAGAAATGTTTCGCTGATTTCCTGCTTGAAACGGGGCGATCTTATATATTTTTCCAAAATAAAAATAAAATTGAAAATATATCATTATTATTCGCAATTTAAAACAGGCAATTCAAAGACACTATGAAAAACAAAGTTCTTGTGGCTATAACATTCCTCTATTTTTGAATAGAGATTTAGTATGCATGCTTCACCAGCACAGAAAATTTCTTGACATCTTCATGGCATGTTTCCCATAAGCCCATTCTTTGATTAGGAATTCTCCTAGCTGTAGGACAGTGTGAGGTGGATTTGGACGCCTCTGAAGGGGGTTTAGATTGGGACTTAACGCAGGACAATCCATGCTTTCAATTCCATGCCATATTTCGCATAAGTCAATTCTTCGACTAGGAATTCTAGTAACTGTTAGAGAATCTGAGGTGGATCAGGGGCTTTGCAAATATATATTACATAGATGGTTTCAATTTTATTTCATATTTAGGAAAGTATTTGGGCTCATTTCAAATGCAGTAGGCATAACAAGTTCAGAATCATATCAACATAGTATGGAGTTCAAGTCTACCTGGGATTTCTGTAAGGTTGGTTCTTTGGCCGAGACTGATGCTGCTTCAAACCCCTTACAAAACAACTCAAATTTGGTGTTGCACTCAATGAGTTACCTGACATGAAGATAAAATTTGGATCCATTCCAAACGCAGCAGGTATAACAAGTTCAAGATCAACATAGTATTGAATTCAAGTCTTCCTGGGGTTTCCACAAGGTTGATTCTTTGTCGCAGACTGATGCTGCACCAAACCCATTACAGAACAACAACCAAATTTGGTGCTGCGTTCATACCATACCATAAAACGTGAGGCACATGTTTAGAATTGAAGTCTTCCTAGGTTTACTACAAGGTTAGTTTTGTGGTCGAGACTGATGGTATCCCAAACCATAGCATTCACCTGAGGGTCTGTAAAAACATATTCGACCATCGCAATATGTAAAATTGCTGGTTCCCATTGTTGAAGTTGCCAAGCGACATGTTGACAACCAAAAATCAAACTGGAGGTATCTTGCAATGGGTTTTAGGATGAGCCTTCTTGGATTTAACTTTGCTTCTCTTAATATGTTTCTGCTTGATAAGAGACTTCTACTTTATGAGTTACCCTGAGACCAATTTGTACCTAACTAGAGGTGTAGAGGTGTTACTGCACAAGGGAGAAATGAATAATAATTGATCCTGATTTTGGGTGGTTTTCCTCAAATTACCTTGTCCGTTGTCTCTTATACAGACCTGTTAGGTTATTGCAAGGGCAACTTCTATTTCATGAAGATGCCTCATTTCAGTTTAGCATGGAGTTTGGAGTAATTGGCAATAATTTTTCAGTCTTTTTAAGTTATCTCTAAACTAATAATGGTTAACTCCAACTTCACTTTGTTTATCCTAGTTTCTTTGAATTATTTTTACCGAAGGTAATTAATTTTAAAAAATCTGTAGGTATATAGAAAAATATCAGCTTCGCAGTTTATAATTTAGAAAAATGAAAAAGATATAAAGAAAGAAATAGTTGAGTGTATTACTTATTTAACTGCTAGTAATAGTAATGTAACTTAAGATAAAATAACTTAGCAACCTAACTATAACAAATTCTTGCCTATGTCTGTTTATTGTCATTTTCAGTTTTGGAAAACTTATTCAACAGGATAATTTTATATAAAAACAAAATATTATTCGTTTTGAACCAGAGCATGTTAAAAAATTAAACCATATAATTGAGTTTCTTCTTGATTTTGTTACTGCGATTATTTAATGAATGGAAATAATAACAAGAATAGCAGGTATAAACAGAAATGACACAAGCAAACAACGATGTTAAACATGCAATATGAGAAAAGTTAGTTAGACCAAATTTACTGTTTAATACAATTTAGCTTAGTTAGGTAAAATAATGAACATACCTTCCCACGAGGTAAACTGCTAGTTGTACCTCTAGAAGTAGTACTTGGGGCATCTAGATCCTGTAACGCAGATGCACTGAATTAGTATATAACTAATATTAAGTATTATTTAATTTTTCGAGGCAACTGACAAGGATAGTTTTGTTTAAATTAAAAAGTTATTTAAACCAAATTTAGTGTTTAATACAATTTAGCTTAGTTAGGTAAAATAATGAACATACCTTCCCCTGAGGTAAACTGCTAGTTGTACCTCTAGAAGTACTTGGGGCATCTAGATTCTGTAACATAGATGCACTGAATTAGTATATAACTAATTTTAAGTATTATTTAATTTTTCAAGGCAACTGACAACGATAGTTTTGTTTAAATTAAAAAGTTATTTAAATCAAACTTAGCGTTTAATGCAATTTAGCTTAGTTAGGTAAAATAATGAACATACCTTCCCACGAGGTAAACTGCTAGTTGTATCTCTAGAAGTACTTGGGGCATCTAGATTCTGTAACACAGATGCACTGAATTGGTATATAACTAATTTTAAGTATTATTTAATTTTTCAAGACAACTGACAAAGATAGTTTTGTTCAAATTAAAAAGTTGGTTAAACCAAATTTACTGTTTACTACAATTTAGGCTTGGTTAGGTAAAATAATGAACCTACCTTCTCACGAGGCAAACTGCTAGTTGTACCTCCAGAAGTACTTGGGGCATCTGGATTCTGTAACACAGATGCACTGAATTAGTATATAACTAATTTTAGATATTATTTAATTTTTCAAGGCAACTGACAAAGATAGTTTTGTTTAAATTACTGTAAGGTCATTACTTGCACTAAGTCAAAAATATAATTAACATAAATTAAGTTATTCCATACACAACTTTAATGACTGATTCTAAGTATATGCATTTTAAGTATAATTAAGCAATGCTTTATTTAATTTGTTACAATATACTTACCACATATGTAATCTGTTCAGTGGTTGAGCTTCGGGTCTCGATTTGTATAGCAGTGGTCTATAAACATATATTATAAATAAATTAAGCTTTTATATGCTTAACACTGACTATTTAGAAAATGCAAACCGTTATAGCAACAAAAATTAAATATACATAATATAATAACTATGTAAGTGGTAGATCAAGTAATAAATAACAAAAATCTAAAGAGTAATGCCAAATATCTCAAGTGCACCATGAAACAATTTTGGAGCTTATTATAAACGCTTTCATTTCAAATATTTTTAAATGAATATCCAAATATACGCAGTAATTATAAATTAGAGATCACTTACTTGGGATTGCAAAACGACTACTTTACTGAGCTTTAGTTTACTACCACTTCTGGATTTCACTATGTAATTTATCTCACTCTTGTCTTGTCTAAGTACGACATTCTGTTGTACTGGCTAAAAAAGTAAATTAGTGATCAGAATATGTTTTAAATTAATACTCTTTCAGAACCATAAGCAATTAAGGCTCATTTGTTTTTGCAGTAGACAAGTCCATATCCTTCATTAGACGTATTAAACGCCCCATTAAACATTTTGAAATACTTGGGGTTACCAAAACGCTTCTGTGGCACTACTTAAAATACAACAATGTAACTTCCAACTTGGTAATTTTATACAATACTATAACTTTGTAGATGAGCCTTTTAAGATGGTTTAGGTTATATTAATTATTCTTATCATAAAGTTAATCCAACTTACAATAGTAAGTGTGGGTCTAGAGATTGATTCTTCACTTGGAGGTTCTGGTGCTCTCTTAATGAGTATACCCTTCTTAAGTCTGTAAAAAAGTAACTGCTGTTGAAATGGTGTTTAACAATGTCATTAACTCTTTGGCGAAGAGCTTTGGCAAACAGCCATGGTGATAGCAAAAATGTGGAACAAATGAGAAAGTTATGGAAAAAACTTTTAAATACCCTCCGATAGAGGCAAAAACGTAATACTATAACCACCTAGATGATTTAAAATGATAAGCAAGTTATAAAGTTTATTAGCATGCAACAATGAAAATGGAGGATGACAAAATCAACTCAAGTAATGAAATGGCGGAGCTTTGAGATTATGCAGCAAAAACTATGTTCGTCACACAAGGGCACAGTCAAACTATTAAAAATCAAATACAAAGGCATATATTTTCAATGATTACAACTAAATTCCAATTTTTCCTTCTAGAATGAATTCAAAAGAATCTGAAGGTTTTCTGCATGTGATAATCGATACAATAGTTGAAAATATCTTCGGTACATGCATTTGATTTTAAGTAGGATAGGTAGAGCTTTTGCTTACTGAAATTGTGAATTCGGTTTAAAGATTAAAGAGCACGTAAAACACATTTAAAACATACTACTAGATATAATATAGCATATGTTATAGAAAAAAAAAATACATACCCAGTCGGTTTTTCTGAGTTATTTCCTTGTTTATCCATAATAATAGTCTTAATATAGAGTTTGTCGTTACAATAATCAATTATCTTCTAACACTTATTAACTAAACTAACAAATTACTAGAATGCGTCAAAACTCAACTATTTCTGCAACGCCTAGTTTTCTTTCTGTCAGTTTTGACAGTGCCGGCAAATTAACAAACTGAAATAACACTAAAATCCAGTAGCTCTCAACCGCGAATAGTTTGAGATGCACTGGAAGTTGTGCAAACTGAAGTTGAAGCTTAAAATCACTTATTTTCATTATTTAATAAAATATTGGTTAATTTTCCAGATCTCTTAATTTAAAAGAAATCAATATGAGTTTCTCTGCAGTTATTAATGAGAATATTTTGAAATTACAAAGTATTTCTAGTGAAAATTTAAATGATTTTACTGTTACGGTTTTAATTTTTAATATGTACATTGAAAACGTCTCACTTCAGGTTCAATATTGCAATGAGTCATTGCCTTTGCCTTAATTAATTTTGAAAAGTTGAAGGTAAAAAATTTGTTTTCACAGGGATTTGAATACCTGTCCCTGTTTTTTGGTTATGCATATTATGTACATTGATACTGTATAGTATCACATGAAGGTCTTTACAAAAACTAAATCTCTCTTGTACCATAACGCTGTGGTGGTTCCATAAAGAAGGCTAGCTATAATGTTAATAATGATGGTTATAGTACAAATAATTTGCTTCTGGTGAAAGTTCCCGTTACATATTTTCCCTAAATACTTTTGTTGCATGAGGTGAATCCCATCCCAATCCCATTTGCTTATCACAAGAAGTTGGTCATGTGTAAGTTATAGGAATTCTTAGGTTGTCTCAAGTTCCTTTCTCAAAAATATGTGATTGTTGCCTGATAGCCTTCTATGGGATGTTCGTTCTTAAACGACGTTGTTGAATTTTGCTCTCTCAAGGTAATAAACAGTAATTTTAAATTGAGCCACTCTCCAAATCAAACAAAATCTCTTTGCTTCCCATCAGTCCTTTAACAAAAGAGGGGAAAAATCAATGGGCTTTGGTGATAACCTTCTACGAAGTGTTCCTCCAAGCCGTTGAATTTTTCTTTATTAAGATATTATAATATTTGCAGTTATTTTTAAATTGGGCGATTTTGTATCCCATAATCCAAATTTAACAAAATTCAATTCTTTCCATCTGTGCTTCAACCAAAGAGAAAAGGGAATTTTAATGGGTTCTGGTGATAGCCTTCTCTGAAGTGTTCTTCCAAGATGTTACCGAATTTTGTTCTACATATCAAGATGGTATTTCTAAATTAAGCTTTCTTGTATCCCACAATTCAAATCAGATTAAATGTCAATTTTTTCTATGTGTGTTTCAACCAAAAAAAAAAGATTCAATGCAATGTTCTGTTATCCTTCCTGCAAACGGTAAAAAGATCAGTTCATCAGCATTTAATCATGAGATTACTAAAGCTTAATAGAAACTGAAAATCTTAAGTTAAATTTGCTTTTATATAACTCAGCTACGCAATTTAGACTTTAGACTTAGTACACAAACCTAGTCTTTCAGTTTAAGTTAAAATGTTAATTCTTTTCTCTATATGCTTATAAATAAATAAACATATTTGTGTATCTAATAACTTGCTATTTATGTTAATAAATAGGTGACTTAGTATTTTATGTTGCTATTTGCCTTAAATCATACTAAAGTTCATTGAAACAAATAAATCAGATAAAGCCGTGTCCTTTAATAAGTACCTACATGTTCTTCAAAACAAGTACTAATGTAACAAATTGTAATGAAATATTTTAACTAAATAAAACATCAAAATTAACGAAGATACAAAAATCATGAAATAGTTTAACAAATTAATAATAACATAAACAGAAACTTTCATGATTTGAGGTTAAACGTGATCATCATCAGTAGTATCGTATAAACTCAGGTCACTCAGGTCACTAAGCTCGGACGACTCAGTTTCCTGTGTTTCATTTGAGCTGCTAGTACGCGGTGTGCTGGTGCTTGCGATTCCTCCTAAGGATTGCAGCTGACCACCGCCTTCGCTCAAGCTGAGTCCCCACACTTCAGTCTGTAAATTTACTCTATGATTTAGGGTTGTTAAGGGGCGATAACCATTTTCTAGTGTTAGCAGTAGGGAAGACTCAGTTTGCAGTGTTTCACTCGAGCTGCTAGTTCCCGAAGTGCTGGTGCTTGCGATCCCTCCTAAGGAATGCAGTTGACCATTGCCTTCGCTCAAGCTGAGTCCCCACACTTCAGTCTGTAAATTCACCCTATAGTTTTGGGTTGTGGAGGGGCGATAACCATTTTCTAGTCTTAGCGATGAAGAGCCGCTTTCAGTTTCTTCGTCTGAGCCTAGGATATTATACGTTGAACCACTCTGTATGTCAATCGAATCTGAAGTTGTTGTCTCTGGTATGGGGTAGGTAGTGATTGATTCCGGATCGCCTGCCAATCTGTCAACCTCCGATGACGTGTGAGATGGTCCGGGAACATCTTCACTTGTAGGAGGTTGAAGGATCGGGCCTTCTTCAAATGACAATGGGGGTACTCTTAGTGTCACACAATTATCATTGTTTTGAATGGAGGGTAGCAGCTCACTTAATGGAATTTCAGTGGGGGATCTTCCGCTGCTACTAGAGGGTGTCGGCTCTTCGGAGTTGCTGAAGGAGAGTCGAGAGCTTACACCTGAAAAATAGAAAGATAAATGGTATATCCGGCATATTAAAATCCGGGAACATCTTCACTTGTAGTAGGTTGAAGGATCGGGCCTTCTTCAAATGACAATGGGGGTACTCTTAGTGTCACACAATTATCATTGTTTTGAACGGCGGGTAGCAGCTCACGTAATGGAATTTCAGTGGGGGATCTTCCGCTGCTACTAAAGGGTGTCGGCTCTTCGGAGCTGCTGAAGGAGAGTCGAGAGCTTACACCTGAAAAATAGAAAGATAAATGGTGTATCCGGCATATTAAAATCCACGTGAGTTTTTTTAAAAGGATCAGATATTCCAAATAGGCAATTCATTTTTTTCAAAAGCGTAAGATATATGCAAGATATTATTACTGCTTGTTTTGGTTATAAACCTAATTGCTAAACTAACTTTCGTTGTTATACTTTCTGTAATGCAAGTTTTCGTAGATGAAAAGTAATTTGTCAGAAAATAGAAAGAAAGATAAGTGGTGTATCTGGTATATTAAAATCCAAATGATTTCTTTCAAAAGTGTGAGATATTCTAAATAGGCAAGATGTTATTGCTGATTGCTTTGGTTATGATTGATGTAATAACTTTAATTGTTATACATTTTTTTATACAAAATTTCATAAATGAAAAGAATTTGATCAATTTACTACATGTAGGAAAGCTGTAGGTTACGAAACTAATAATTACCTTGCAGCCTGGCATCACTTCCACTGGCGTATTCATCAACTAATGTTTGTATTCCGGCCAGTAGTTCGAATAAGGGTTGGTCAATTTGATCGCGATCGCGCAAGAATTCTTCAGAGAGCATTGTAATTACTCTGCCAAATATGGTTCGCACGCGTTCAGGCTGGAAAATAAAAAAAATAATGTTATGAAGGTATTATGCTGCTATGATGTATGTTTGGTGCACTTTTCGATCACTGATCAAAATGCTAACGGAATTGCAGTTTTCAAACGGCAGTATACCATTTTTGTTATATTGACAAGCACATGCCACCCTCCCAAATACTCGATCTTAGATTTTCTGGTTTAATCCACAAATTATTAAATAATTTTTAAATAGCTATGTACCTACAATAAGAAATGTTAACTTACAACTCTTCCAAGATATCTACGGTCCATATTGCTGATTTTTATTAAAGAAAAGGGGAATTACTACACAAGAACGTACGGCTATCGATTTCGTTAGTCGGAAAATGGCCGACCACGCTTAGAAACAAAATCAAGATAACTGCCATGTTGCCAGATTTCAATCTAAGTTTTCTTGACCAACTCTTAAAAATGTTCATATAATAAAAACTATATTGGTACAGAAATTCCTGAAGGCGTAAAGCCTCATAGTGTCATATATTGTTAATTAATTTAATACATAAATGTTGCATATTCCACAGTATAGAAAGCATTATACTGACACGGTTGTTCTGTAAATATATTTGACAATCCAGCAATATGATTAACCGGCTTGCCGCTAGATGGAGAAATTTGTGGTCTGTTCACTACGGTTTGAATTTGTAAGAACTATCGGTAGACTGTGCTACCGGTTTGATAAAAATATAAAGTGAACCAATCTTTTCTAACATAAAATTACCTTTCTTAGAAAATTTACAGAGCCGTTTTGGTGAATACGCATTATTTTATAATTAAATTTTCAATTGCTGTTGAACTGAATTTTCCAATTTGAATAATCGGCACCAAAACGTATCAATTTCTACCAGGTCCGAGTTCCAGCAGTTAGAGTATTAGACCATTTACATTTATTTAGTTTTATTATCGTTGCTAGATGGTAGATGCACTACAATCGGTCGTTAGAAGTTAGTGGACCGAAAATAATTGATATAAATGCAATTGATTCTTGGTTTAATAAAAAAAATGCAAATAAAGGAAAAATTCGCGGACAAATACTTGCCATAGAATTGCTTATCGAGTATACACTTTATACAAAAGCTGCCTGTTGTGCAGAACAAAAAACAAATCATGAATGTCATATTAAATTTATTACCAAAACTGCAAAAGCAAAACATAAATCTGAAATTTGTAACTATAAGTGCACTTGTCCAGCAGATACAGGTTGGTGGGCAGCTTGTAAACATGGGTGCATTAACATTTGCATTAGAATATTTTTGCATAACAAGTACCTATATATTTATTTATTTGATATCGAATTAATTCTTGGTAGGCTAATAATAATAATAATAATAATTCTATCAGTAAGAATTTTAGTTTTCTTAGCAACTCCAATCCAATTCTCAATTATAATAATTGTACAACTTGCTATAATCCTGGTTTTGGCAATATCTTTTTCAGAAAGTTGTTCACTTCTTTTGAAAGGCGATATGTTAAGGATAACATACTTATGCTTTAACGTATCAGATATATGGTCCCCCTATCAATTAGTATAAAGTCACCTGACTCTAAAAACATCTAATATTCCAGATTTTGTATTATTTAACAATCAGTTATAGAACCTCCATATACAACTGACACAAATAAAATTCCTCCAAGTTCTGTACCAGCAACTAAGACTTTACATGTAGGTACTTGGTGGTGAATTGGATCTGAGATTTGTCTATTCGAAACTTGGTACAATCCATAATTGCAATATCTTCTGGGGTTAATGGTTTTTAGAGTGTTCCAAAAGTTAATTCTACGAAAACATGTATATAGGTAAATGTTCAGTATTTTTTTAAACACTGGCGTGGGGTCCATGGTAGCGATGGAAGCCCGCTTCCCTTGCCTCCATTCGTAAGGCAAAACAATATAATTTATTAATTTTATTTTTGTTTCAGCAGTATGTTAAAATTAATAAAATTGTTTTACCTTATGAATGAAGGCAAGGGTGCTTCCATCGCTTCCATGAACCGCACGCCAGTAGTTCAGTCCAATTTTGGAATATTTTCTGTGCTACACGCTGTTCTGCATCAAACATACACGAGTTCATCTTGCAAAGTAAGAGCATGGTGTCTATTTGTGTAATTGTTTCCAAATTGTTCACACCAAAAAATTAAAAAGTTGTTTAGAGAATCCTGGGATATACCTTAATTGGCTTAATTGATCAAAGTTTAGGAAATTCTAAAAAATAAGCTGAGATCACCTATAGCTTACAGTAGTTTGACTTTCTGGTATCACATTTCTCCACTGGTTCTTCTTTAGCTTCATTTTCTGGGGCATTAGTTTCTGAAGTTGTGGTTGCTACTTCTTCAGAAACATTACTATTGTTAGTAGTAGTAGTAGTATCTAGTATTCCAACTATTATTAAATTCCCTTGTGTAGATTCTTTCTTCTCTTACGTTCAAATTTTGTCGAATTTTCTAATAGCCAAATTGTGAGTTAGAACAGCGGTTTTATAATTTAAACTTTTCAGTTGACCTGAAGTTATATCAACAGATAATTAAATTTGGTGTTTAGATGAACTTTAGAACTTACCTATGCCTGTTATGTCAACATAATCCGATGCAACAAAATGTTTGGAGCATATTTTCCGTTAGTATTTTTTGGGAAATTCTTGGAATATTCCGAATTCCCACAGAATTTCCTGGATATTCTGGTATGTTTAAAAATTTGTTCTAATTTTTAAGTAGGTAGTGTTACGGCTTTAGATAGATAGGTATTAGAAAATTACATAAATCTTTTGTGAAATTCAGGTGAAATTCTTTAATATTTCCTGGGGTTCAGGCTTTGCCGAGGGATTGAAAGCCATACAGGAAACATGTAACTAAATGGAATGCTGGTGAGTTTCCACGAGAAGTTTGTTAGTTATCTCTTACATATTTAAAATTTTCATAGGATTGTGTGGAATTCCTACAACCTTCCTTAAAATCTCATTTACACAGAGATAAATTGCAGCGAAGTTATAGTCCATAGTTTACAATTATATGGAATGCTATTTCCCCAAGAATTTCCTTGTGAATTCTCATGGAATTCTTGTAAAATTACATAACATGTTCTTGTAATTCCTGTGCATTTTGTGAGTTTCACATAGAATTAGATAAAATTTCCTGGATGTTCTTTGGTGTGAAATTAAATTCAAGTTCAATAAAGCTTAACAAAGCCAACTTCAGAAATGTAATAGTTAAATTATTAGCAAGAAATATTACATAAAACAACCTTGTGTATAAGCTAAAACCATGAACTCGTGAAATTCCATTGCTTCAATTTTAATTTTACTCAAACTGTAGTTACCAAAGATAAAATCAGTCGCAAGCAAGATACTTAGTAAAAACTCAATAAAACCAGACGAATTTTTAACAAGCCTTTTGGTGAAATATAAAAGGATAAAGCGCTAACAAAGCAGAACTTTGATCTAAGTCCAAGGATAACTCAACTACTTTCAGCACAAGTTCTGGCATGTCAAAGTAGTTATTAGGCTTATTTGGCCCCCTGCCTTCCCGAATAACCTAAATTGAAAATGAAGCAACAAGCGCTGTAAATTGCTACAAAACCATATAGCAAAGCTGTGCAGCAAGCAGTTAGAAATATTTGTTAATATCGTGCAAGTTAACTAGGTAAATTACAGTAAGATAAAATTCGGAAATTACAACAGGTTTTTAGATATAACATATAACTGAATACCTAATTCATGAAGAGATGAAGCTTTCATAACAGCTACAAAGCTCAAAAAAGTTAAAACAATATTCGTTTTAAACACATGTTTCAACGAGAAAATAGGTCACAGAAGCCTATTATGATTATGATTTTTGTGTTGCAAGTAAAATAAAAATAATCAAAATAAAGGGTTGAAACACGAATTTTTACACAGTTGCATTATAACGCTTATTATTGACTAAGTGCAAAATTAATTTAAAAGCTCTAAATTCCATCGAATGAATATTTGAATTAAAAGGTGAACCAAGAAGGTTTCCTCTCTAAAATTGATTACTTAGTAGAAAGGGTGGCTAATCTAACTTCCTTGGAATTTCATTTGCATCTCATTTGGAAATTACAAACTTACCCTTAACCCACTACTTTTTATATCGTATACCTTGACTTGGACTTGTATTGGACGAATCTATTCACCTATTTACTTAATAAATCAGAGTATGATTTATTAAAAAACTTTCTAGAGCTTTTAAAAAATTCTGTAATTTATTTAAACTTAAAAAAAGCTCAACAAAATTTCAATATAAATTGTTATTGTGGGAAACTGAAGTCTGCTTTTCTAAGTTTCATGTTTTCCACAACATTTTAGCTGCTTAAAATAAAATAATAAATGCAAATTTATTACAATTTTCTTAAGTAATCTGAAGCAGTAAGGCCTAAATAAGTTAGGGGAGATTGGAAAAGTTGAGCCACCTATGCAATTTTCCTAATCGAATTCAAACTTTTGTGATTTTGGATTAATTAAAAATTCAGTTAAAACTGGGATTTTAAGCGTTTTCTTGACTGCTATGATTACAGAAAAAAAACGTTTGAAAATTTCAAATTCTGGAATATACAAAACGGGTTTAAGGTTAAGTTTAGTTTGAGAAAGTAAATATTTTCCAGAGTTTTCGTTCTTAACACAAACGAAAAGTTTTTAGGCAACCAGGTTTATATGATTAAATTTTGATTTACATATTTATGTGCGGAAGTTTCCGATTGGAACTTTGAGTTTTACCCTCGGTTTTGCCACATCTGTGAAGATAATAACAAATGTTAATGTTATTATTTTCGTAAGAAATTAAGTGTGAAGATTCGATATTTTCTTCAAGCTCAAACTGACGGATTTTGGATTTATTAAACAGCTAAAACTGGGTCATAAATCACATTTTTGATTGCAAATCATACTGTAAGTTGTCGTTTTCTCATTAAACAAATGAGGTAAAGTGTTTTAAGAATACCCAAACATTTAACTAATTAAATGGATGACCACAGAATTTTTTTGTAGACAAACTTAATAAAATGGAAAATCCGGTTGTTAGCTTGGTGTTTTAACACCTTTATTAATTGTCATTAACATACATAAGAATTAATTTACAAGCCATAAAAGTTTGGTAACTGATATAACATTATGTTTTATTTGTCAATGATCGACCTTTGTTGAATAATATTTGTCTAAAGCATAATCGTGGTAGCGAGGGACATAGCTGAAAGAAGAAAAACTGTTCATAGCCATAATTCCATAATCATAATAATTATTGACGCGTTATCAGAATACATAAGACTTATCAAAGGCATTTCATCTGTCTTTACAATATTTAATGAGTGAGACATTAAATCTACATATGAAAGACAGGATGTCATAAAATGGCATGCGGACAGTGGCTTAACGCGAACGTTTTCGTGAAATGATAAAGTGGCAGTCAGGAGCATTTCGGTCCAGTTAGTAGGACGGCGTCGTCCTTAACAACCAGGAGGGTTTTTACTCGTTCCTCGTTTTTCCGTATGTGCGTCCTGTTTAGTATTCAGAAGCACAACAAGTGACCGCACACGCGAATAATTTGAAGCATGACGGATATTTTTACGTAAATAAACATCAACAGTGAGATTTATTTTAAATTCGTAAAGTTAAACTTGCCATGGTTTAAATATTTGTGCACCTATGGATAACATAACTTCAAACGGTAGTTTACAGACAGTTACCCAAATTTTAATTACGATAGCTTTCGTTGTTGGTGCGGCTGCTAACACCTTAGCTTTATGGATCCTTTATAAATCTTCAAAAACGCGCAACAGTAAGCACGTGCTTATGTTGAGATGCCTGGCTGCTAATGATTTGGTAGCCCAATTCGGAATGTTATTTCTTATGCACTTTAAAAGATACCAAGTGATTCCTCTTTATTGGCAGTGTGTCCTTTATGTATGTCTTCGAGCCTTTGGAATTGGTTCAGGATGTGTAGCCCTTGTTATGGCCGTTGAAAGATGGCTTGCACTTACAAGACCATTTGTTTATCAGACGGTAAGTTTTTCCTTAAAAATGTTAAACCTCCTATGAATCAGGACTTAAATCGTATTTGAATGAATATTGGAACGATTTTTATTTAGCAAAATTCTGTCCTTCCACACTGTACGCAATTTTTATCTTACTGATTGTACTTTTTATTCTTAATTCATGTGTTAATACTTCAACGTCAGTTGGAAAACCAACCCAAAAATCCACACCAGAAAAACTGACTTTTGGATCTTTGTTTTTTATACCAAAAATATCAAGCTAAGATTGACTTTTAAATTTTAAACTTCTTTCGGGGTATTTCGCCACCACTTGCTAAAGTAGAAATTATTAATAAAGTATTTTAGCAACTGGCAGGAAAATGCCCAATAAAGAAGAATAAAATGTCAAACTGTCCTTTGGAAAATATTAATTTCTAAAATAACCAGGGCCGGCTACAATTTTTTTTCAAAGGTATTAACAAAAAGAACGTATATAGCGTCATTTAGTCTCTTTGGGGGGCCGATATAAGCGCGGGGCCCGAATGCACCCGCTGCACTTCCCCCTGGGAATAACACATTAAAGACCTAAGCTGAATCATTCATAAAGTCTATCTTCTTAGATCTTGGCCGAGTTCTATGACGCTGATGATGAGGATGATTAACCCTACAATTTATTATTCAAAGTTTAAACTAAAATCGAGTTCCTTCGAGCACTTAATATAAAACAAAATTTACTCTTAAACTTGAAATTGTTACCGTAGTGAAACTTTGGATTTGATTACCACAGTAAGCCTAAAAGCTTTCGAGTAATTGTGCTTACAAAGCAAATCATTCAGTGTAAACCCCAGTCAATTAAATTCGTTTTCTTTGAGACCGCTGAAAATTTTTAGACCAATTTTCTTTCAATTTTGTTTACACTTAAGACAGTTCTTTAAAAAAAAGTGTGCGATTCAGAAAGACAAACTTTCGTTGAAATTGAAAAAGTTTGTGAAGTTAACTGGTTTCTACAATAAGAAACAGGACACAGAGGGAACGTAAATGGTTTAATTTTTCATTATTTTGCCGTTAGTTTGACCCAAATGTGGTAAAATTCCGATTTTGATATTTTTTATTACTTAAAATTACTTAAAGAAAACTTTTTAACCGATTAAAATTCGAATTTGACGTGCAAAAGACCAAAAACAAGCTACAGAAAATTTCAACATTTTTTGGAATATACAAGAAATTAAAGGAAAATTCTGGAAAGTCCTTCGTTGCTTTCATTTTTATGAATGGGCCGATTATTCGACTTATTTGGCATTCTGGTTTCTTTACAAAAATTCATTTAAAAAATCAAAAATAAGCAAAGGTCAAGCAGTTAAAATGTATGCCCCCTGGCATACATTCTTCTTTCCAATTATTTACGGAAACTATAAATTAATTTAACATTGGCATCCATACAGTTTTGTTTAATAAATTAAATATTCATAATCTCAGTGTGATGAAACTAAAACTATAATATTTATTTAACGATGTCCGGCGTTTAATCATTTTTAGGTTCTTCGTGTCACGTAATTTAATTTGCGATAGTGTTTATTACTATTATTTAAATTTATTAGAAAATTGATTTAGATAAGGTTTATCTTAGGAAAACAGAGGTTCCTTTAGAGGTTATAAACGATGTAGACATCTAAATAATAGTTAAACGTGGCATTCGAGATTCGAAGCTTTAGATATAAATAAATGTCCCGATTGATATTCATCATATTCCTTTTTTGATATTTTTACCTGAAATTTTATCCTTTGAATACGAGCCTTGCTTGGTTGTGGATTAACAGAGATTGCTTAATAAGTTCCTCCTGTTCCTTCAGTTCCTCCTGTTGTTATTCTTCTCTTTTATTCAACTCCTTTTATACACCTTTTCCTCCTCTTCATCTGCCTCCTTCTTATCTTCATCCTATTTTTCCTTCTCCTCCTCCTCCTCCTTTTCCTCACCCTTCACTCCCTTCTCCTCCTCCCCCTCCTCAGCCTAGTCCTCCCGCTTATTGTTGCAATTTTTCTTCTTCTTAAGTTTTTTCCTGTAACTGTGTGTCTCCGCTTTTTCCTCCAATCTCTCCTCTTTCTTCTCGCCTCTTTTGTCATTATTCTTCTATTTATATCCATTCTCCTTTGCTTAATTTTTTCCAGCTTTTTCCTCCCCCTCCTCCTTCTCCCACATTCTTCTACTTGCTCTTCCTATTTTTCGTTTTCTTCAACTCCTTTTATTCATATTTATTCTTTGCGTACCGTTTTTGCCATAATTATTTATGTGAAGTTGTTTTGTTTCCAGTTGTATTTAATTAAAACAATTTGTGTTAAGTAAGCATTAAACATCAGCACATGGTATACCTGGAAGTTTTTCTTGTAAAAAAACGAAGTAACTTGATATAAAATAAGGATAACAGAATAATTTAATCGCAGTAAATGATAACACGATGGTCAACTCAACCGACAAAGTTGAATCATTCATGTTCGAGGTTTCTCTAACATTCTAGGAGAATTCTGTAGTATTTAATATTAATGTTCAATGCTTTAAATTTAACTGCGAAAGATGATTAACTTCAAAGGCTGTTACTGCTTCATTAGCTTTTCCTTTGAAGTGGTAATAATATAGGCCGGATATCGATTTTGAGCTAAGTGAAAGAAAATTATTCACAGCAAAAGTAAATTATTTTCTTAAAAGCAATTAATTGCAAAAGTGTGGGTTTTGTTGAAAATATTTTAAGTCGCATTTTTAGCAAGCGCTTAGTAGGCAGGATCTGTTATTTCATACTTATTTGACGTTTACAATTTTACCCCATATTATTGCAGATATTGCAGAAATGTTGGAAGTTTTCATGACTTTCAAGGGATTCTTCATGATTCATTTTCAAAAATATTGCAATCTTTAGACAGTTTCAGATATGCAAAATTGTAAAACCATCAAGCCTTTTATGAATTTCTTACTGTTTCGTCATATGTTTAACATTAGTGCTCAAGGGGCTAAAATACGTCATCCTTGGAAAAATAACAGCTTTCTTCGGCCTTCTCTTACTTTCTAATATCGCTTCATTAATTTAAGTGAAAGCTTAAGGTAATTATCATTTGCTTAAATGAGAAATCTGTCAAAACTTGTCAAAAATTGTTTAAAGACAATTTGGTTACATTTGGCGTCACGTAGATCCTTCTTGGGTTTATTTGTGGAAATTCATTTCGTATTATTAATATGAAGAGTTATAGGTCCCCATATACAGCCCTGCGACACCCCAAAATCAATTGTAAACAACAGAATTACAAACAATTCGATCTAATTTACGAAGATTTTTTATGTTAAAAAATTGAGTTTTAGGACCTTGAATTTCTTCAACCATTTCCTACAAACTTTCGTCAATTTAAAGCATTTCTCAATTGAACTTCCAATAATTTTCACATTCGCACGCATGAAACGAGCGTAGATTTTCCAGTAATTTTCCTGCAGATTATCATCACTCGTTGTGTAGAATATTAACTGACAGTTTACAACTAAAGAATTCTCTGTCCTTTATTTTATTACTTTACGTCCTTGATCTATGGTTTATAGTTTGTTTCGAACGTTTATTAACAGGTTTATGAGTTAATTATAACCGTGATCAAGAAATCGTTAAGAATAACGCGTGAGGTTTATTTGTTTTAAGGATAATTTTCGACTAGTTTATTTAGTGGTTGCAAGTAAAAAAATTGGGTTTACGATTAAGCCTAAATGTTGTTGGGTTAAGTTCCAAACGTAAATAAGTAATTTTCCAAAGTGTCCAAGGTGTTTTTTAAGATTTGTTAGAGTTTTGCAGAATCAATACATGGACTTAGAACGTTTCACTGTGGCTTTTTATTGCAACAAAAGCGTAAGTCATCCAAAAACGGTTCCTTCCGATTAGCTTAGCTTAGAATTGGAACAAATTTCAGGCAACATCACTTTATATTTCTTTGTCTTTTACTGTAGTTCACCCCTTAGACGTGATTTTAGCTTGAAATTTGCATATTCAAATCTCAAATAGATATCTGCAATTAAATTAAGTTATTCGAGTACTCAAATTAGAAATTGTTGGACTCGAAAGTAGAGATCAAACGAATATGCAGCCGTTTTATCAAGGCAAGCAAAATAATTTAAAAAAAAAGTCTAATAACTTGTATCTTTATGTCATTTATAGTCGTTTTAGGCGTACGTGTATTTAATAAAAGTTTTCGCAAAACAATATTCGGCCTCAGCCAACAAATTAATATTCGTTTCATCTCTACTCGAAATTCCGATCAAATCTTTTATAATGAAAATTAGGGCAAACTCAGTTTCCGGTTCAATTATTGTTTTTATTTTTGGCATAGTCGCATTAACTTAAAAAACAAATTCGTTTAAACCTTTCAGGTTTAGACTTTTTTGCGGCAACATAAATTATGTTTAAGTTTAGCATCCGAACAAAAACTCCCAAATTTTTAAGAAAATGCTGAATTAGGCAAGGTTCAAACGGTGAACAGATAAGATGAGGCGTACTTTAAAACAACGGAGAAGGAGCGCAAATTAGGCATTTCTATTAAATTTAGGAAGTCTGAGTTTATCAAAGATATTTTCTAAAACCCTTTGAATGATTTCTTGATTGTTAATTCTAGAATAAACGTGGGCTTTATTCAAAGTATTCATAACACGCAAGAACCCTGGAACAATTCCTTTATAATTATTCTACATTTCAAGCTTTAAAGCGCATTGTTTAAAATAAAAGTTCGTCAGTTTTATGTAGTAAATAAAGCGCCATCAACGATCGAATATAAAATAAAAGAGAACCCTTTAAATTGTCATGGGTTCAATCAAATCATATGATAAATGATTTCATTGAAACCAGACAGAAACTCGTAAATATCTGGCCCCTGAAGGCCCTGAAAGGCTTTCCTGTTATCTCAAGCAGGAATTTGTTTCAATTTAATTAACAGGTTTTCTGTTCGTTAAATAATCAAAAAGTTTGTAGAAAATCATGGTGGATATTTGCTTAGCCTTTAATAAACTACGTAAATTAATAAAAACAGCTAAGATGACATACCTACTAATATTAAAGTTTTCTCAAAATTAAATTACACGAACAAACAGCAATTTTTTTATATTAAAACTTTTTTATTAGCCTCCAAGGCAACATATTGCGTATAATTGTAAAACGCTTTCTATGTTTTCTCAAATAAAGGTCACAAATATCTGCTAAAATATAAACACTTGATGGTGGGAGTTATTACAGTTTTTTCGGAAGGTATTAAGTTTCGTTCGAAGATGTGAAAATTCTGAAAGTGCTTTTGTTACAAGTTTTATGAAACTTATTTTCGACTTTTCTATTTGTGGGTTTCCCTTCAAAAATTAGCAAGAAACTTTATGTATCGAATAACACTTCCAACTGGGAGTTGCTAATATGTAATAATATTTGGTTAATTTTCAGCTTTTCATTTGGGATTTATAAATTTATGGTCATTAAATGATCACATTTTCTAAGGCTTCCCAGTTAAATTACGTGCTGTAATAAATAGACAGATTTTAAAATTAATTTGGGCAAATTTCAGTTGCTTTGATGAAGATCAAATTCCGTTAAAATTATTTTATGTATGTAATAAAATCTGGTTAATATTTGTGAATAGATAATCAAAACAAATTTCACGACAAAAATGGCGCTGGAACTTGCTTTTATTAAAATAACCTATATTAATACAAATGAAATCGAGATGACAAACATTTCTGCAGAACATCCACAACACAATAACATGATATTAAGCAAGGTTTAATTAACTTTACAACAGAGCTGCAGGATCGAAGAACAAAGTGATTCATTGTTAGGAAAATTGCCCTGACTTATTCCTTACTGAAATGTACAGTAGGAATGTTGGTTCATTCCTACCAAATTTTTATTATCAATTTATTAATTTTTAAGAGTGCTGCAAACCCTTCATTTACCTATGTTGGTTCATTCCTAGCAAGTAGATTTTGTCGTTTAGCTTCTTACATAATTTTCAAAGGTCTTTCCAACTAGGTGCCCTCGCACATTGTAAAGGATGTTTCACCCTATCGTTGATTGAGAATATGCTCAAGACATATCTCAGTAGTCAGAATTGTCGTTTTGTTGTAATTAATTGTGATCAGCACTGACACCCGAGCAACCATAAGGTAATTTTGATAAAGTCTAATTTTGAATACGTGAAATACAGTAAACTTGCTAACTTTTACGTTGTGGTTAATTTGGATTTCTCAGGGAAACCCCTCAACTGGAATTACAGTCTTGTAACCCTTTTGATTAATTCACGTAATCGGAAAGCAATGCTTTACCGCGGTGTACGTAATATGAAGGATTTCTACTAGTTAATGCGAAGCAACAAAGTGCAATACAACTAACTGTATACTTTACAGTAAGTAGATACACTCGATCAGTGTACTAATCGAGATTCCAGACCACTATCACTATACAGCGTAACTGAATAATGAAGACTGGTTGCTTTGGTAAAATTTGAACTCCTATTTGTACTGAGAAATCCGCATGCAGTCCCCGCGGTGATTAAACGTTCTCACGGTTTTGCCTAAATAGATTGGTATCAAAATGTTCCCATGAGTGACCCTTGCTCTCCAAAACTAATAAATTCCATGGTTGAGTTAAAATCCTAATACTTTGGTATATTTTAAATTTCTTTGAAATTTGATACTTTAGTAGAACACGTGTGAGTCCACTTGTTTACATATAGGCGGCGAACTAATTTGCAAAAGGGACGTGTTTTTACGCCGAGGATTTATGATATTTCTGTTATTAGTTTAGAAATGAAATTAACTTTCTGCCACATTCTTGCCCCAAAGAAACACCCCTAGCGTTATGTTTTCAACAAAATAATTACATTGAAATATCACAATTTCAACAGCTTCATGCTCGAAGGATAAAGTTATGAATTGCTTTAAACTAATCTTTACAAAAAAAATAGGTAGAACTGTTGGTTCATTCCTAACAAGTAGATTTTACCCTTTAGCTGTTTACTAATTTTTATGGGGTCTTTACAGTTAAAATGTGTCCTCCTTCGTTTACCTATTTTTTTTTTATTTTAAGAGCTTAATGCTTGAAGGACAAAGTTACGAATTGTTTTAAACTAATCCTTACAAAAGACAGGTAGAAATATAGGTTCATTCCCAGATTGACTTTTTATTAATGTTTAAGGGACTTTCAAACCAAAATATTTTAATGTACTTGCATTGAACATTAACCTTCTAGATTTAACATAAACTTTAGGTAAATCTAGTACACTTGCAACACTTGCAAGCTCACTGAAAAAATAACCAAACAACTTACAAACCGATTGTAGTTTTAAATCAGTTCCTTTTTTATTTTGTAATTCATTTGAAAATATATTAAAATTATCATATTTGGTCGAAATTCCTATGTTATCATTTAAACCAATTCAAAATTTTGATTTTGTTTGTTTTATGTAAATTTACATCCCACTGTTGACCGACCTAATTCGAAGCAAATTGGCCTGCAAAACCTTTGTCCTTGAATCAACCTACAAAGGAGCACCAGAATACAATCAGTAAAAATGAAAAACGGTTTCCTCCCCTGAGTTTCATATTTTTATATACATTGTTTATAAAAGTACTTTGAAACATAAGCCATGAAATAAATAAATAATTAATTCATAAAACTATACTTTCAAGCACTTCAAAATATCTGGAGTCTAGTTTGAAATTAAAATTTTCACGTCCTTATTGATTTGAAGTACTTTCAGTTTTCTAACTTTGTTCGAGATTAAATAATTGAATTTACGTTTGCAAACCCCATGTTCTTATAACTTGGGATATCAAATTTTCCTCGAGTTATAATTACTTTATACGTCGATATATCAAAGAAAAACCGATTCGTGTTGATTTGTGTAGGTTTGAGTATCGGCTTTTTACAGCCACCGCTTTTATAAAAATGCTTAAAGCGGTTTGATGAATAACTGTCGCTTTTCTTTTATTCCGGTCTAATTCCAAATGTGGCACGTAAATAAAAATATGTCAAAACAATTACAGTCCATATGCTTGATTTAGCCAAATTACCAAAGACAACCTTGAAAAGTTGCTATTCTCACATTTTACATTCCATGTATGTAGTTTTGTTGTTATTGTCGGATATTTTACACAGAACTTCGCATAAACTTAAATTTAAATGAAAATATACTTTAAGAGAATACTCCCGACGTGTTCTGATTATTTAATTCGTCTAAATAAGGCGATGTGGTAATTACATTTGTAATCTTAGTAAAACGAATAAGGAAAACTAATTTATTAAAAAGGTAAACAATCCGTTTTTGTGTATAATTATTAAAAATAGGCATTTATTGAGGTGGGTGGACGACTGACATCGATTTAACAGCCGAATAGTAATATGCTCCCTTGGGTAAAATAAGAAAAATTCCACTGTCGTGACTACCAAATTGCTTAAGATTTACAAAAATAAGGTAGGTCTTAGATTAGTGTACGTAAAGAAACCCCGCAATAGTAGAAAATGCTTAAAGAGAAGCCACCGCATTATTTATTTTATTTATTCCATCACATTGGCCTCAAATTTAACAACCCAGTTATTTCTAAAAGAGTCGTGCTCTGTACTGATGAAATAAAACTTGGGTGTAGAGATAAGTTTTTCAGTTGAAAGGTAATCAAACGTTTAGGTATTTCGTACCCAAAATCGTTTTTAAATATGAGTTTTGCTTGTTTTATTCTGTGCTGTGCAATTTACACCCAGAAATCTGTACGAAAATGTAAATGTTATTTATCAGTTATCAACATAAACCATGGGCATCTTAAAATACGTAAAATTAGGTTATAGCGTATCAGAGCATGATGCCAGCTAAGAATAGAGCTTCATTAGCTTAATTGTTAAAGTGCTGTTATTATCGAGACATAAAGAAACAAATTTATTATAAAGCAAGCTGAGCTTAACGAAATCATTCAGTTTCCACGTATCGGACGCTTAGATGTTGCAAGCATGTTTAATAAATTGTATTGTTTGGGGTAATTTTATCCTTTATGAATATAAATAGAAGCTAAGTTTTGTTGCATAGAAATACGCCCTTCTAATTTTGTATGTATTAAAGGACAAAAATTGGTTCTATCGGTGATGCACAACTGTAAAGTCCCGGATTCAAATCCAGACTCATCCAGAATTATTTGTGCATATTTTGAATTAATAATGCATTTTTGTGGCATATTTTAAGATTTTTAAGTGCGTATATATGCACATATTTCGGCATTTTATAGTGCATAAAATCCGCTCTCTACTAATGACAGAAGCCGTAAATGAGTCGTAAGAATGGAATAAAAATCTCACCAACCTGGATCGAGAATCGAACCCAAGACTTTTGGGTTACAAAGCAAATACACCAACCTTGACAAATTTTGATTGTTACGATTATAATTCATATTTTAAAAATTTTAAAAATCTATTAAATTCTTAAGCCAAGGGTGAGAAGCCTACTTCGCAATCGAGAGGTCCCATCGCCTCGAATTTTTGAAGTTCATCCACTCTACGATTAGACGATTAGAATTACCTGAAAAGTCAAATTTTAGCCCACAAGGCTATCAAATACACTTGAAATGCTACTACTTTATCTTGTTTCTACTCTGGTGTTGTGTATTCTGGTCTTTCCTCTTGTAGAAGTGACTCATAATGTCGTATTCACTACTTTGGGGTTATTAAGGGTTTTTGTCCCTTTTTATATTTTGTCTTAAGGTTCGTATTATTCTCCAGGTTTCCCTGGATATACTGTGTCCTAACATTTCTACAAACTGTGTCCCAGTGTTCGTTCTTTTCTTGCCCAACTTGCGCTTTCACTTGTATTTTACATTCAACAGAATATATCTCTGTGTAGAACAGAAGGAAGAGTTTTTCAATGTACTACACGAGCAACTAGAAATAGTAGTTAGACAAAGTGAGTTTGTATTAACTCTACTGTTCATAGTAGAGTTGGAAAAGTATTAAAAATAAGACAGTGGGAAGGTTTGGTGAAGACGTCGTAAATAATAGTGCAGAAAAGCTAATTACGCTATGCAAAGAACATAGACTGAAAACAGCAAATACTTTCTTCGAGTACAAAACCATACACCAGTATGACTGTCCAGAATGTGAGAATAGTGAGAGAGCCACAGTGTGAATCTGACCATCCAGAACCAGACCAGAAGAAGTAAAACACCCGACCCCATATACAAAATCGAACTGCTGAGACAAGAAAGTATTAAGAAACTATGTAAGTATATCAAGATAGATTAAGATTAAAATTAGATATGGAACTAGACGGATCGCCCAGTGAATTATACGAACATCTAAAAGAATGCATAAACGAGGCAGCACAAGAAGTATTAGGAACAGAAGACAAAAGAACTAACTCCCCAGAAATATTCAGTGAAGAGTTGAAAGAAAAAATTGAAGAGGAAAAGTGGTTAGCAGAAAAGGCAAGTGAAAGCGCAAGTTTTGTATTCAAAAGCACAAATCATACCTTAAAATAAAAAATGTTTGAATTATTTTTACACCTCTCGCAAATTGTTTACCAACGTTGTTGGTTCGAGAAGTTTCAAAAATTAGGGCCCTAGTGTATCGAAGGCAGGTTTAAAACATCAGGGGGCCAATTAATTATAGTTTATGTTAAAGACTTGGGCCTTTTATATGATTGCGTTTAATGTTACTCAGTGAGGGAAAGCAGTAATGCCATCTCTTGTTGTTAATTTGGAAAAATAAAATAAATCACCGTTTTAGTCGATTCTTGTCAAAAAAAATGTTTAGTAAAAAAGACTTAATTGAAGAAAATACAGTCTTTAATTAATTCGTCTTAAATCTCTGTTATAAGTATAATTCAATTTAAATTTCATTTTATTAATTTAATAATAGGAAACTATTTGTTTCGTTGTGATAATGCTTGAGCTTTCCGGACTTTTCCGGAATTTTTACTATTTTCGGAATTCGTTCTTTGTACAACACGTTTTGTTTATAAAAGAGCCAAAATTGCTTTTGGGCGCCTTTTCTTAATAACTTGTTGGATTGTTCAGTTTAAAAACAACAACCTCGAGATATTGTTTTGAAAGAACAATGAATTTAATTATTTTCAAAGTTTAAGCATTTAAATCTAAGGGTATTTTAAGGGTAGTCGAAGAAAAGCGATTACAAACCGTCAACCCCACAAACGAAAAATAATAGCAAAATAGAAACGTTAAGGGGGACAAATCAACATCTACTTAATAGATAAACACGTCATTTAATTGTGTGCGTGCATTATATTGCGTGTTTCTGATTAATCAATTTAGAAAAAATTTTAATGAAGACCATTAAACAATTTGTTACTTTTACATGAATGGTTCTGTTTGCTAAAATGACAAAATCGCTTCTTGGGGTGCTTACGACCGGTTATTTAATGAACAGAGTTCTTAAAAATTAGATTATCGTCTGAACCAACAAATTAAAATTTTGTAAGTAAATTAATTATTGCTAAATTGTAAGTTTATTTCATTTAACATGTTTGTGTTTGTTCTCACTCTCTACAAATTAAGTTAAACTAGTCTGTTATTGCATCCACAGATCTGTTGGTTATAATAAATAAATAAAACGCTTTTTCATATATTTTTTAATTTTAAGCTAGTGTCCGAATTCGAATTGAGAGCTTTTGCTTTTCCAAGTGAATTAAAAGCTCACTAATATCCAAAATCGAGCTTTAACTTCCAAGTTTAACAGTTCAGGTAGGGAGCTGTAAAAGCCTCCCACAAGTCCAAAAAATATATATTTTGAAGTCACTTGCTTCAAAGCATATTTTTTATAATAACTGAAAGGTTTACAACTATTAATAGTTTCAGTGCTCATCTTCCCAGCCAGTACATGTTGGAGCCGGCACTATTTCCGAATTTTCTTTGAAAAACAAATTATGAACAATACTTCTAGCTGCTCGCACTAATTTCAAAATTTGTCTTCAGATTGAAAATAATAGTTTTTACTAACCAAAACATTGAAATAAATTTGTTACTTTCAGTTTTTCAGTATAAATCTAAATATATTTATGGTTCCCTGCGACGTTCATTATTTTATGAATAAAAACAAATCAATTTTGCCAATTAATTAACTAATTTGCATTTGCAAGCTTGACTACCCTAGACCTATTTTTTAATTTGATGGGCTTTCGAATTTTAATTTAAATAGATTCGAATATACTACCCTTGTTTTTGCAACGAAATATTTTTCTGTTAGCCTAAAGTGGACATTTTGGCAGTATCAACAGAATGAATTACCTAAATTACTGCTGAACATTTATCCCTTTAGATGAAGCTCCATTCAGAATAATAAACGTTGCTACTAACTAATATTAACATTTATGAATTTGTAAGCTGAGAACCAAGTGTCGGGTATAATCAAACTGATCCCCTAGGATTTAGAATCACTAACCCTGTGTTAAAGTAAACACTGAAGGGTCAACGACGTTTGTATTTCGGTAGTATTCTTCGCCATTTTTTTTTATTAAAATCATTGAGTTTTTTTAATTTCAAAATGTAGGTATAAAAATATCTGTGGTGGAAAAAACCGAGGTTAAGGTTAGGAAAGGATTATTTTTAAAATATTTTAAATTAAAAGCATGAAAATTACGGTGGAGCTTTGAATATCACATCGAAGGGCCTTTGACGTTTGTGTTTTAGTTGTATTCTTTGCCAATTTTTAGACTTATCCACAATTTTTTCTAATTACCTGCCCGTTAAAATTATTGACTTTTTCTAATTTTAAAACGTAGGGATAAAAATACCTTTTTGATGAGGTCAAAGTTAGGAAAGAATTATTGTCTTTAATATATTTTAAAAAGATGATAATTATTGTGAATATCACACGTGGTCATAAGGAAGAGCATAAATGCGAGAAATGGGTAGAAAAATGCAGGTGGAATTCTAAAGGAATGTAATATGCGATGGACAGATCTATAAAAGCTTTTGTAATGTTATTTTTATGCTGAAGCGACACGTGTTTAATTATTATTTTGTTCCCAAAAAACGAAGGGATGTGGTTTAAACATTTACCATTGCAAAGGTTCTTTGTCCTGGCGCCTTGTTTTGATGAATAACATTCCACGGATATCTTAACATAAAAATAATTCAGAACCCACCTCTTGTTTTAAATATATTCATATTAATTGTAATACTTTCGCACTTAATAGCAAATGAATAAATTAAAACTCGGTGGCGAACAAACGAACAATCGAAATAGCAACACGTTCTTTATTATTATAAAACATAATTACCAGTAGTTTTCTTATGTATTCTTTCAGTAACTGTAATTAACATATTACAGCACTTCCTTCGTAAGCAATGCTTTTTTTTCAATATATATAGAATCTTCAAAATGAGTGTTTCAATCGTGGTATATTTTTGTAATTAGCGAAGCTAATTTATATTCAGGATATCGTCGTTAGTGCCTGAATGTTGATTATACTTCAGTTTAAGAAAGCTTGTTTACAAACAATGCAATGACAACATGAATAGTTATTGCGCAGCAGCAGGGATAATTCTACTGCAACACGTGTTGGAATATTATAATTATTGTATAATTAATTGATGGTGTTGCAGTTTTACTAAGTAAATGTAGGAAGAGTTATTACTGAAACTTCCTTTTCTTTTCACGCCATTTTACAGGTTCTTTCCGGTTCTGTTAGTCCAATTAAATTTAAAAATGTTTTTAATCTTAGGTGGTGAAAAACGAGGAAAAAACCAGAAATTTCGAATTCAACTTAGGATTTAGGGCAAATTACTTTCAGTAAAACAAAATAAAAAGAATCTATGCCAGGCGTAAATTTGGGTCCTCGCATGTCTTCAAAATTATCTCAGAGTTGCTGAATGTATTAATTGAATGTTTGATAAGCAATTCGAAATTCAGACCTCATACAGCGAAGCTTTAATTCTAAAATTTGAACTTAAATTCTAACTGAGCTAGAGTCTAATTTTAGATTGAATTATAATATAATATAATATTTTATTTTGATCCTTTCGACTATATATACAATAATATACGACATGTCAATTTAACATTTACACATAAAATAAATTCGTCTTAAGTTAGTCAGTGCTCGCTAATTAATTAAAATTAATTTCCAACACGTAGCGAGTGTTTGCAAGTCGTCAGAAATGTTTAGTTTATTCTTTTTTCTGTAAGATCCATATTTGACGAGAAAATGTATGGCAATCCTCATCCTTTAAAAAAAAGTTCCAAACGTGCCATTGTTAAATGTTTAAGCTTGGAGTTGTTTAGGATTTCGTCCTGAAGCAATTTTGTATTTATATATTCCGGACCATTTCTGCTTCCTGCCTCCCACCTTGTTTGTGATTCAGCTTAATGTTACATATATTCATTAAATCTCGTGTTCCTTTTGTAGAGCTTATACATACTTCTAATATGCCTGAAAGCATTCAGAAACCATCAAGTTTCGCTTACTTTACTTACTTCACTTTAATGAAGTTTCAGAATTTTTTGAAAAATCTAAGCTTAAGTAACATGTATTTTTAGACGATGCGATGGTCAAATACGTGGATGTAAGGGTAATCTTGTTGGGCATTCGAATAAGTCTGCGTCCTTCCTCAATTAACAGGATTTTCAACGCAAACTTCATTACTTGATTATACAAATATAAACAATTAAGTTTCTTGATAAACTTGCTTTTTACATTTATAAAATAGCTAAGGTGCCGACGTAATTCGTTGCCAATTAAATTTTGAATAGACTAATTAGGATTATTATATTAAACAACTCAAATCAAATTTTCGTGTTTACTTTGCTAACAAGGTTGCTCTGTGCCCTACATTGCCGAATAATGAAGTTAGGAATTTACGAAGATTCGAATGTAAACTGAAAATGGCTATTTTTAAACCACAACTTTCTTTGAATTTTTAGATTAAAAAACCGATGATTTGAATACGGAATAAAGGCTTCAGCGATGAAGCTGTAGCTGCGAATTCATCATCCAAAGATTAATATTTTATCATTGGATTTAAATCTTTTGCTCTTTTACGACAACAACCTGTCAATCATGGATCTGAAAATTTTAAAACTCTCATTAGAATTTCCAAACGTTGCCAAGTTAAATCTGAATGGATCTGAGCACTAAGATTTGAATCCGGATTAATTTTTGGATTTATCTGAAGATTTGAATCGTTAGACACAATTTGGGATTATTTGAATCAAACAGATGATTTTGATTTTGAATTTTTTACCTGACTAAAAAATTCAGATTAACAAAATTTCGCAGCTTAGAAGTTTTATGTAATAAACAGTCGTGGATTGTATAAGAAAATCTATAAACTGTCTCTTCATATCAACAACTAAAAGATGTCCTTTGTCTCCCTTCATTCACATCTAACAAAAGCTCGATAAAAATAATTCCATTATTCTAGCAGTCAAACATCCAAAATGCTTTTGTCACTTGGATGTCAAAAGAGCGTTAAACGAATACCATCACCATTTTATGGGTGACATTTCTTTATTCAAGTCACGTAACGCCACCGAATTTTTCTCGTTTTTCACTTTAAAAAACACATCAAATTATTGCACATTTTTTGTTTAGCAAAGAAAATAAAAACACGAAATTTAACCCTTCTGAAATGTTCGTATTGGTTGTCGATAGCTCGCTCTAGTAAGCTCCGGTTTTGAACTTGAACTCGAGCCACAGGCGAAATAGGTGATCGATATTTTATAATTTTGAACGAGATTAACTCGCGAGTTTAAAAATAGGAAAAATGTTTTATCGTCGTATAAACAAGGGGCAAACGATCAATTAGTGTAAATGATACGAGAATTGACGTCTTCGCCTTGTTTACTATACCTTGGATCAGGAATTCTGCTTTGGTTAGCTCAGTTAGCTGGTATGTTGTTTATACTAAAAACTGAAAGTTTTACTTTTTTGCTTGAAAAGTGTTTGGTTTTCATTTATTCGGTTCAAGGTTAGGGATTTCTCCTGGGATTGTTCATCTAAGGGCTTTCCTTAAGGCCTTTACAGTTTTCCGAAGTTCCACTAGAACTTTGAAATGTTTCATTTTTTTTTAATTTTCAGGGCTCAAAAAAAGTTGAAATAGTAACATTTCTTGTGAGAAAAGTTGAAAAAGGAACTTGAAATGCAGTATTATATCAAATGTAAACAATCATTATGAGCTGAGCATATAAATTACTATAAAGCAGGGATGGCCAACCTATGGCGCATTGCATGATTAGAAGTGGCGCACTGCACCCCCAGAGAAGAAACAAAATGTGGAAATTAAGCTTCAAAAGATGCTCAAAACTACTTCCCTAATTTTCCCCCAAAACTCCCCACAACTCAACTTTCGGAAAGTAGTAAAGTACCAGTCAACTGTATTATAGTTTTATATCTTTCGTCCCTTTTTGTAAGTTAAACCGTGACATGAATTTCCCTTAGGAATGTTCAAAAGAGTTACACCAATGCAGACGTTGCGACGCCAATTGAATCAGTAATTACAAACACGTGTTGTTTATCCGCGGTTAATTCGATTTCTGTGGGAAAAACGATATGCTTGCTTACCTATTGACAAATTACTGTTTGAAATCCATTTTTACTACTCCTGCTGGTCGTATAAATTCAACTTTAGTGTATTTACATATGCTGAAGTAATGATCAGGTTCCAAATTGGCGACATTGGTGCTGAAACACACTACATCAACAGGTTAAGGGTGAATCATGCAAGCAAAAGTTTTATTAGAAGTTAAATGGAGAAAAGTACTTCAGAATTTATGGATTTTAATGTTTTTCATGGTTGGAATATACTTACTTAAGCAAATTTAGAAAGTATTTGGTTCGATAATATGCTAACCGAATTTCGATGTAGGTAATCATTGGGATTCGATTTACACAATGTTTACCTATTATCGGAGGTTAGATTAAACCCGTATTTAATTGGGAGTCCTCGACTGAAGGCCCTGTTCCAATTTACGAAACAAGGGGTTTATAACTATTTCTACAAATATTTTTGTAAACACTGAAAAAGTATCACAATTCCCCTACTTTTATTCTGTACGTACCTGGATTATCGAACCAATGGAGTGATCACACGCTGTTCACACTTACCCACACTGTTCGCATATGCAATTAAATTTACAGGGTGTAAACATTGTATCATAAAAAATTGTCGCTTTTTTAATTCTGTGAATCATTATTGAGGGAAATTTTGAAACCATGAAAGGGTTTTAATACCCTAACCAGGAAAATCTATTTTGTTAACTTCTCGAAAAACTAATTTTACACTAGTCAATATTCCAGGAATAATCGAAGTGCAAAGTTTCACACCGATTTCGTAATTAAGTATGTCAGTTTATTTCCAGGGTAATTGCTCTGGGAGTGAAAAACCTATGCTAATCTCGTTACAAAAGTGTTATAATCGATCTATGTTTATACTTGTGCATTTAACTTTTTTAAATTAAGGTCAGAGGTTAAAATAATCTTTCTAGTTAATCTTTCGTAAAATCTAATCTAACACGTGCTATTAATTGTACTTCCTCTTTCCAGAATCAACGATTTTATTGTTGGGGGAGTTATACAAAAATGATTCCGTATCGTTTACTTTAATTACTTTAACCTTTTAACCCCGATATTTTCTAATTATATTTTGATTAACTCCCAGATGTTTCTATCCATTGCTTTTATTAATATCTGATATTCATTTTTAATTTTGTTACGAATACCAGCAAGGAACAAGGTGTGAAAATATTATTAAAATTGTAGTTGTATAAAAGAGTAACAGAAAAAATATTACGACAATTAAAAATGAGGATACAACTTCAAAAAACATCTAATAAGGCGATTTTATTCCAGATTTATTTCCAACCAAAACCATGTCATATTTGTAGTTTTCCAATCAATGAAAAGAAGCGTTATTACTCATAGAAGTACAAAATTATCAATTTCTTATTCTGTTGACAGATAATGGTATTACGCAATTTAAATAAATCATGTTATATTACACACACAAATTAACTTTATTCGCAAGCCTGTAATAAATAAAGATATCTTAATTGCGCATAAAAATACGCGACACGATAATATCTAATTAAAATGCAAGCGATGCACCCACTCGACACTGTATTTCCTCCACAATTCTTTCTCAGTCCGTGTTAAATTGAGGATAAACCGGCTAGTTAATATTCTCTGATTGCTATATCCGACACTCCGTTTTAGACTTGTTAAAAGTGCCAAATAAATCTTTTGTTATTTTCATATCTTACATCATTTTGACATCTTTTTTTCGCACAATTAATTAATTAATTAATATGAAGAGATTTCTTGGTTTTCTTCTTTTTGTTCTTCTCTATCTCTTCCTTTTTATCATCCTTGCCCTTCAGCTTCTGCTCCTCCCTCCACTACCTCCTTCTGCTTCGTCTTCTCATCATTCTCTGCCTCGAGAAGTATTATTAAAAATGCTCATTAAAAATTAAGCAGAGAAAATTCATCAGATTCTCTTTGGTTTTCTTCTTATTCTTCTCCAACTTCGCCTCCTCATAACCCTTACCTTCCTCTTTGCCCACCTACTCCTCCTCAAGGACTATTATTTTCCTTTTTCGCTTGACGTATGTCTTTCTTCTAATGCTTCTATTACCTCTTCTTCTTCATGTTGTACTAATTTTTCTTCTTCTTCTATTTCGCTACCTCAAAAAGTGTTATTAAAAAACGCAGACTACAAAATTAAACAAAGAAGATTCTTGGCTTTCTTCTTCTTATTTTTATCCAGCTTCGCCTTCTTTCCTCCTCCTAATTATTTTCTTTTTTCGCTTGATGTATGCATTTGTCACCTTTAACCCCATTCTTCTTTCTCTTTTCAGTTCTTTAATTCCTGTGGACGTTCTGTCTTCTAATTCTTCGGTCATTTCCTTTTTCTTCGTATCTTTCTCGTTTATATCGTTTACTGTAGTGTTTCATTTTTGCTATTTTGAATCTTTGGCTTGTACTTCCCTGTACATTTACCTTTGTAATCTTCTTATGTTATTTGTTTGTTATCGTTAACCTCTCATACCTTTCTTATGTTGTACTAAATTTATATGTCGTGCTTTACTTCTTTTGTTCGTATATTCTCCATTTTACTCCAGGCTTGATTCTTCCGTCAGATATTTCTTAATCTCGCAGTTTTTTTCTTTTACTCATTGGTATTCTTTTTTTGTTTCAGTTTTCCCATTTGTGCATTTTGTTTCGTCTTCATTAATCATCATCATCGAAATTATTTTACCTCATAAGTTCTTGTTTGTTAATATGCTACCCTTTTTTATATTTATCTTAATTTGATTTTGTTTGAAATTGCCGTATTCTATGTAGGTTCTTTCCTGTATGATGATGAGCTCTCTAAACTCACAGTGTTTAGCACTTTAGCACTTTCAAATTTAGTATTAGTCATTACAATTATTTCATGTCAAAGTTCTTGTTTATTTATCAAGCTCCACTCTTTAACACATTTTTCTTAATTAATTTTGTTTTGATTTGCTGTGTTTTATGTAGGTTCTGTCTTGCATGATCAATTCTCTAATTTTAGCACTTTCAAATTTAGTATTAATCTTCGGCTTGTTCTTCTTCCTATATTTACCCCATTTAATCCTCCTATGCTGTATTAATATCTGTTGTTCTTTACTTTTTCTATTCGTGTATTCCTTATTTTTATTCTTTTATTACAAATTCACAAATCGATCAGTAGAATGAAAGTCTGAATAAAAACCGAATAAACTTTGCTAGTTTTTTGTTAATCAAAAGTTAATTAGTTCGATGCAACAAAGCAGACTGTGTTGTTTCGTTTTTATATTACTTCCGAATTTGTATTGAAAGTTTGTTTAACGAGTTGAAAACTCCTAAAATTTGGAACTGTTTTATTATACCAGTTTCGCCATTATTAAAATAATAAGATTACTAATTTTGTTTATAAATTAATGAAACTTCCACCAAGTGTGCCAGCAATGAAGGTAATAACGTTCGTCACAATTTTTATTACTTTAATTGTTCATTATGCAGTAGGCAGATATGATGTTGCATACCTGGAATTCTGAAATGACAACCAACTAATTGTTTCGTAACTGATAATAAAACCATATATATTAAACATGTCGGTGATAAAACGATTGGGCATTTGTACCATTTATAATTCTTTAATTTGCACCAAATCAGTGAAGGGTTGCAGTTTGGTTCATAACAAGATGACGATTCAAGTTTGGCTAATGTATGTGGCATTCTGTGGTGTTTTAAAAGTACATGGAAAAGAGGAAGAATTCGGTACGTTTTTATTAAAAAAAATTTAAATTTACTTAGAAATAACAGAATTACGATTTTTATAGCTTGCGAAAAAGGCGATTCATTCACAGAAAACGAATGTAATCTTTGCTTGTGTCGTGATGGGAACTTTAGGTATCTGTACTCAGATGGAGTGGTAAGTTAATTGGTAATTTGTAAAATATAAAAATTCGGGTGTTTTTTTTAGCGAGTGGTCAAAATCTCTCAAGGAGTGTAAAGTAGGAACCGTATGGACGAAGAAATGTAATAAATGTTGGTGCGTCAAGGATTTAGGACAAGTTTGTGAACATAAAAAATGCGATTCATAACGTAATTTTGTACCTTTTTTAAGAAATAAATTTGTATCATCAAATTAAGTGATTTCATTTCCTGTACTGTGCAGTTCTAATTCGATTTTTCGAAAGCTTTTATTGATTTTAAGAATTTTCCAATAAGTTGCAGTCACAAATTTAATTTTGAAATTATTTACTTCCATTTATATTGTAAAATCCCAGAGTAAGATTTGTGTTGCTCGGAAATGCCTCATTCGTAGTACGTTTATTTTTTCAATCAATTTATCAGTTCCGAGTTACGATGCAACATCGTTTTATAGGTACAACCTTTCAGATTTGACAAAACGTTTTTAATTTGCCTTTCTATGCATACAAACGCTTATTTTTAAATCATTTAAATAGGAAAGCTAAGTCTATTCAAAATATTTTGGTTTAGTTTTCAGTTATTTTATATCTTCGAATATTATTCGTGTCAATTTAATTTTAAGTGAGCTGTGCTTAGTTGCTGAATATTACCTATTTAATTCTTTTACCTTCAGCAACTTTATTGTGAGAAGAAATCGTAAGTCCGAAGTCAAAGTCTGATATACAGACTTTGGTCCCGAAGTAGTGCGATTCGTGATACTCAGTACGAATAGAGCGCTGTGTTAACGTAAAATAAGTGATTTGTACCTTTGGTCCAGTGTAGGAGGGGGCGGACGGGGAACCGTTTGGTTGTTACGGTTCCCATTTTACTGTAACTATTTTGAAGTGACGTATTTATATTTACGAAAGCACATACGATCAACTTACCACGAAATAAT